>OU612044.1:70462336-70778178 GCA_914767935.1 Coremacera marginata | reverse complement strand
AGATAAGGAATGGAGAAGATTAGATAGAACAACAAAAATGATATAAATAATAAAAATTATAAAAATGAGTTAAGAAAAATAAGGAAAGATAAAGAGATTTAGTTAGATGGCTCGAAATATTTAAAAACTGCTCTTTTAAAGCTGCTACTTGAAGTTATTTGCTTAACATTCATCGGTTAAGAGTTCCAAATTCCAATGGTGCTAATAAAGAAGTACCTGCTACTATTGAGATAATTATACCTAGGAATTATAAAGTTCATACATCTGACGGACTGAAAAAAGTTAAGTTTATTGTAAAGATATTCAGGACATTTAGTAAACATAAGTCTATGCAAAAAAATGAGGTTTCGAATTTTAAGATAGCTTACTAAATCACATCCTAAGATATCTTTACTTTTTGCAGAAATATGATCATACCGATGAATACCATAGATATATCTTGCTGCACTGTTAAACGCTACTAATAGTTTGTGTAATGACTGTGAGCCAAGTTGACAATAAACAGTTTCAGCGAAAGATATAAGTGGCGATATAAGTTGCACAACAAGTCTACTACGAGTTTCAACTGGCGTATATGCAAAGGAGAGTTGTAAGTTTCTAAGAGTTCCATATATTTTTCCGACAGTACTATTTATATGGTCAATAGAAGTTAGCTTCGAGTTCATTATTAAACCCAGGTTTTTAACTTTTCCAATAATTTTTAATTGGTTACATCCAATAAACAGTGGTTGAATGCCCACAAAACTAGTGCAATTTCTAGAAATTGCCATAACTTTCGATTTTAATGGGTTTATTACAAGTGCGTTAGCAATAGCCCAATTATTTATTGATAAATCAGAGTTAAGTCTGAAACTTAAGTCTTCTAAAAAACCAACAGGGCGAGACAGGTATAGCTGTATGTCTTCAGCATATGCATGAATAGAAGCATATTTACATACTTCAAAAATATCATTCAAAAAAATGGCAAACAAGAGGGGACCTAAGATAGATCCCTGTGGGACACCAGTTTTAATATTTTTGAAAAACGAAAAATTGTTGCCTTCCCTAACTCTTTGCGTTCTTCCCTCTAAATAATGTCTAATTAAACTAGTTGCGTTTTGACCAAAATTAATATACAGGGTTGCCAATATTCGAAGCGCCCATCTGGCAACACTGTAACTTTCCGCAGTGATGCCAAATCGACTAATGACATACCGCGTTTGAAGCGTCATTCCAAGCAAATGTTTACAATGGAACAGTACACGCCACGCGAACGCTCTAAAATTGTTGAAATTTACATTCAACAAAACAAGTCAATAGTGAAAACTCAACGTGCTTTCAAAAAAATAAATAAAAAGAAAAGTGCGCCTTTCAAGAAAACAATTTATCGTTTGTATGAAAGATTTACAACTGGTAATACTCTTGGTAACCCTAAGAGGCCAAATAAAAAGCGACCAAAGTGATCGGATGAGAATATTGCAGCCGTACGAGCCAGTATTGAGCAGTCACCACCAACATCCCAAAATCGCCGTTCTCAGCAGCTCGGCATTCCCCGATCCACTTTACAACGCATTTTACGTGTTGATTTGAATTTGTTTCCGTACAAAATTCAATTGGTAAACAAATCGTTGCCTACCGATAAGCCACGTCGATTGGAATGGGCCCAAAGAGTCATCGAAATGGCTGAAGAAGACGAGCAATTTTGGCATAAAATTATCATGAGCGATGAAGCTCATTTTCAGTTGAACGGAACGGTAAACAAACAAAATTGCCGTATGTATGCCACTGAAAATCCACAAGAGATTCAAGAGGTACCTCTTCACGATGCAAAAGTCACTGTTTGGTGCGGCGTTTGTGCTAAAATGCTCATTGGGCCGTTCTTTTTCGAAGATGATAATGGCCACAGAGTTACTGTCAATCAGGAGCGTTATCGCGACATGATAAACAATTTTTTCATGCCAATCGTTCGTCGAAAGCGTATCAGGCACTACTGGTTTCAACAAGACGGCGCGCCACCACACACAAGCCGCACTACAATCGATTTTTTGAAGAAATTGTTCCCTGGCCGTTTGATGTCAAAAAATGGTGATTTCGATTGGGCGCCAAGATCACCAGATTTAACGCCTCCAGACTTCTTTTTGTGGGGTTATTTGAAATCAAAGAAAACCATGGAAAATGCTGCAAAACGGGCACAATATGTCGTAGAGGCCAATGGCGACCATTTACGAGATATCATATTCAAGAAATGATGTAAGCAAATCTACTTGAACCCAATTAAATGATATTCATGACGAACAGACAAAAAATTGTGGTTCCTTTGATTTATTTAAAAATAAAATGGGCGCTTCGAATATTGGCAACCCTGTATTCTATTAGTTTGTGACAAAGCAAAAAATGATTTACAGAATCGAAGGCTTTTGAGAAATCAGTAAGACACAGCAATGTTATGAAATTTTTGTCATATTCTTTCCTGATATCATCAGTTATCATCAGTTATACAGTCAGAAGCATTAGCAGTTTTGGGTACAGGTGTCACTGTGGCAGCTTTCCACATGTTAGGGTATCGCGGACTAGTTAAGCTATAGTTTAAAATGTGGGTCAGAGGCTCAATTATAAAAGGAAGAACAATTTTAATAAACTTAACTAGCATCCCATCAACGCCAACTGAATTGAATTTAATCTGCAACTTACATTTTATTTACACACTTTGCAACAAGGTCAACGTCGACAGGAGTGAATTCAAACGAAGGAAAATTAAAATCATTTTGCATCGAAGGTAAGTTATCATAACTGGTATTTGTATTTGGGCTACTCAAGAAAAAATCATTAAGAAGATCAGGATCTACATTGCATTCATTTGACTCTTTCCCAAACACTCTGAGATTCTTGATATTATTCCAAAGTGGTTTCGAGCTCAAATTAGGATTATGTTTTGAATTGTAGAAATTAATCTTTTCTTGTTTTATTATTGTTGAGGCATTGTTACGACGCATTCTATAATTTTCCCCGTTTTGGCCAGAGCGGTTGTTTTTCCATGGGGAACAGGGGGCGAACCTTCACATGGCAACGTGTCTGACCGCCTCAACCTGGCGAGGCCAGCATTATCCATGTCGAAATCGTCTCAAGTCGACTCAAACCTCCACGTGGTGTTCCCTGGGCAACGGCAAACTGGCATCCGTTAGTTTGACGGCTAATTTGAGCTGCGGGTCACTCCATAGACCTTAAACATGGAATGTGCGCAGGGTTTGGGTCCCGCCACATTACTTCTGCCCAATGAAAACTAAACCAGCCTCGGATAAGAACCCCAATTACGTTGACGACCACCGCAAACGAAAAACAGACAATGATTTACGGATATGCACCTGGAATGTCCGAACCCTTTATAGGGAAGGTGCCATTATCCAACTGGCGGAAGCCCTCAAAACGATAAAGGCTGACATCACCGCCATCCAGGAAATGCGATGGAAAGGGCAAGGCTGCTCTAAACAAGCACACTGTGATATCTGCTACAGCTGCCATTCGGAGAGGCGCGAATTTGGATGTGGATTCGTTGTTAGCCGGAAACTACGTCACCTTGTTTCCCGGTTCACACCTGTCAACGAAAGATTGGCCACGATCCGCATCAAGGCAAAATTTTTCTCCATCAGCCTTATTTGCGCGCACGCGCCGACGGAGGAAAAGGACGAAGCCGTCAAAGACGCTTTCTACGCTAGGCTTGAGGACGTATACGACCACCTTCCGGTCCATGACGTGAAAATAGTCCTCGGCGATTTTAATGCGAAAGTTGGAAGGGAAGGCATCTTTGGCCCCACTGTCGGTCAGTTCAGTCTTCATGAGACCTCCACGAACAACGGTCTAAGACTGATTGACTTCGCCGCGGCGCGAAACATGGTAGTTAGTAGCACCAGATTTAAGCACCTCGACATCCACAAGGCCACCTGGCTGTCCCCGGATCAAAAAACGCGAAACCAAATTGATCATGTTGTAATCGACGGAAGGCATGCCTCTAGTGCTCTAGATGTGCGTACATTTCGGGGGGTCAACATTGACTCCGACCATTATCTTGTTGCAGCCAAGATCCGCATGCGATTATGCAATGCGAAGAACATACGCACAGGAATGCAACGAAAGCTAGATGTCGCTAAGCTGCAATTACAACGGACTGCCGAAGCCTACTCCGCTCAACTCTCGGTTAAGCTCAACCAACCAACCTCTGGACCCGACGACGCCGGCGGACTTTGGGCGCATATATCCCACTCCATGCACGCTGCCGCTGAAGAAGTCATTGGTTTCCGGCGCCCGCAACCTCGAAACCAATGGTATGATCAGGAGTGTCGCATTGCGACTGCAGTAAAAAACGCCGCTTATAGAAAAACGCTGCAGTCAGCTGCAACGCGAGCCGTGCGAGAAAACTACCACGAAAAGAGGAAGGAAGAGAGGCGCCTTTTCAGACGCAAGAAAAGAGAGCAGGAAAAGCGTGAGCGTGAGGAACTAGAGGTATACCAGGGCAAGAAGGATGCACGAAAATTCTATCAACAGGTTAAGCGTCTAACCCAAGGTTTCAATCCCGGAGCATCCACTTGTAGAGACGAAAATGGAGATCTGAATACGGATACGCAGTGTGTGGTGAGATTGTGGAGACGGCACTTCTCCAATTTACTTACTGGCGACGATTTCACCAATGCCGCCCATGGAGAGCGCAGTCCAGAGCTACCAATCAACAATGACGGAGTGGAAGTACCACCACCTAGCCATGATGAGGTTCGAGTTGCTATCCAACGACTCAAAAACAACAAAGCAGCGGGTGCTGACGGCCTGTCAGCTGAATTGTTTAAAACCGGCGGCGATGAATTGATAAGGCGCATGCATCAGCTCATCAGCAAAATATGGCTAGAAGAAAGCATGCCCGACGATTGGAACCTCAGCGTACTGTGCCCTATACTAAAGAAAGGAGACCCAACAATCTACGCAAGTTAAAGAGGTATCAGTCTTATTTCCATCGCATATAAGGTTCTCTCAAGCG
The DNA here is from genome assembly GCA_914767935.1 of Coremacera marginata. NCBI lineage: Eukaryota > Metazoa > Arthropoda > Insecta > Diptera > Sciomyzidae > Coremacera > Coremacera marginata. Next base: position 70,773,176 of record OU612044.1, on the reverse strand, counting down.
TACTATGTGAAAGATTAAAGCCGATTACAAAAACACTGATTGGACCTTATCAGTGTGGCTTTCGACCTGGTAAGTCCACCATAGACCAGATTTTCACGCTACGACAAATCCTGGAGAAAACCCACGAAAATCAAATTGACACACACCATCTCTTTGTCGATTTTAAAGCTGCGTTCGATAGCCCGAGAAGGGATTGCCTATACGCAACAATGTCTGAGTTCGGTATACCTGCAAAGTTGATTAGACTTTGCAGAATGACGTTGAGCAACACACGCAGCTCCGTCAAGGTAGGAAATTACCTCTCCGAAACCTTCAATACCGAAAGAGGTTTCAGGCAAGGCGATCCACTGTCTTGCGATCTCTTTAACATCATCATGGAGGGGATCGTACGAAAGGCCGGTGTGCATCGTAATGGCACCATTTTCTACAAAGGCGTCCAGCTCCTTGCGTACGCTGATGATATTGATATTGTCGGCAGAACCAAGAAAGATGTTACCGCTGCTTTCGCCGCTATCAAAAAGGAATCAGCCAAAGTGGGTTTGACGATAAATGAGGGCAAAACAAAATATATGCTGTCTACAAACAAGGGAGCTCGGCGTTTAGACTCCCACGTTTCATCCGGCAGCTATAACTTTGAAGTAGTCAAGGAGTACGTTTACCTTGACACCGCCATTAATACCAAAAACGAAATCAGCCTGGAGATAAAGCGAAGAACAAGAATTGCTAATAGGTGCTACTACGGGCTCAGTAAGCAACTAAGTTCCAGAGCCCTCTCTCGATCGACAAAACTAAAACTCTACAAGACGCTCGTTCTACCTGTGCTGCTTTATGGCGCTGAGGCATGGGTAGTTTCGCAAACTGACGCAGCCGCTCTGGGGGTGTTCTTCGCAAAATCTTCGGTCCTGTTCGAGTCGGCGATGACTATCGCATCCGAATGAACCACGAGCTGTATGAGCTCTACGATGACATTGACGTAGTTCGGCGTATAACTGTGCAGCGACTACGCTGGCTGGGTCATGTCCATCGTATGAACGACGAAGCTCCAGCGAAAAAGGTGCTCGAGGCGAGGGTCGCTGGTCAACGACGACGAGGGAGACCATGCCTCCGATGGATGGACCAGGCTGAGGAAGCCCTAACCGCACTTGGTGTATCCGATTGGAGAAGGCGCGCGCAAAGCAGAGGCGCCTGGCGAGAGCTGATGAGGTCGGTTGAAACCCGGACACGGGTTGTTACGACCAACTAAGTAAGTAAGTAAGGTTGTTTTTCCATTTAGAATGCAGTCTATTTCTTAACCTGATAGCACCTAGAACACGATTTGTAAACCAAGAACAGGGGTTATTAAAGATAGTCACAGTACGTAAAGGAACATTTTCATTAAAAACAACATTCAATCTATCCATAAAAATACTAAGCTTCTCATCCACTGAGTCATAAAAAAACAGTCATTAAAGCTAACCCTAGACAAATCATCGCAAAGATTATTTATATTTAAAGATTTATAATCACGAAATGTAAAACAGGACTGAGTGCGGTTAAAACTAACATTAACAGAACAGAAAATCAAATCATGGTCAGAAAGAAAGAATGTCATTTGATCGAATTTCAACACTACAGATATATCAGTAACTAAACAGACATCAAGTAAGCTGGGTTCACAATCGTTCGCATATCTTGTTGGAATGCTATGGTTTGCCAACCTCAAACCACAAGTTGTGGAATGGTAATAAAAATGTTCAGTTAAGGCATAATTTTTTAACAAATGAATGTTGAAATCACCACATACAATAAAGAAATCATAATCAGTTATTCTGTTAAGCAGGTCATTGAAAAAGGGTTCAACAGTATTACAACGATTAGGGTTATAAACACAAGATATTAATATTTTACAACTGTTATCACTGATGTTAACTTGTTACTTTTGTTAACAAACTGAAGTAATGAATATATTGTCAATTGTCAAACAAAAGTTGTTTTTTACAGTGAAATGTTTAATTTCACCGTTCCAACTTGGCTTTGTTCCAGGTCGCTCGACGGTAACTAACCTTGCTATCTTTTCGGAATATTGTATTTCAGCGTTTGTTTCGGGTGCTCAAGTCAATACAGCTTACACCGATTTTTTTAAAGCGTTTGACAAAGTTTCCCATTCTTTATTGATTAATAAATTAGCTAAACTCGTTCTCCATTCCAAATTCCTCAAATGGTTAAGCTCCTATCTGGTTAATAGAAATTGTTTTGTGAAAATTGAAAACTTCAGCTCTCCTGCATTTATAGCGACTTCAGGAGTCCCTCAAGGAAGTATTCTTGGTCCACTGTTATTTATATTATTTATAAATGATATAACAAATGTTGTCTTACACTCTAAATGCCTACTTTTTGCAGACGATCTAAAAATTTTTCTTAAAATTAGCAATGTGTCGTAAATGTTCTTTATTACTGCAGTCTGACATAAATGCTGTTCATAATTGGTGTGTAAAAAATCGACTTTGTCTTAATATAGATAAATGTGTTTACGCGACTTTCTCGAAATCAATTTTCCCTCGACCTTCTTCTTACGCACTGTCTAACCTTCCGTTAATTTGTTTTAAGGAAGTAAAGGATCTTGGTGTAATATTCGATTTCATTTGTAGGACACCTGGACCACATTATTCACAAAGCCTATGCTTTATTAGCTTTTCTTCGGCGAAACAGCACAAAGTTTTTAGATGCTTATACTTTAAAAGCAATTTATACTTCGATAGTGCGGTCAAAGTTGGAGTACGCTTCTTTTATTTGGAGTCCTTTTTATGATACCCATATCTTACGTCTTGAACGCGTTCAAAAGAAATTCATTCGCTTTGCTCTTAGAACTCTTCATTTTGAGGATCCTTTACCCTCTTATAATGCACGATGTTTATTGATTAATTTAAAATCTCTCCAAAGTAGGCGAACAATTGCGTCACTTTCATTCATTTCTGATCTTATATCGGGAACTATTGATTGTCCTTCGTTGCTTGAATTAATTAATTTTAATGTCCCATCAAGAATTTTAAGAAAATCGGATATATTCTATTTAGATACATGCAGAAGAAATTATGCTATGAACTCTCCTGTATACAGAGCGTTATTAAATTTTAATCTTTTAGCATCTAAGTGTAATGTTGATTTCTCCGCATCAAAATGTGTAATGAAGCAATTATTGAATTGTAATTTTTAATGTATTACTATATACAAAATTGTTAGCTTTCATTTATTTTTTATATATCATATTGTGTTTTTCTCTCTTTTACCTATTATATTAATTGCATAGTCTGTAAGAACATTGTTCATTGACTGAATTGAAATAAATAAATATATAAATTTATTTATTTAAACATATTATATAAACTGAACATTCAAACAAGACCGACAATAAATTGCAACGCCACCACCTCTTTTATCCCACCTTTCACTACGAAAAATGTATATCCTCGAAAGTTGTAATAATAATCAGGTACATCACATTTAAACCATGTCTCAGACACGCATATCACATCTACATCCAAGTTCTCAAAAATGTATCCCGCATAGTCCAATTTAAGTCCATTCAAACTCCTAGCATTAAAATGTATAACATTAAGACCCGTGTCTTCTTTACAAATCACTTGAATTAGTGCCTTGTAACAATCAATAGCACCATTGGAAAGTCTCCTTTCAACAATTTCAGTCATATTTTGATAAAACAAAACAAACAGCCAAACAATACAAATTGCAAATGAAAGAAATAGAGCAATTTAAAAGATAGTTGGCAAGCAGAAAGAAAGAAAGAAAAATATGGAACAAGTATGAAGAAAGATTTAGGAGAAAGAAATATATATATATATATAGAAATTTCTTACATCTAAGATATAAAAATGAAAATATAATAATAACCGAATGCTCTTCTAAATTTCAGTAGCTTGTAGCTCTATTCAAGTAATCCAGCAATACAGTGAACGCTCTTAAAATTTTGTACCAGTTTGGCCTCACCTTCCCACAAAGCTCTTACGAAAACTCTCCCACGCAAAGAGAACACAACAACTAACCGATTCTCACGCTTTAGCTTGTTAGCATATAACATAATCGCTCTGTTTGTTTTTGTGAGGCCTTCATGTATATACATTTTCTCGCCTCCACCGTACTCGACATCACTAAGGGTGATCTGCCACTTGTTTGTTTTTCTAAAAGCTGCAACAGACTTAAACAAAGAGTTGCGTTCATATGCAGAGAGAGCTTAGAAATGATCACAGAGTCTGCTTTGCCTTTGGTCCCTCTCACTCTTAATATATTCACTAATCGAGGAGCTTTGTGTTTGATAGTAGTTTAATGATGACGTCGGCAGAGGCAGCTTCGTTCTCCAATTTAATCAATTGAGATTTGATTGCACTCACATCATCATTCGATGGTGACTCAGAAGGGGCGCCTGGGAGGGTTTCGAATGCCTGTTTCAGCTTGTCAACCTTCTCATTCAGCATGGTAAACTCTTTGCAAGTTTTTTCCACCACAGTCACTCTTTCAATTACGCTCCGCAAAGTACATTTCATGTTGGCGAGCTCGGCTGAAACCTCACCAATCCTCTCCATTACTCTGCTTTCAGATTCCGTTATTACACTAATAAGTTGCGTTACTATGCTCTCCCTGATACAGCTCAATTTAGCGTTAAGACTGGCTTCGTAAGATGAAGGTGTTGTGGTAGCTGACTCATCCATTCGTAAGATATTGTCAGCAAGTGGAGTCTTCGGTGCAACATTGTTGCGAGCAGGAACGGTGTTGCGAGCAGCAGCAGCACTCCTGGTGATTTTTTTCGACATATTATCAATGAAATTAACGTGAAATTAAGCGCAAAAAATATGAGCAAGTGACAAAAGATATTGACAGCAAGCAAGCATATGCCTCAAATTTCTTGTGGACACAAAACTGGAATATTACTATACCAAAGTATTAATAAAATCGCGAATAAGTTGCGGACCTCAAAAAAAAAAAAAGAAAACACGTATACTCGTTACAAGATCGCATATCACTTTTTCTGATGGGATTACAGGGAATAGATTGTGTTGTATATTTAGATGACGTAGTAATTTATGGCAAAAGCTTGCAGCAACATGAGGAAAGACTAGCGCTAGTATTTCAGAGACTAAGGGAAAATTGTTTAAAGTTAAATAAGAAAAAGTGTCAATTTCTTCATAGAGAGATATCCTACCTAGGGCACAAATGTTCGGAGCTAGGGGCCTTACCAGACCCACAAAAGTTAGAATGCGTAAAAAATATTCCAATGCCAAGGAATAGAAAGGAAGTTTAAGCGTTTTAGGGTTAGCAAACTATTACAGGGAATTCATAAAAAATATGTCACAATTGGCATCCCCCATAAACAATTTATTAAAAAAAGACACAAAGTTTCAAAGGTCAGAAAAATGTCAAGAAGCATTTAAAAAGATTTCGAAATAATTTATAAACCAGGAAAAAAAAATTGAATGCAGACGCGTTAACTAGGATACCACAACCAAAGCACGGTGTAAGAGTATTTCAAAAGAGATCAAGTACTAGAGTCAACGAGCAAGAGGATAAATCAGAGAATATCCCAGAAACTTAAAGTCCACAGGAAGAAGAGTCATTAGGTATAGAACAAAAAGAGAAAATAATAACGGATCCAAAAGAGATAGAAACATTACTGAAAGATTTTCACGATTCACCATTAGGAAGCCATCAAGGAGCCTTGAAAACATTATTAAGAATAAGAAAAGAATACAGGTGGAAAGGAATGCAGAAACAAATAAAAGAATATGTAAAAAATTGAAAGAAATGTCAAGTAAACAAAAGTTCTAGGTTAACTAAAATGCCGATGGTCTTGACGGATACACCAACACGATCATTCGATAAAGTTTATATGGACATGGTGGGCATTCTGACAGAGACAATATCCGGTAATAAATATATATTAACATTCTAAGACGATTTTTCAAAATACATGGTTTGTGTTGCAATACCAGATGCGGAGGCAAGCACCGTGGCAAAAGCATTTTTCAATGAGATTGCGACTCGTCACAATGTGCCAAGGGTATTAATAACCGACAATGGGCCAAACTTTATTTCACGTCTTTTCTCGGACGAATGTAAAATGTTAGGTATAAAGAATTGCACATTATACCATACCATCCGCAAGCAAGTGGTTCACTTGAAAGGAGCCATAGACCTTTAGCGGAATATTTGCGGAGTTTCGCGAAAGAAGATGGGTCAAACTGGGATCATTGGTTGGCAAGTGCAATGTATGTACATAACAACACAGTGCATGTATCAACAAAGCAGACGCCTTTTCGAACATTAAACGGGTTTGATTCTGAAATGCCGACCAATTTGAAACGCAAATGTGGGCCGGTATATAATGTCGAGGATCCTCCAAAGGTATTAAGGTACCAGATCCAAAGAGCGCATGAGCTAGTAAGACAGAATCAGGAAAGTGCGAAAGAAGCCTCTAAAAAGCAATATGATAGTACTTTAAATCCAGTAGTACTAATGAAGAATAAGAGTAAGAATAGATATAGAGCAAACAAACTAGTTTAGTGGGGCTATTCCACAGCTAGTAAGGAGACAAGGAGAAATAAATTAAGAAAATAAAATAAATTTTTATATATAGATATAGGATGGGAAAAAAAAATTTGTATCTTTCTCTCTTGAAGGAATAAAAATGAGAAAAGTAATATTACTCGGGGCATACGTCAGCATAATAGGGGCACAATAAGTGGAAATAACACTATTAAAGGATACGACAATATTCTTTGAGGAGATACAACAGACGTTATTCTACCAGGACACATGGACGATTTTAACCACGTTCGAACCAATAAAGATAGAGCCATTTTTCAACGCAACAAGAAAATACCAAGACAAGGCGGGGAAAATGTGCATCCAAATAATGTGGAAAATGCTGTCCAAACAGTTTATGGAATCGTGTGAAGCCACGTTTAAACAAACAGAAGCAATCCTGAATATATTAGCGCAAAACGAAAAGAATATAGAAACAACGTTCCGCCACCGACGCACAAGAAGATCATTAGACCTCTTGGGAGAAGCATTCAACTGGGTCTTCGGCATAATGGACAAAAAACACACAGATGAGGTGTATGATCATTGGGAAACCTGGAGCATAGGGAGACGGAGACATACAAGATAATGAACCACCAGATTACGATCATGGAGAATAACTACAAAAAGTTAGCCAAACCACTACTAGCAGTTATTGACGACGTCGAAAACATAAGTGGTGGAAATAAGCAACCAAAATCCGCTGACAGAAATAAAATACATGCTGAAGATCCTAGAAGTACAATCCAGAATTGAGGCGAATTTGATAGAAGTACAAGAAAGGCAGTGGACAGAATTGGCAATAATAGATGATTTATACAAGGAAAATTTAAACCCACTATTAATAACAAGCTCGGAACTGCAAACGAGAATGAAGGAGCTTACACTATCAGGGAAAGCAGCAAATTTTTTATGGAACTCGTTCGAAATTCACCAAACAGCAAGGGCGAAGGTGTTTAAGGGCAACGGTAAGCTGATGGTAGCTATTAAGATACCCATACCGGAAGACGATCGATACAGAACATATAGAATGTATTCCATGCCAATGTTCCTGAACAATGAATACGACGTGATCGTAAAAACAACATACAACTACATCACGGAGTCAGAAGGTAAAACTAAGTACGTGGGACTGTCCAGCAAGGAACTGAGTGATTGCTTAAATATAGGGGAAGAGGAAAGCAATGAGTACAGGTTATGTAGAAATTCAGGGAAAATACTGACGAGCAATAATAAAATGTGCGAAGTTCAATTGTTGCAACACAATCAGAAAACATGGAAGCATGTAAACAGGTAGCAATAACCGCGAGGACAGGGGCAATCATCAGCATGGAAAAGGCAAACACATGGCTATATAAGCTGAGGAAACCATGGACTTTCGACGTCTTGTGCCATAACAGCTCAAGTACGGTTAAGATAGAAAATTTTGGGTTGCTTAAAGTAAAAGATGATTGCCGAGTACAGAGCAAAAGACCTCGGTGGACGTAAAGTTCAGCACAGTGGATCAGGAGGATTTACTCAAATCGTTAAAATACAATTGGGTGAAAGTGGCAAAGGAAAGCACGATAGCAACGGCAAAGCCAATAGTAATATCCGATCACACGAATATGAAAGAAGCACTAGGAGAGGGAGAGAAGAGCTTCGGGGAGTTACAAAACGATATGGAACAGCATCGGATATACCAACATACATTTGAACGGCAGAAAAGACTGGAAACAGTGGGGATTTCGTTAGGGGCGGCAGCGATAATAGGCAGAATGTGAGTATGTGCAATAAAAATATGGCAACACAGAATAAGAGGAACAACGACCGAAAGACGGAAACAAGGTCATCGGAGCGTTGAAAGGGGTATAACTGGCAGGAAAACGAGCGCAAGGGTGACGCGACCAGCAGGAGTAATTGAGCTGGAGAAAGAAATACCGAGAGCTCAAAGAGAACTACCGTCGCTACCAGCTAAAATACCGGAACGAAGAGAGGAGGAACCGGGAGTAAAATACACGTAACATGTAGAGGAAACGATAATGGATCACATTTAAAAAAAAAAAATTACAATACATTAAAATCAGAATAGAAACGGATAGATAGATTATGATTATTATAATAATCCATAGGGATTTTGAGGGATAAGAATTAAGAATGTATATTATAGTAAAGTTTTAAGTTATGCATTTTTTGAGAATGAAAAATAATAAAGAAAGACATATAAAATTTTTTTGAATTTATTAAAATAGTGGAACACAAATAGTAGAATTATTTCAATTAAAGTAAAATAAGATTAGCCGCGAGGGTAATTTCGCGCCAGGCCCTGAGCCTGGAGAGCCAACTCGTGGACCACCGGGAGTAGAGGAACATATGTCCTCCACTCGCCAACGTCGACACAAGTGAACGCGGCGCAAAGCATCTCAAGGCTGATGAGATGTTGCCGGTACGCTCGGAGAACAGCACCAGGAGGACCCGTAACAGAGTCCTCCCAACAGCAGCGACATAGGTCACGGAACCAAAACGTGACATACATATCGGGATCGACATCCCAGAGATGCTGCAGCAAATCGAAACGAGGAGCTATAAACGAGAAAGGGAAAACATTAGTACAGGGTTAAGCGAAAAAAAAACCTTACCTGGTACAATATCACGAGGCTCAGAAAGGCCCTTAAAAAAGTTCAAGACAGAAACAACCAAATATAGAACTCACAACATATTTAACAAACAAACGGTTAACGTCGAATGGAATGGAGTCACAACCACCGCTGAGTTTTATAGAAAAGTTATCAGAAAAACAAAGCAAAGTTAGCATTTTCTTTTATTTTTATTATTAAAGTAGAGTAAAGCCAACATTAATAAGTAAAAAAAAAAAAAAAAGTGCACGAAACGTCGAAGTAAAAAATGGAAGCTAGCATTAGTTTGGGAATATCACTATAAAAAAATCCAATATTTCCGCAAAGTTAGCATTTTCGTTTAATTAAAGTGACAGAGCAATGCCATGCACGAAAGGACGACATAAAAAAAAATTCCAAGCAATCGCTAGGTTGGGAATTGCAGCATATACGACAGAATATTAAATTCAGAGGAAAGAAATTATACAACTTCCTTTTTTTAAGTCGTTTAACTTTTGAAAAAAATTAAGAAGCGCATTTCACGTAATAGAAAACGCAGTATTATAGATGAAAGAGGTCAACACACAATGTTTGTTCTTTTCCTATTCATTATGATGACAATGAAATAAAAAAAAGAAAAAAAAAGAAAGCCTCTTATTAAATTGAAGATACCTAACGGTGGCGGCCGTGGCGTAGTGGGTAGAGTGTGTGACTCTTACGCCAGAGAACCCAGGTTCGACTCCTCCATCCGACACAGAAAGTTTTTTCAATTGAATTAATTTTTCTGTTCGGCCGTCACCTCTTTGCAGACAATGGCAAACCTCAGAGAGAAAGAACTGAAAAGCTTCTTGAGAACATAATTACGTTCGGAGTCGGCGTAAAACATGTAGGTCCAGTTCTCGATCATTTGTGTGCAAACATTTCACATCACACACAACACAATTGATCATATGAAGCTCGGTCAAAGACCTTTCAAGGGCTGAAATGGCCATTTCGTTTTTTTTTTTTGTACCTAACGGTACGTAAAAAGAAATAAATATGTAAGAAGGTGGATTAAATTTCAATTAAAGCATATTTGTAATTGTAAGGAATCTAGCATTAAAGAATTTTGTACAAAGTATTAGAGAGAATTTATTATTTAAAGAATATATAATGTTAAAAGGCAAGGTAGCGAGCGACAGACCAGAACATCGTGGGATATCCCATCCTGAAAAAGAGGTGATGATTCGCTGGGGACAACATAATTGAAGTGATAAAAGTGTTGTACAATACATACACAAAGAAAAAGACGTACAGCAGGAAGTTTCAAATCCTCTAATTTAAATTTGAAAACTTCAGTGACCTGACATGATACTTGAGAGCTGAATTATATTGGTTTTGAATAGAGCTGTCCTTATGCTATTGACTATTGAAGCCGAGATTGTGGTGAACCATTAAAATAATGAAATATGAAGAAAAAAAAAACAACTTCGAAGGTATATTTTCAAAATGAAGGAAAAATATTTGAAATAAAAATGATGCAACTAAGAACAGTGCGTATACTTACGCCCAAAAGACTATTTGGCTTAAGTAAGTGAAACAATTCAGTCATCAATAGGCGGTATTTGAGTACCGCATAATTCATTTAAAATCAAAAAGCTGAGTAACTCGAAAGCAGTTAAAATGTTCATCACTATACAACCGCTATAGCCAACCTCCACAACATTTTGGAGTAAGCGAATAGTTTTACTTACTTAGATGGTCGTAACAACCCGTGTCCGAGTTTCGGCCGACCTCATCAGCTCTCGCCAGGCGCCTCTGCTTTGCGCGCGCCTTATCCAATCGGATACACGAAGTGCGGTTAGGGCTTCCTCAGCCTGGTCCATCCATCGGAGGCATGGTCACCCTCGTCGTCGTTGACCAGCGACCCTCGCCTCGAGCACCTTTTTCGCTGGAGTTTCGTCGTTCATACGATGGACATGACCCAGCCAGCGTAGTCGCTGCACAGTTATACTCCGAACTACGTCAATGTCTTCGTAGAGCTCATACAGCTCGTGGTTCATCCGGATGCGATAGTCATCGCCGACTCGAACAGGATTCCTCTCGAACACTCCCAGAGCGGCTGCGTCAGTTTGCGAAACTTCCCATGCCCCAGCGCCATAAAGCAGCACAGGTAGAACGAGCGTCTTGTAGAGTGTTAGTTTTGTGGATCGAGAGAGGGCTCTGGAACTTAGTTGCTTACTGAGCCCGTAGAAGCACCTATTAGCAATTATTGTTCTTCGCTTTATCTCCAGGCTGATTTCGTTTTTGGTATTAATGGCGGTGCCAAGGTAAACGAACTCCTTGACTTCTTCAAAGTTATAGCTGCCGGATGAAACGTGGGAGTTTAAACGCCGAGCTCCCTTGATTGTAGACAGCATATACTTTGTTTTATCCTCATTTATCGTCAAACCCACTTTGGCTGATTCCTTTTCGATAGCGGCGAAAGCAGCGGTAACATCTCTCTTGGTTCTGCCGACAATATCAATATCATCAGCGTACGCAAGGAGCTGGACACCTTTGTAGAAAATGGTGCCATTACGATGCACACCGGCCTTTCGTACGATCCCCTCCATGATGATGTTAAAGTGATCGCAATACAGTGGATCGTCTTGCCTGAAACCTCTTTCGGTATTGAATGTTTCGGATAGGTCATTTCTTACCTTGACGGAGATGCGTGTGTTGCTCAACGTCATTCTGCAAAGTCTAATCAACTTTGCAGGTATACCGAACTCAGACATTGTTGCGTATAGGCAATCCCTTCTCGGGCTATCGAACGCAGCTTTAAAATCGACAAAGAGATGGTGTGTGTCAATTTGATTTTCGTGGGTTTTCTCCAGGATTTGGATTTAGTTTCTGGTGTGAAACTAAACCAGCCTCGGATAAGCGAATAGTATTAATAAAATGAATTCACAACAGTATGGCGCAGCACAAACTATACGACAAGAATGCTCTAATGGTGGTAACAATTCATAATACACCAAGCTCCAACCAATGACCAACGTGCCAAAAGTACAGATGCTTTGTAGCTACACGACGTAATCATCTTCACCGCCGTTTATAAGACAAGTTCCTGAAGAACGGGGTAGCTGCTCAACATTCGGTCGCTTACCTTAATGATTTGTTTATATGTTATTTATTTCAGATATTGTGAGAGAAGATATGTCGATTATTATTTAAAAAGATTGAAAAAAACAACAAAGGAAAATTTTAAAAGTATTAGTTAAAGAACGTATATCGACCTTCCAAGAAAGATTAACGACCCTATGTATATATATATGAAAAAGAATAGAAGGAAAAATAAGGTTAGCAGCACAGCTAATTGCCTGGAATAAGAAAAAAAAATATATGTAAGAATTGTGTATTTAGAAGTTACAATATACAGAAAATACAAAGCATAACTGAAATTAAACTATTAAAATTTTACATGAAAAAAACAAACAATCATTTAAAGAAAACAAACTTATTTAAGAAATATATGTAAATGAAGAAACTATGGTTGTAAGCTTAGAATGAAACACGTTCAAGCAGTACAAAAGAAATATTGATAAAAAAAAGAGCAAGAATATGTAATTAAAAAAAAAAGGAAATAATTATAATATATTTCATGTTGTGCAGGGTAACATAATCCAAGACAACCATACGAAAAATTAAGAAAAATTAAGCAAGAATATGTAATAAAAAAAAAAAATTAAATAATTATAATATATTTCATATTGTGCAGGGTAACAAAATCCAAGACAACCATACATATATAGTTAAAAGAAAAAATAACACGTTTTATATGTCGAAAAAATTATGGCTAGATAGATAGCATAACTTTTTCTTATTCAAAATGGGGAGGAATGTTGTGACTCAGTCGTCACAAACCAATTAAAACTTTAATAAATTAATGCCGATAGCAAATATCGACTAGCCTTGATCATGAATTGAGGCATAAACAGATAGTAAAATAAAACGCAGCACAAATTGCTTTAAGCACCAACCTACCTCAATTCATGATACCAGTCATAATCCAATAACGACAAGAAGAATGAATAAAGAGTCTGAAGACGCAGTACATTACTTTTTCCAGACACCAACAAGTATTTTCTTTCCATTGGAGCGGACCAGTGTGGATAGTACACATTAAAGTAAGTATACAATCGGCTGGTGAGCCATTATAATACACACCCAAAATCTTTTGGCAACCTCGCAGCTGCCTATTCATTTGGCAGCTACCCTGCCGGTTAAATATAAGGTAACATTTTTTTTTTTATCTAGGGAAATTGTGGTAGGGTGCGATCATTCCTGTTGGAGGAAAGACGCATAAGGTTTTGAACCAGATAGAACTTCACTTTAGGGCCACGACTAAGCACCTACGGGTATCCTCACAGGGAGGATCCCAACACATCGTTATAAAGGTTAGAACTTGTTTTACTTTTTGCTATAGCTAACTTCCCCATCTAAGGACAAAGGGGATTCTTGGCCACAAGGCCTTTCAATCTCAGCCGCAAGGCTTTACTTCATACTCTGCCACAAGGCAGTGTTTCAATATAGTCAAATATTGAATAAGCCACAAGACTTGATTTGAGTTAATAGAAAAGACTTATTTTTATTAATGTGATTCTAAGACTGATTTTATTTAATCCCAACTCGGGTTTTTATAATAAAAATATTGAGTGAAAAGTGACAATATTTTCTTTTCACTCAAAATAATATTTATTCTAAATAAGTTCTTACACATATACAATTAAAAGTCATAAAACCTAAATATAATTATTACACATCTGCTTACTATTACTTTTTACTTACTTACACATCTGTTTGTAATAATATCCATCACAACCCACTTACAGGTTACAAACTCCAATGACTTACTTTTGGCAGCGATTTGTTTTCACAATGTATTTCACCAACGTAGAGCGTTTGTAGCGTTGTGTGTTTATGTTATTGTTGTGGTAGGTTAGTGCTAGCCACATGTGCACTACATCCTTCCCCTTTTGAAAAAGAATAATGTTTATTTATAATTCTTGAATATGAATAAAGATTATTTTGAAGGTGATTTTAATTATTTCTTTGTAGATGTAACTTAATGTTCTTGACAATACTATGTTATTATTATGAACTTCTGATGTTTTGTTATCTAATTTTATTACACTATTTAGACCTTTTCTTTCAACTATTTCATATTGTCCCTTAAATGGTCTGTCAAACTTTTTCTTATTTCCTACTTTTAAATATACTAGATCTCCTACATTAAATTTGTGTTTTGTTGCCTTATTTTCTTTATTTGATATATCTATTTTATGTTTCTCTAAATATTCTTTAGCTTTGTTATGTGCGTACTTTAATTTAATCTTTAATTCTGTCAAATAATCTTCTAAGTTATATAATTTCTTGTTGTTGTTCCAAATCTCACCAGGTAGCGTGCAAATTTTTCCATATACTAATTCAAATGGAGAATATGTTGTTGTTGAGTGTGGAGTTGTGTTGTAACAATATGTGTAGTACGGTAGAAAAGTTGACCAGTTATCATTCTCTTGCATTCCTCTTAAATATTCATTCAATACCCTATTTTTTCCTTTAACTGTTCCGACAGTTTCATGGTGATATGGTGTTGACGTTCTTTTTTCTATATTTAATTCTTTACATATGTTTTGTAGTAATTCATTTGTAAATTCTGTTCCTTTATCTGTTTTTAGTATTTTAAAACATCCATGTTTAAGAATGAATTTTTCTACAATAGCTTTTGCGACAGAAATCGCTGTTTTGTCTTCTAAAGGAATTGCAACTAAATATTTTGTCAATTCACATTGTATTGTTAGAATATAACGGTATCCATTAGAGGGTCTCATTGGTCCAACTGTTTCCATTGTTACTGTTTCAAATGATGTTGTTGGTGTATTCGTCACACACATTTTCTCCTTAGTATATTTTGTTATTTTTACTTCATTACATAAATTACAATTGTTTATGTAGTTTTTAACCATTTTTGATAAATTTTTCCATATATATTTTTGTTTTAATTTCGCGATGCATCTTTTAATACCTATATGTCCTAATATTGAGTCGTGATTTTCTTTAATTAGCTGCAGCTGCTCAGCTTTATTTGTTATTTGTTTCGGGGGCTGATACAATATAATTTTTAATTTCTCCTTTGTATCTTTCTGTATCTCATTAAATTTTATTTTCAATTGGTGCACCTTTATTATATTAAATATGATATCATTCTTTCCTAGCGCTAATATTTCTATATTTTGTTCGTTTGCTTTTGATACTAACTTCCTCAGAACCAATTTTACCTCTGGTAAAGATTTTTTGTTAAGTATCGCATGAACTTTACTTTGAGCTATAATTATATTATCTTTTTGTTCTTGTGTTTTTGATGTAAACTTCCTCTGAACCAATTTTAACTCTGGTAAAGATTTTTAGTTATGCACCTCAAGAACGTTGTTTGCTCCATTATTATTCATATTTTTGGCCTTTTCATTATATATAAATTTTAAATTTTTTAGACGTCTTACTTCTGAAAATGATGTAGCTTCCCATATATGAAGTTCATGACTCTTCACTTGCTGAGATCTATCATTATTATTCAGGTTACTCATTTGCGCATTGTTCTTATTATCTTATTCTTATCTTTTATTTGTACATGCATGCTTGTTAAATTTTTTATGTGCCGCCCGTGTTAATACTTGTATATTTGCTTCTTTAGGTATCATATTTTTTAAGTGTTCGCTATCTAATTTTATTCTAGATAGTGCATCCGCGTTAGTATTCATCTTGCCTTGTTTAAAAATTATATCAAAGTCATAATCCATCAAGACCAGTCGTACTCGTGTTAATTTTGATGATGGATTCTTATGTGTGAACAGACTTACTAATGGTCTATGGTCTGTGTATACCGTGAACTTTCTTCCATAGAGATATGGTCTGAAGTAATTGATTCCCCAGTGAATCCCTAATAACTCCTTTATTACTATTATTGCCTTATTTACTTCATGTTTATTTAATGTTTTGCTGGCATAGGCAATTGGTCTGTCGTGTCCTGGTTCACCTTGAGATAGTACTGCTCCTAAAGCAAATTGTGATGCATCTGTTGTCAGTATAAAAGGTTTATCAAAATCTGGATATGCTAATATTTGTGGAGATATTAGCTTTTCTCTCAGCTTGTTGAATGCTGCTTCACATGTTTCTGTCCAATTAAAAAGCTGTCCTTTCTTTAGCAACTGATTTAGTGGTCTTGCAATTTCTGCAAAATCTGGAATAAATTTTCTGTAGTAATTGCAGAATGCTACAAATCTTCTGGTATCATCAGCATTGTTTGGTTTTGGGTAATCCCTTATGGTTTTGTGTTTAGCTGGATCAGTTGTTATTCCTTTGGACGTTATCAGGTGTCCTAAGTATACAAATTCTGTCTTTAAAAATTCACATTTCTTGAGGTTTAGTTTTAAATTGTACCTTTGTAATTTTTGTAATACTCTTTCCAAGTTTTTGTTATGATGTCTCAGGCTTGATCCAAAAACAATGATGTCATCTACATACAGAAATGCTGATTCTTGAAGTCCACTTAATGCAATTGAAAGCATGCGTTGAAAACTATTTGTTGCTATTTTTAATTCAAGTGGTAAGCGCTTGAAATGATAGTGCCCTGAATTTGTTGAAAATGGTGTCATATTTCTTGAATTTTTGATGAGTGGTATCTGATGAAAAGAACTTGTCATATCCAACGTGGAAAAATATTTCGCATTTCCGAGCTTATCTAGCACATCTTCTAGTCTTGTCAGTGGGAATTTATCATTAATTATTTTTTTGTTTAGTGCCCTAAAGTCTATTACCAGTCTCCATTTTGCTGTTCCATCTGTTGATTTTTTTGGTACAACTAAGAGTGGAGAATTGTATGGGCTGAATGATGGTTCAATGATATCTTCTTCTAGTAACTTTTGTACTTGATCTTCTATTTCTTGAAGTTGTGTTTGCGGAAGTCTGTAGTTCTTTATATAAACAGGTGAGTTGTCAATTAAGTCTATCTGCTGTTTATAAAAATTGTTTGTTGTTAGTATATCTCCTTCATTATGGAAATCGTTTCTGTATTTGTGACATAAATTAATTACTTCTTCATCTTTTCCATCTATGTGTATTTCAAGATTCTCATCACTTTGTTCTAAACCGATGTAGTTTAAAATTTTAAAATTCTTCAGTGGTTCTATATTTAAATCACAATTATCCAAATAAATATCATTATTGGTTGTATTCAGTATTTTCACGTGCTTGAGTCCATCTGCTGGTATGGATATAGCCTTTGCTATAAATATTCCGTTTCTTATTTCTGATGCATGTACTATACTGTCTTCCTCCATGTCTACATTTATATTTGTTATTAGTTCACTTCTTCTTGGTATATTAATATTTGATATTGTTACTGGCAATGTCACGTACATTGGAATATCTTCTTGGTTTTCTTTAGTGTGTATGGATAAAACACATGTTTCGTAATCTATTTTACAATTATATTTCATTAAGAAATCTCTTCCAAGTATTCCATCTGCATTTATGTCAATATCTTCTTGTATGACATAAAATTTGTGTGAAATCTCTCCATCGTTGAGTTTTATTTTTATATTTGTTTGTTGTTGAATGGTTAATGGTCTGCTTGCAATACCTGTGATTTGGATTTGATTTGACGATTTTATATCATTTTCATTAATTTTCTCATTTTTTATTATTGATATGTCCGCACCTGTATCAATAAGTAAGGTTACTAAATTATTTCTATCTCCTATTTTTACTTTTATGATATTAGTATTAAAATTATTACTAACACAGCTAATTCTATATTTATTGCTTTTTTAGGCTGCGTTAACCCTGGTTGCCGGGGACGTTTCCCGAGTTTTGACGGTTTCTATTATTATTAAAGCTGTTATTATTGCTAGCTCTATTATTATTGTAATTCCTATAGACATTGTTATTGTTATTGCTATTCCTGTTGCTATTGTTATTTCTAGAACCGTAACTATTTCTATTATTATAATTCCTAAAGTTATTATTGTTATTATTTTGAATATTTCTTTTCCTATTATAGTTTCCATTTCTATTATTATAATCATTCCTATTTCTGAATGTCATTACATTATAGTTTGCATTTGTGTTACCATCTACTTCTGCTGCTATCTCTAAAGCTTTAGCAAATGTATTAGGTTGAGCTGCAAGAACTATGCTTCTAAAAGGCTCATTTAAACCTGTTATAAATGCATTGACCGCTAATTGGTCATTTAGTTTTATGATTATTTCTTTATTATTCTCTCCTTGAGTAGCTATTTGAATTTCATTCAAAGATGATATTATTGTTTCTATTCTAGTGGCAAAATTGTTAACATTCATAGACCCCTGTCTAGTAGTTTTAAGTTTTAAGTAAACAAGAAATAAAAAAAACAAATTTTTATTTCTTTAGTTTTAACTTTTATTGGATCTTCGATCTTTCCAAGTAAATTATTAACTGGTCTTAAAACTAGCTTAAGGTGGTATTTATAATAACTTAATTGCTATTCTTGCAATTTTTATCGATAGGGTATTCGTTTGTATTGGTTAATAATTCTTTGGAATTATTAGCCAATGATTATTGAAAATCCATTTCTTCAGAATTAAAGTTAAATTTGTTTATTGCATGTTTGTTTCCATAGAATTTTGTCGGTGTGAACGGAAATGCAATTTATTTTAAGTTAACAAAAGACGAAAGTGCAATGTAAGCTTTTATATTTCTTTTACTAATTTAATAACATTTTCGTTTCCACAGAATTTTGTCGGTGTGAACGGAAATGCAATTTATTTTAAGTTAGCAAAAGACGAAAGTGCAATGTGAGCTTTTATATTTCTTTTATTAATTTAATAACATTTTCGATTCCACAGCGAATTTGTCTGTGCGAGCGAAAATGTTATTTTTATGAGAATGGATGTATTGCAGGTATTCTATGAGTCTGCATATTTGTTATGGGAACGGAAAAGACGTTTGTAAGACATATTATATTATTGCTAAGGGCTTTATTATAACACCCCCACCGTTAGATTGAGGCTCCGACGAAATTTGCAAGGATGATGTACTTTTAAAATATCTAAGTGCTATAATAATGAATTTAATAATTAAAAATACAAATACATTTGTACTTAGGTTAACAATTGTATGTTTTCTATTAGTTATTGATATTTCGTTTTGATTGTCTTCATAATTTTGTTGTTTTAAAAATAATGTTTCTAATTTTATGTGTTCAATAGTTACATTTCTTTCTTTTATTTTTGTCATATAATGGGGCATTATAAATTTATCGTTTGTTTTTATATTAAAATTAAAAAATGTTTCATTTTGAACATTGATCTCACAATTTTCAAATCTTATGACAAAGTTTCCTTTTGGTTTAATGGTATATTATTACAATTCTGTTTGACTTCCAAATTGAAGTTTTTGAAGATTAAAATACCTGTTGTTATTTCTCTTCGGTTTCGTTAAAATAATCTATTGGCTTCTTGAAGATTAATTATGTCTTCGATACATTTATCGTTTAACTTAACTAGATTTTTCTTTAAATTATTTTCTGGATTTATGTTAAATGGTTTATTGTTTATGTCTAACAAAATCTTTCTGTTTGTTAGGTATAGGGATTTATTATTGGCGTTAGGAATTGATTCAAAAACTATTTGTGAATAGCTTTCCTTTGAAAAAATTGGAATTATAAGTATGATAATAATTATATTGTTTTGAAATGCAACAGTTATTTTAGTATTCACGTAGCTGTCTATGTCATTTATTAGGTCCAGATCGGTTTCGGAAAATATGTTTGAGGGTATGACGTCCATTTTTCCCGAGAATATTATGTGTCCAATGTCTTCGATATGGTCTTGTAATAATGATATGTCGTTATCTACTCTGTAAATAAATTGTAAAAACTCAATCTCGTCTTCGAGACTAGCTATCTTCTTAGGAATAAAATTTCGCATAGTGTTTAAAGAATTTTCTATAACCTTTTGTTGTGAGTTTATGTG
Source organism: Coremacera marginata (assembly GCA_914767935.1). NCBI lineage: Eukaryota > Metazoa > Arthropoda > Insecta > Diptera > Sciomyzidae > Coremacera > Coremacera marginata. The sequence continues at coordinate 70,752,975 of OU612044.1, read as the reverse complement.
GCTTGTAATATTCTGAATTTGTGAAGCTAATGATTTATTAATGAGGATATTTTTATCTATTTTTGAATTGAGGTTTCTATCGTTATCTTCTAGTTCGGTCAATATTTTGTCAATCTTTATTTCATCGTCTGAGTCCATTGTTCCAGTTATGTACTTTAGTCCTTTTCCAACGAAATTCATAAGTCCTCGTTTTTGTTTAAAATGTGGTATAAATCCATGTAATTTTTCTTTTAGTAGAAAAAACTTCTTTTTAATTGTCTCTAGTGTTGTCCGTGCGATTAATGAAGATGATCTAAGTGTTTCTAAATTTCTATTTATTATGTCAGTAGTTTCTTCGTATTTTGTCATGTTTACTAGATGTAATATTTTTTTATATTGTTCTATTAGTTTTTGTTCTCCGGTCTTTATAGTTAAATAACCATTATTGATTGTTAAATCTTGTATGTCTAACTGTTGTCCTTTTACAAGAGTAATTATAGTTAAAATTACCAAAGTTGTTTTGTATGCTGCCATTCTGAATCTGTAAGAGAATTAAATTTTGGCGTTTATTGTAGGGTTCGCATTGTCTTGAAATTTTTTCTTAGGTTTAATATGGGATGTGTAATATTTTAGACCTGTTTTGTTATCAATGACATGGTCAGTATCTATTTTATTTGCAACGATCTTCCTGTACTTTGAGTGGTTTTTTCCACCTCTTATTTCTTTAATGAAATTCGGACCAGGTTCTATGACTTGATCTACTCTGTCTTTATTAATTTTATTTATCACTTGTTCCTTTTTTTGTTGAATTTTGGTTTCAATTTCAGGATATTTGTCTATTGTAATTTTCCCGTTAACAAAGTCGATTGGTCTTAAATTAGTTGTACTGTGGATGGAATTGTTATAGAAGTTAATTATGCGGAGAATTTTTTCTTCTACTGTATCTGTACCAGGGATGATATCTGGGGGCTTTTAGGGCTTTTTTGAGCCCTTTTTGACTTCATAAGCCCCGAAGCCCTTTCGATTCATTTTAAGCCCTTTTAAAAAATTCTGCTGAAAAAATATCATCTAAGTAGTATTTCATCGTTGTACATCTACAAATTCAAATAAGTGCTGTTGAATTTTTTCTTAAACATCTTAAAATCTTAAACAATTCTCCTCAATTAAGCCTACGCATAAAAAAAAAAGCCTACGCAGGTACGTTTTTGGTTGGCTGCAGAAATAGCATTATGCAGAATAACCAGTTTTTTGTATTGTTGATTGACATCTAAGGGGAAAATTCCTTACAAACATTTGGTATCTACTGTAATGGAGAAAGTATAAAGATTCCTGCACATCCTCCAAGAAAATGGCTGAATTTTCGAACTGATTTTACTTTTAATAGTATCCCAAAGTAATTCTATAGGTTTAAAAATGGAATATTGTGGTGGACAGCTTCATGCACGATACATTCCTTACAACATTTTATCCTGCATATAGATGAAAAGGCGAACCCGCAAAAAAGGCTCATCTTAGTCTTAAGTAATCTTAACCGATTAAGTATTTAATGTCGTCAATTTGCAATGAATTTCCATCTATTGTTTTTTTATTTCATCTGTACCAAAAATAATTTCCGACGTATGATATCCTAAATAAAACTTGAAGCTCTTTCGGCGCGTAAATGTATCTTAAATAAATGCTTTAGAAGTGATAAACTATTATTTTCATAAAAATTCGAGCGTTTGGAGTGTAGGGTTTAAAAAAAAATTCAGCACTGTGGTCCCAAAATGGCATCCGAAATGAACATTTTTCAATTTTAGAATGTTTTAACTCAAAAACTATAAGCTATTTAAAGAATGGAGACTGCGGAAACTACAATGGAACATTTGTTGTCACCTTATTCGATGCGCTTTAACTTAATTTTGTTGTTCAAAACTCTATATTCCAAAACTGTATACAATTTATTTATTAATTTAGAACTGATTCCTTTTTTCTCTGTCATCACCATTTCGTCTCGCATCCTTGATTCGTCTTCTTACAAGCCTTAATGCAGACTCTGTTAAATTTATCATATCTTTCTGACATTTATATGTATCTCGAAGGAATCATTAGCTCATTATTATTACTAGCTTATTGAATGAATGGCTTTGTTAACAATTTTTTGGAGAAATAAACTAATTTGATTATTTTTTGGCATATTTTTAACTTTTAGAATCAATGCACAAGCATTTTTTCTAAAGTGCAATGGGGTCTCTATCAGAGACCTGCATCAAGTACTTGAAAAATCAAGCCTTTTCAAGTACTTGAAAATTCGCTTGGTTTGAACTTGAAAAAACCAAGCAAAGCAAGCTTCGTATCAAACCAATCAAGCGCAAGCTTTTTGCTCTGCTGCACACAAAAACTTGAAGCTCTTGAAATTTTCGGGATATTCTTCTGAAATTGGGAAAGTTTGTTGTCTTGGGGGTCGCTGATTGAGATTCTGATGTCAGAATATAAAAAGTTGTTTGGACACTAGGGTGGCCCTAAAAAATATTTTTTTTGTGCTTTTGACAGATTTTGCCCTTTTTTGCAATCTAAGTCGGATCAATTATTTGGAATCTGATGTCAAAATATAAAGTTTTTTGACACTAGGGTGGACCATAAAGTTTTTTTTTGTGTTATTGCCATATTTTGCCATTTTTTGGAAATAGTCGGGCCAATTATTTAAAATCTGGTGTGAAATTAAAAAAAAACAATTTTTTTTGCCACTAGGGTGGACCCTAAAAATACTTGTTTGTGATTTTGCTCGTTTTTGCAATATAATTGGACCAATTTTTAAGAATCTGACGTCAGAACATTAAAAGTTTATTTGGACACTAGGGTGAACCCTACAAATTTTTTTTGCTTCTGCAAGTTTGCCATATTTTTCAATTAAGTCGGACCAATTTTTTTAAATTTGGTATAAGAACACTAAAAAATTTTTTGACACTAGGGTGGACCCTAAAAATACTTTTTTTTTGGATTTTGACAGATTTCGCCAGTTTTTGCAATGCAGTCGGATAAATTATTTAGAATCTCATGTCAGAACACTAAAAAGTTTTTTTGACCCTAGGGTGTCCAAATGGCAAAATAAAGATTCTAAATAATTGGTCCGACTACATTGAAAAAACTGGCGAAATCTGTCAAAATCACAAAAAATATTTTTAGGGTCCACCCTAATGTCCAAATCTACTATTTATGTTCTGACATGAGATTCTAAATAATTGGTCCAACTACATTGCAAAAACTGTCGAAATCTGTCAAAATCACAAAAATAATATTATTAGGGTACACCCTAAGTCAAAAAAACTTCTTAGTGTTCTGACATGAGATTCTAAATAATTGGTCCAACTTCATTATAAAACTGGAGAAATCTGTTAAAATGACAAACAAAATATTTTTGGGATCCACCCTAGTGTCCAAATAAACTTTTTATGTTCTGACAAGAGATTCTAAATAATTGGTCCAACAACAGTACACAACCTGGCGAAATCTGTCAAAATCACAAAAAAATATTTTTAGGGTCCACCCTAGTGTCCAAATAAACATTTTATGTTCTGACATGAGATTCTAAATAATTTATCCGACTGCATTGCAAAAACTGGCGAATTCTTTCAAATTTATAAAAAACGTATTTTTAGGGTCCACCCTACTGTCAAAAACTTTTTATTGTCCTTACACCAGACTTAAAAGAATTGGTCCGGCTTTATTTAAAAATAAAACAAAATCCTGCAGGAACACAAAAAATAAAAATTTGTAGGGTCCACCCTACAAAAAACCACCCTACAGGGTGTCAAAAAAACCTTTTATATTCTGACATCAGAATCCAAATAATTGGCCCGATTGACAGCACAAAATATTTTTTAAAAACATAACGCACAAAGAAATCATTTTTCAGGACCACCCTTATCAGCGACCCATATTTTTCACAAACTATTTTTAAAACTATTTATTTGGGTATACCCTTGTGCCCAACAAATTTTTCTTTAACTCTGCCTTCTGTTCTGCCTGTAACATTAAATCACATTAAAAAAATTATTACTTTCGCACTCAAAAGCAGTCTAAACAATAATGTTTTAAATATGTTTTTCTTACTTTTCTTAAGTAAGTAAGTTGAGCTAGTTGAAAACTCACAAACAAATTCAAGCTTTTCAATCTCTATGACGTACGTTTCAAGTCTGCTGCCGCTTGTTTTTACTTCGCGTCGTTGATCACGCGTTCTTAAATTCGGGCAACAAGCTGACGTCGACTTGACTAATTTCAAGTATACTTGAACTTGATTGAAAATTATCATGTTCAAGCGCGCTTGTATTCATAAATTTAGCAAGTACTTGAAATTGCAAATGAATAGGCTTGTGCAGTTCTCTGGTCTCTATATAAGAAATAAAATCTTTTTAAAACAAAAAATAAACTATCACTTTGACCCACAATTTTTTATTCAGAGAGAAATTTCAGAGACAAATAAAAAAACTTCCCTGCTTAGATTAAAACGGTGAAAGCACAAAAAAAACCCATGAAAGATTTCAAATTGTTTTGATTTTCCGAAACAGTTAATTCGCAATCTATTTGGATATTTGTGGTCATGGCTGAATATTCAAATAGAAGGCCTTTAATATTGAATTAACACTAAAGGCCCCATTCTTGTCAAAAATGCCCTATTTTTGTATAAATTTTGGCCCTTTTACAATTTAGCCAATATCATCCCTGATCTGTACTATTTTTGTCGTCATGTTTTAGAAGTCGAATATGTTCGTTGATGGTGTTATGTAATCTTTCTATGTCCGCGTTAGATGTGTGGTTACTGTTAGATGTAAAGTGAATCTGAATGCCTTCGTTGTCTAAGAACTCTTTCATTGGGATGGCCTTAAATCCTAACTCGTTATCTGTTATTATCTTAGTCGTTTTTCCTTGGGTACTGATAAATTGTAAGATTTTTGACTTGAATTCTGTCCATGATCTGTGCATAATTCTATAAGCTTGGGCGTGTTTTGAAAATTTATCGATAAATGTAAGAAATAGTTGTTTTTCAAGGGTATAAAAAACGTCTACATGAATTATTTCGTTTGGTTTGCTAGGAGTTTCGGTGATTTTTAGAGGTATTTTTAATGGTTTCCTAGTGTATTTCTCAGTATTACATATTTCGCAATTATTTATAAACATTCGTGTCTTCAAATTGGGATGATAAATTTCATCTATTAATTCCTTGTAAACTTGATCTATTCCTCTGTGGTTATTTCTTTTATGTTCTTCCTCTATCAATCTAGCAAGTTGTTCTTCATCCGTTGTATCTCTAAGTATTTTTTTACATTTAATCACCTTAAGTGTGGAAAATATTTCGCTGTGAACTGTTTGGAAAATTGGGTAAAATTCATCGTCTATCAATATGGCATTTAGTCCTTTAGGGTTTAAGTGATTTTATAAAAGTGTTATTGTTGTTTCTCTATCTAAATCTTTAGTATATATGATTTTTCTCCTATTACTAAATATATTTATATTCCTTATTTTTAATGATCCTGATGAAGATTTATTTATCACTAATTGATTTTTGAATATGTTGATTGGGGATGAAGTTTCCTTTATTGTTGTAGCACTGGATTCTAGGGTATTTATATTAATACATTCGGGTTGAATTCTAGATAGTGCGTCTGCATTACTGTTTTTTGTTCCTTTCTTGTATTTTATTTCATAGTCAAATCCAGATAGCTTTAGCCTCCATCTAACTAATTTCGAATTTGGTTCCTTAATAGAGAAAAGCCATGTTAGGGGCTTATGGTCGGTTTCGATCAAGAATTTACGTCCAAAGAGGTAAGGTCTAAAGTATTTAGTAGCCCAAACGATTCCTAATAGCTCCTTTTCGATTGTGCTATAGTTGATTTCATGTTCATTAAGGGTACGGCTAGCGTAACATAATGGGTGATCGTTTTGTGAGAGGACAGCGCCTAAAGCGTAATTGCTAGCGTCTGTGGTAAGAGTGAATTTTTTTGTGAAGTCTGGGTAATGTAGGATGGGGTCATTAATTAAAAGTCTTTTTAGAGTGTTAAAGCTTTCTTGATATTTAGGATCGGAAATATTAATTTTAGCGTTTTTCTTTAAATAACGTGTCATTGGTTTTGCTTTATGAACTTCCTGTAGTAGCCAGTAAGTCCTAAAAATTGTTTAATTTGCTTGGGAGTTTTGGGGATTGAAAAATTCTTGACGCATTCTATTTTTTTGGGGTTTGCTTTTATTCCTGTTGGTGTTACTATATGTCAGAGGAATTCTGTTTCCTTTTTTAAGAATTCAGACTTATCTAGTTGGATCTTAAGGTTGGCTTCTTTTAAGCAGTTAAAAATTAATTTAATTGAATTGATATGCTCTTGAAGAGAGGTAGAAAAGATTATTATATCGTCCAGATAGACGAGGCAAATTTTAATTAATGTAATCTCTAAGGATGTTATTCATTAGTCTTTGGAATGTCGCTGGAGCTGTCTTCAGTCCAAACGGCATTCGTATAAATTCATAATGACCTCCTTCAACGCTAAAGGCAGTCTTATGAATATCGTCTTCCTCGATCTCTATTTGATGAAATCCTTTTGCCAAATCTAGTGTGGTAAAATACTGGCATCTTCCCAGTTTATCTAATATTTCATCGATGTTGGGGATAGGGAATTTGTCATCTACCGTTACTTCATTGAGTTTTCGGTAGTCAATGACGAGTCTCCATTTAGATTTTCCGCTTGCATCGGCCTTCTAAGGCACAATCCAAATTGGTGCTGAATATGGAGAATTACTATTCCTAATTATTTTTTTATCGTGCATTTCTTTTATTTGAGTCTGTACCTCGTTTTTATGAATATAAGGATACCTATATGATTTAGTGTTTATTGGGATGTTGTTGCTCGTTCTAATTTGATGTTTAATGGCTGAAGTAAAAGTTAATTTAGTGTTTTCTTGGTAGAAGATTTCTGAATATTTATTTATTACTGCCATAAGTTGTGTTCTTTCTTCGATATTGAGATGATCTGTTCGAATTTGTTCTCTAAGTGGTTTATTTTCACTTGTATCGATAATGTTAAAATTTTCGCTATCCACCTTCTGTGTGAATACGTGATTTAATTCGGACATCAGATTGAGTTCTATTTCGTTGTTTTCAACGTTTAAAATTCCTTCATTCACAGTTTTTCCTCCTTCCTGTTCCTTAAAATATATTAGTTCGGTATTAGGGGCTATTTGTATCTTATAACTATGGCCTTCTTCGCCTTTAAAGTAGATAGGTAATTTTTGTCCGTTTAATTGTATTGTATTGTCTTGATAGTTAATACAGGCATTTAGTGGTCTTAAAAGGTCGTTCCCAATTAGACCGTCGTAGAAATTGTGGAATTGAATGATGTAGAATTCGATTGTGTCTAAAGTTGTTCCGAATTCAGTAAAAGTTTTTATCTTATCTTTTTTATCGGCATAAATTTTGTGTTGGAGAGTTTTTATTAAAATAGGATTTGTTTGATAAATCCATTTTGGATGGCATATTCCTGGATTTAGTATTGAATTAGTTGCACCTGTATCTACTATTAATTTTATAAATCCTAATTTGGTCTTTATTTTTATATGTGGAATTCTTCCGAGGCAGAATGACGAAAATTTTCGTTAGAATTGTGCGTTATCTCATGGTTGTTGATGTCCATCGGCTCAGGTATTGGAAATTGGTTGTTATTATTTGGTTGGTGGAACATTTGTTGGTTTCTGTGTTGGGGTACGGAGTTTTGTCTCTGATAATTACTATACGATTGGGAATTCTGTATATTATTAGGTCTTCCTTGTGGGTTGAAATTTTGTTTATTGTGTGTAACAAAATTCTGTCTGTTTTGTTGACTAGGGTTTTGTTGGTTATGTGGATGAAAATTCTGTCTATTTTGGTAACTAGAACTCTGTTGGCTATGTGGATAAAAATGTTGTCTATTCCATGATACAATGATAAGGTAGGCCCATGATACTAAATGCTCTCACGCGTCAACGAAGAGCGGATAATGAGAAGGAAGATGCTTGTCAAAACGACGAAGTACGTAGAAACGTCAAATGAAATAAAAATATTATGTTTTCAAATCGTAAACAAACTCTGGCACATCTTGCAAGTAAAGCGAGAAGAAAACCTTGCACACCAAAACCAAGGTGTCATAGGTTACCTTCAAGGCATCAGCATAACCCTCTTGTACCTTCGCCAGCTGCATGGTGGCCAGCAGCAGTTGATGGCTTGGCCATGCGATGTAGCACCAATTTAATTTCCTCCCATAAAGTTGCAAACATAAACATCCATAAAGTGCGGTCGCGTGTGTTAAATTTGTGATAATTTGAGTGAAAATATCATAACAGTGTAATAAAAACTATAAAATGTGAAACTCTTAAAATTGCAAACAAATCTGTAACAAATTCTAACCTAGCGAAGGTGAGTATAAAGAAATTTGCGATGAACAGCTGATTTTGACATCAATCTAGCTTTATTCTGCTTTCTACTCCATTCCTCTCCGTGATGAGCTTACCTTATAATTCTGCCATGGTCTATTCTGTTGATTGTATCGGTTAGAATTCTGTTTGGTTTGTTGATTAGGATTAAAGCTATGCCCATTTTGTTTCGATATTTTTGGTTCGAAGTTGTTTCGAACAAAATGTTGTGAATTGTCTATCCTGAGGTGAGCAGATCCAGCCTCGAAAAGGATATTCATGGCTCCTTCGAGTGTGTTTGGATTTCTACAGGCTAATATCGTTTTCATGGGTTCGGGAATTTTTGATTTAAATATATTAAGGGCGGTGCGTGAATTGTTTTGTGTAATTACGTTTGTTGCCTCCTGTCCTTGTCCGATAACGAATATTGTTTTGTTGTTAAGTCGTCTTAGTTTGCTTTTAATCTCTTCAAAAAATTCTAAGCTTGTAGTTTTAAATGTGGTAGCCCTAAGTGAATCGAAAAGGTCGTCACAACTTAATCTATCTCCGAAGTTATTTTGAAGAACATTTTTTACGTCTTTCCATGAAATTGCGTGACAATTTATTTCTATTATTTCCGTAGCTTTTTCTTTCAGTCTACTTTTAATTATGTCGGAAAAGAGTACCTGTGATAATTCGTCATATGTCTGTAATATTGGGTGTATTTTGTTTATTAAATTTAGGAAAGTTTGTAAGTCTCTTGTATCTCCGTTGAATTCTGGGAGATTCCCCAAGTATTTGATAGGATCAAACTTTATTTGGTTAGTCATGATTTTATTGTATATTTTTCTTAATTCTTAATGATAATACAAAAATTATTTATTGTTTTTTACCCCTTAATAGATGCTTGTAGAAATGTAATCTGTATTGGGCCTCCTTCCTGTATTCTTCTAGATTAATGTCCTCTAATATGTCTTGCGTAATATGAAGGTATATTGGTTTGGCTCCGTCTTTTAGAGGTAGGGCGGTGAATGATGATATTGGTAGGAAACTTTTAGGATGTTTGGTGGTATCTTCCGGTAACATCTAGTGTCCGTATTTTTCGATGAGTTTGATTGTTTCGCTAATGAGTGTTTCCTCGTTGTCGTAGTCTGCTTCTGTTGGTGTTCCCGTCTTATTGATTGCTTCCCACACTAGTTGCATACACTTAATTTTTGCAGCTGTACTTGGTTCTTTGTTTAGTTCTTTCTCGACTTCTTCGTATGATTTTATAGGATTTTTTGATCTTGGCATGTCCAAAAAAGATTGTTCAGAATGTTCGCGTTCTCGTTTTGCACTTAGTGTTGATTTTTTTTTTTCTTTTTGGGAAGTTTTTAGAGTTTCCACACTTTATGTTGTTTCGAAAAAAATTTTACTGTTATTTGGAAAAAATGTTGTTTGTCCACACGCACTTTCAATTTGTTCAATATGGTTTACTTTACTTTTGCAGAACTAATATATTTTTCCTTTGTTCGAAAAAAAATGTCACTTAAGTTATTTTTATTTTTCCTTCTTCGAAAAATGTCACTAAATTATTTTTGTTTTTATTTTATTGTCACTAAATTATTTTTATTTTTTATACTTCTTTTATTAATTTAATAACATTTTCGTTTCCACAGAATTTTGTCGGTGTGAACGGAAATGCAATTTATTTTAAGTTAGCAAAAGACGAAAGTGCAATGTGAGCTTTTATATTTCTTTTATTAATTTAATAACATTTTCGATTCCACAGAATTTTGTCTGTGTGAGCGGAAATGTTATTTTTATGAGAATGGATGTATTGCAGGTATTCTATGAGTCTGCATATTTGTTATGGGAACGGAAAAGACGTTTGTAAGACATATTATATTATTGCTAAGGGCTTTATTATAACATCTAGTCTGGTGCAATTCATTTTGTAATTTTAGTGGATTTTTATTTAACTTGTAGTTTATTGTAGCCAATACTATTTTTAACTCTTGAATTGAATTTGGAACTGCCACAGGTAATAGTCTATTTCTTACTTTTTCACTTATTTTTGCTGCTAGAATAAATTTTAACAATTGAGATATCTGTGTATCATACTTAAGTGTTGATGCATAGAATTCAATTGTGCCTAAAAACGTTGATAGTTTCTTGCTATCTCCATCAAACTCATCAACTATTTTTGATGCTACTGAAATTTCAAAGTTCGCCATTTTTAGTGTTTCTTTTTCACTATCACTATTACTGTCACTACTACTGTTATTACTACTGCTATCTATTTCATCATCCGTGTCATACAAAGTTAATCTGTGTTGAATTAATTTATTTATAGTTTTTATTAATGCTTTACAATCTATTATATTTTTATGATCTGGTTGCGGACAATTTATAAAAGTTTTTAATTGACTTTCTAATATATTACATTCTTTTTGCTTATCTTGTAAAGTTTCTTTTTTGAATTTTCTTGTTGGAACTTTTGTTATACTATGTTTTAATTTCTTTAGTGCTTCTTTTAATTTATCCATAAAATTTTTTAAATATTAGCACTTGCAATTCTTTTTTTTCCTACTTATTTTTTGTAATATTCATTGACTTTTTTTTAGTACATATATTAATAATGCAATTAAACCTATGGCGACAAAGATGTCTAAATACATTTCTTGTTTGTTAGAAATATTTCCATTAAAAGAAATATTCTCTGTTATTTTTGTTTCCTGTCCTAGAGCAACCATTGTTTCTTTTAAATTTGTGATATTTACATATAAATGTGGGACGTCTTTAGTCATGAATTGAATAGTTCAAAATTTTGTTTTCTTTAATTTTTATTGATTTTGTTCAAAATTTTATTTATTTTTACAAAAATTTGTTTGTGCAATTTTAAATGATCATTTATGTATTTAGTGATAATCTTTGCTTCACAAATAAAACAATGCTTGCATTCTGTCATTTTTTAATTTATTTTATTATTTATTTTAAATTTTAAGTCTTTGAGTTGTCTTAAAAATTCAACTCTTTCTTTTCCCTTTGATAAGGTTATTAGTCTATATATATTGTTTAGTTTCTTCCTTTGCCGAACTTGTCTCCCAGCTCTTGTCTTCTTCTGGATCTGTTTTTCCTGTTGTTGCTTCTTTGCTGCTGTACGTCTGTTGTATTCCTCGATAGTAAGCTTCTTGGGTCCAGGTATTGGTGTCGCCTTGTATTGTGGTATTGTTGCTACTTGTTGCTGGGCAGCCACGGGAAGGGGTACGTATCTTTCCACTGCTTTTTTGGTTTTTACGTATTCGGCTGCCTGTGCAACGCACTTCTGGAATATTTTGTCGAACTCCTCCGACATTCAGCTTGCTGTATTATGACGTCGCTTAACTTTGAGGATTCGGTCCACAGGATCTTAACTTCTCCAGGATTCGGTCCGCAGGATCTTAACTTCTCCAGGATTCGGTTTGCAGGATCTTAACTTCTCCAGGATTCGGTCCGCAGGATCGCCATATAAAGGTTATAACTTGTTTTACTTTTTGCTATAGCTAACTTCCCCATCTAAGGACAAAAGGGATTCTTGGCCACAAGGCCTTTCAATCTCAGCCGCAAGGCTTTTATACTCTGCCACAAGGCAGTGTTTCAATGTAGTCAAATATTGAATAAGCCACAAGGCTTGATTTGAGTTAATAGAAAAGACTTCTTTTTATTGATGTGATTCTAAGACTGATTTTATTTAACCCCAACTCGGGTTTTTATAATAAAAATATTGAGTGAAAAGTGACAATATTTTCTTTTCACTCAAAATAATATTTATTCTAAATAAGTTCTTACACATATACAATTAAAAGTCATGAAATCTAAATACAATTATTACACATCTGCTTACTATTACTTTTTACTTACTTACACATCTGTTTGTAATAATATCCATCACAACCCACTTACAGGTTACAAACTCCAATGACTTACTTTTGGCAGCGATTTGTTTTCACAATGTATAACATGAATCATGCCGCTAGTAGCACTTGAGTTTGTCACTGCTTGCGCTTCATGCTTTGGTTTCGCTGCAGGTATGCAGTGAGACCAACGTAGAGCGTTTGTAGCGTTGTGTGTTTATGTTATTGTTGAGGTAGGTTAGTGCTAGCCACATGTGCACTACATCGTCTTCCATCCGCTCAACATGACCTAGCCAGCGAAGTCGCTCGATTTTTATGCGCTTTACTAGGTCGATGACATCGTATTGAAATGATTCAAATTAATAAGGATGACAAATTTAATAAGGACCCTATAAGTTTGCCGGAGTTTAAAAACGCCGCAGGGTACTAAGTTTATATTTTTCCCATCAATATGAAGTTCCACAGGCAGTAAACTTTGAAGCTTAAGCCGTCACTAATAGAGCTAACAGGCTGGAAGTGAAAAAAGTAAGCAGGTATTTGGAGCTTAAAACTTAATTGACTTTATTTGGCTAATTCCTTCTTTTATAAAGTAAAATAAGTACCGTTAGTCTTAAGAAAATAAATAAAATTTTTGAGTGTAATCAACATATGAAGCGCCGACGGGAATAACACTGTAAGCGACAAATTATAAGTAAGACAAATTATAAATTTTTTTGGTGTAAGTTTTAAAGAAATTTGTCTGTATATATACGCCAGAGCATTTCTAACAGTATTATGCAAAAAAAAATTTTTGAATTATTTGTCGCTTACAACGTTATTCGCGTCAACGCTTCGTATATTGTGATTTAGAATAAATTTCAAAACGGACAGAGAAAGATGCGCTCAAAGCGACCCACACTTGATAAAAAACAAACAACAACATAAAAATCAGTAGACAATGAAACGACGAAAGCGCGGTGCAGCAGATGTATTAAATAAAATTTAATTTAATTTAGCTTAATACAATACCTGCTTGTTTGTATTTCTTTAACGTCTACCATAAACGTTAAGTTTTAAGCTTTCTGTTTAATGTTTAATATGTAAGTTTTTAGTTTCACGTTCAAGGATGTTAAAAACTGCAATGTAAATATTTTTTGCAAAAAACAGTATCCCTGATGATGAACTCCGGCGGAGTACGAAATAATTGGACGAAATAAAAAAAAATTAATAAAAACAAACAAATATATTGTTTTATATTAATAAATTGACCTTGAGCCCGTAAAACAATAAAATATTATGGTAATTTTAATAAAATCAATCATAAAATATGGCATAAATATCACTTCTAATGTTAGCTCTTAATATTTCACAAACATTTTCACGAATAGTTTTAATTAGGTTTCAATGTGTTTTTTTCCCCTCTTTAAGTATTAGTATTTTATGTATTTATTCACAAATTTTATTCTAGTAAATTAAATCTTGAACTATTATGAAAATTTGAATAAAGTACATAAATATGTATATTTTCATATAAGTGTTTGGAAAAGTTAACAACTCTTACAACGATATATGAACTATTGCAATCCGATTAAAGCTGGCTTAGTTATTTTTATTTAAAAGTTTTATTTAGAAGAAATTTTTTTACGTTTTGTTGGAAGACTTTGCAATTCATGAATTTGGATTTCGTGTTGAGCAAAGTCGGACGACATTTAAAAAAATTAATAAATTTTTAGTGAATTAAGGTTTCCTAATTTGAGTTTTCTATATACTACGAGCCTTCAAATATTTAGCTTAATTAGAAAATCTACGAAACCAACCAAAAAATACTTTAAAGTTTTTCCATAATTTTTCATTATGGATTTTTCAGAAATAAAAAGTTACTGTCTTAAAGCTATGACAATAATTTGACGAATTTTATGAAAGCCAATGGTTGTTTCACATATATTCACAAACATATAAACCTTGAAGTAAGTATCTACGTATGCATATTTAATAATAATAATAAAGAGTCCGCCAAATAACTTTTCTTTTTTTTGAAAATGCAAAAAAAAGAACTAGTGAATATTTTCTCAAATTTTGTTTTTTATTTGAATGTACAATCCTTCCGGTTAATAATGGGAATTAATTTCATTCAAATGGCTGCCTCGGCTGGCCATGCAGGAGCCTACACGATCAGTCCAATTTTTAAGCACATTATCGCTGTATAGCTGCATTATAGCTGTATTTCACCAATGGCTTCACGAATATTGTCCTTTAAAGCGTCAATTGTTTCTGGCTTGTCTGCGTAACACTTATCTTTGAGGACACCCCACAAATAATAGTCCAACGGTGTCAAATCGCAGCTCCGAGGTGGCCAAACGACATCAGCTCTGCGGCTGATAATGCGATATTCAAAAACAAGGCGCAAAACATCGAGTGTAGCTTCGGCTGTGTGGCACGTAGCGCCTTCCTGTTGAAACCAAATGTTGCCAATATCCTCCTCTTCAATTTTTGTGAACAAAAATTCGTTCAACATGTCCCGATAACGATGGCCATTGACTGTAACGGCCACTCCTTGCTCATTTTCGAAGAAAAATGGCCCAATTATGCCTCTGGACCAAAATCCGCACCAAACAGTGACTCGTTTTGGGTGCATCGGCTTTTCAATGTATGCGAGCGGGTTTTCTGTGCCCCAAATGCGACAATTTTGCCTGTTTACATACCCGCCAAGATCAAAATGAGCTTCACCTGAAAAGATGATTTTTTTGGCAAAATCGGCATCTTCTGTAAGTCGATCGCAGGCAATATTTCCCAGCGTTGTTCAAGCGTATACGCAACCATATTCTTTCAGCGGAAGGATAAAACTAATTATCTGTCAAATCAGACATGTGCGAAGTGTTACCATTCACGAAATAAGCATTAGTTAAAAAAAAAAACATTAGATGGCGGACCCTTTATAATAATATCTACTAATATCTTTCATATAAATATGTTGCTATATTACAAAATTCCGATTGTAAGCTACCTCCAATTCGAATAACCACAGATAACAAGATAAGAATAATTCTTAAGATGCTAGCAACAAGAAAAAAAATCCTAGTTAACTGTACTAACAACAAGCACAGCTGACTACAACAACACAACTTTGAAATGCATAAAATCCTAGCAAGAAGAAAAAAATCCTAGGTAACTATACCAAAAACAAGCACAGCTGTCTACAAATACAACAAGAACACAACTTGATAAATTCTAGCTTACTATAGAAAAGCAACAACAACAAGCAGACCTTGTCTTGTTGCCGGATTTCAGCATGCAGCAAGGCAGAGGGGCATAGTGTAGAGACGATTTGCCAGCATAATCATATCGAACGCTGCTTGTTACTTGGCAGCTAGAAAGCAAAATATAAAAACTGCCTTCCAATTTATGTTATTCACCTGATCGAGCGCTGCTTGAATGTTTTCTAGTTGCTTGGCAGCTAGAAAGCATAATCTGAAAGTCAAACTTTATAAATAAGTTTGTTACACAGACCTGTATATACAAGCGACACCTAGAAAAGCAACCACGTACTAGATGTCACATTCATAAACACAATAGCAATGGGGGTCTACAACATCCCAGCAAAGAGACAAAAAAATTCATATATCCATATATATAGAATTTTTGTTTTTGACTGTGCACATAGCACTATTTCGTATCTGGCTGACACTTCAATTTAAGGCATGGATCCCTTAACATACCTTAAACGAAGTGCCTACGATTTTTGACCCGTGCCCTAAGCCTCACGTGGTCGACATCTTTTCGTGCCTTAAGACACCAATTGAACCTTTAATTGACCATATAGACCATGTTACCTTGCCATGGATAGGGATAAGGTCACCTCATTCGACGGGTTTGACTATCCCCGTGCTAACAAGTGATATGGACCATTGCTATTCCATCGCAGGCTTTTTTCACAATGTTTTACATAGTGACCTGCTACCAACATGGGCGCCACCCCGAGCTCTTGGTTGGCTCTAACCTTTTACGGTATGGGACGTATCCCATTACCAACCCTATTCCTTAACCTGGTTTGGGACAGGCAGGCGCAACTGAGTTGCTAACGTGGCGGAGTTTCTTTGGTCCAACAGTCGGAAAGTTCAGCTGATGTTTCAGACAAGGTGATTCCTTATCGTGCGATTTTTTTAACTTAATCATGGAGAAGATCATTCGATCTGCTGATCTGAGACAAAGCGGCACAATATTCTATAAGTGTTCATTGGCCATATCAAACGCGAAGTCAGTGCAGCATTCTCCAAATTAGAGGAAGAGTCGAGTCGCATGGGTCTTGCAGTAAACGCAGATAATACGAAATATCTGGTGTCAACAAACAAACAGTCCCAGCGTATTGGCACCCACGTCACTGTTGACAACACCTCCTTCAAGGTTGTGAAGGACTTCGTCTACCTCGGTTCCAGCATTAACTCCACCAACGATATCAGTAGAGAGATAAAACGAAGGATAACTCTTGCCAACAGGTGTTACTTTGGGCTCAGTAGGCAATTGAGAAGCAGAACCCTCTCTCGACAAACAAAAGTCGCGCTCTATAAGTCACTAATCATGCCCGTCCTGTTATATGCAGCACAAACCTGGACGTTGATCCGCTCTGATAAAAAGATTTTAGGAGCTATCTAGAGAAAGATCCTTCGTAAAATCTACGGACCAATCTGCGTCAATGGCGAGTACCGAATACGATGGAACGATATGCTGTATGAGCTATACTCCGACATCGACATAGTAAAGCGCATAAAAATCGAGCGGCTTCGCTGGCTAGGTCATGTTGAGCGGATGAAGCGACGCTTTAGCGAAGAAAATACTCGATTCGGTACACGGCGGCGGACAACGCAGAAGAGGACGGCCGCATCTCCGTTGGAGGGACCAAGTGGAGGACAACCTGACGAAACGCCTGACGAATGGCTGGCGCGATTTCAATTTCTTACAACAGGCGGAAACCGACTCACGGCTGTAGGCACCATCTTAGTAAGTAAGTAAGTAAATAAAGCAAATTTTATATATGAATGAACCTAAATTGAAATACAAAAAGAAAAAACAATTCATATTTTCTTACAAACCTGCAAGTGGATTGAAAACAAGTTAATTAAAAACCTTTGAAAGTTGCAAATATCTAATAGAAAAGTTTAAATAAATGCATGCATGTAAACATTGTGCTGAAAAATTTAATTTATTCCAATTTATTTGAAGGTATAATAAATTTAATTAAATGAAACAAATTTAATATTTTCATTTCAATTTGTGAATGAAATATCTGCAAGTGAATTCAAAACCTTTGAAAGTTGCAAATATCCAATTGAAAAGTTGAATAAATGCATGCAAGCAAAAAGCGGCTAAAAAAATCTTAACATTGTTCTGAAAAATTTAATTTAATCCAATTTATTTTAAGGTATAATTAATTGAATTAAATTAAACATTTTCTAATTGACTTAAAAAAATTGCATATAATTATAAACATTGAAAAAAATAACATTTAATATTGTCATACTTCAATTTGTCAATTAAAGACCTGCAAGTTAATTAAAAACTTTTGAAAGTATATATAAATATAAATATCTAATTAGGAAGTTGAATAAATGCATGCAAGCAAAAAGCTGCTAAAAAATCTTAACATTGTACTGAAAATTTAATTTAATCCAATTTATTTGAATGTATAATAAATTGAATTAAATGAAACATTTTCTATTTGACTAACATTTAAAAACTAACATTTAATATTTTCATACTTCAATTTCTCAAATTAATACCTGCAAGTTGATTGAAAACCTTTGAAACTTGCAAATATCTAATTGGGAAGCTGAATTAAATGCATTCAAATTTTCATAATAGTTCAAATTTAGTTTAATAGAATAAAACATGTTAATAAATACATAAAATACTAATACTTAACATATATAGCATTGAAGTGAGTATGTTTAGAAGAACCCAAGATTTCTTAGGTGTGAAAATAGTTGAATAAAAAATATAAGTTTCAATTTAGTAAAAAAATATTTTTAATGCCAAATAAAATCACGTTTAGTTCTATAAAATGTTGTCCTTAGAAGCGAAGCAAGCTAATCAGAAACAGAAAAGTTGCGAAAATAGATAATATAATTTAATAAAATACTTGAATCAAAAATATAGTATTTTGTTTAGTAAAATACATTTTTGGTGGCATATATATTAATGTTTAATTCTATAGAATTTTGCCCTTTTTTGAAGCATATCAATCTGATCAAGAACAGAAAAGTTGTAGCGATTTTTGTGGGATCAACAAAATTGCTGAAGCATGAAACATATCAATCTATTTCTTTTCAGATCTATTAAATGCAGCAAAAAAATTAACTATCTTTTGTATTAAAAGATAGTAAATAACAATACAAATAAAATAAGACCGCTGTGCCGGGGTCTATCATGGCACCAGTATTTTTTAAGGATTTTTTTGTTATTAACAAACAGTAAAAATTTGCACTTATCGCAGAAATTAATTTTTAACAGCGTATTTAATTGTGAATTTTGTGTGCTTTTAGAAAAATATGTTATGACAGCTTCCATATTGGCGAACAAATTTTAGCACTGATATGTTTTTAAAATAGGTATGACAGACTTTTTCGCCACAATGGAAGCTGTCATACCATTTTTTCCTAAAAGACATTCAAATTTACAACAAAATGAGCTGGTTAAAATTAATTTCCGCGATAAGTGCAAACTTTTACTGTTCGTTAATAATAAAAATATCCTTAAAATCTAATAAAAATAATAGACCCCGTCATACCGGGCTTACTTTATTCGTATTGCTATTTGCTATCTCTTAATGCAAAACATTTTGAAATCCGTGTAAGTGCACTTTTAGGATTGCTGGCTACCGGACTAATAAGTTAGAAAAGGGAATTATATGGTCTTTAACGAATAAATTTAAAATTATAAATTTTAATGATTGAAATTATGAGCTCGATTTTTTGTTTAAGTCAAGAAAAATACACATAAAAACTATTTATAAAATAAACTACCTCCAGCCATTATGAATGCAATAGCTGCGTCAGTCCAGT
This sequence comes from Coremacera marginata, assembly GCA_914767935.1. Classification (NCBI taxonomy): domain Eukaryota; kingdom Metazoa; phylum Arthropoda; class Insecta; order Diptera; family Sciomyzidae; genus Coremacera; species Coremacera marginata. The sequence continues at coordinate 70,733,696 of OU612044.1, read as the reverse complement.
AGAGCCCTCCTTGGTTTTCCAAAACTCGGGCATAAACCATTGAATCTGTTATTAGATTACCCAAGTTACATTCTTCTTTTCTGCATATTTCATGGCGACCTTCGAGATGAACCTTAGTATGTCCAACAACACTATTTTCAAGGGCTGTAATATTTGGACGATATAACTCTAAGAGTTCCAGAACGTCATTGTCTCGTGGAACAGATGCATTCAAAAGAATGGGTGTTCCATCGTATTCAATAAGATTGCCATCTTTGTCAAACTGGAAATAAAATAATTTTGTTTTAAAATTAATATAAAAAAATTTGTATTTGGAATTATTTACTCAGAAATATGCTAAAAGCAGAATTTTTATTAAAATGCAAGACTTAACTCATAAAAAGGTTAAATATCTGTGGACATATGGCAAAACAACTACTCTCGAAATTAGAATATTTTCCAGGATTTTAATCTTCTATATATATAAAAATAAGTTGCAATTATGTTAGTAATTGATGTTCTCTTTAATGTGTGAACCGGTTTTGTTTCAGTAAATTTCCCATGCAAAGTGACGTCAATACCAAGGTTTTTATGTGTATCTGTATCTTTGTATGTATATTGGTTCATGAGTTATAGGCATTTTAGTGAAACTTTATTTATCTATCTTGTGCATATATAAAAATAAGTTGCAATTGTGATAGTAATTGATGTTCTCTTTAACGTGTGAACCGATTCTGTTTCCGTAAATAACCCATGAAAATCTACAGCAATAAAAAAAAAAACGAAATGGCCATTTCAGCCCTTGAAAGGACTTTGACCGAGCTTCTAATGATCAATTGTGTTGTGTGTGATGTGAAATGTTTGCACACAAATGATCGGGAACTGGACCTCCATGTTTTACGCCGACTCTGAACGGCTTATGTTCTCAAGAAGCTTTTCATGGCAGTTTTTACTCTCTGAGGTTTGCTATTGTCTGCAGAGAGGTGACGGCCGAACAGAAAAATTAATTCAATTGAAAAAACTTTCTGTGTCGGATAGAGGATTCGAACCTGGGTTCTCTGGCGTAAGAGTCACACACTCTACCAACTACGCCACGGCCGCCACTAATCAACATCAATACCAATGTTTTTATGTAAATACGGTTGTTAAGAACCAAAACGGTATCAACAACGGTTGAACCTATTAATGTAGGCTAAGCAGTGTAAGCAAAAAACATTCATAAACTGTTTATGGTGGCTTACGATGCTTAGCATGCTTTAATTCACTGATGATGACATTCATTTCTGCATAGTTATTTGCATAATATTTAACTTTGTAACATTTTTTTATTGAGTAATAAAAATTTTAATATAAAAAATTTTTACCTATAAAAGGTGCAATAAATAAATATATTAATCAATTACGTTAAAACAACTCAACTTAAAGTGCTTAATTTAAATTCAAGGCCCTGCTTAATTGGTTTCGAGTGCCAATTAAGTGCCCCCTTTTTATCAATTACAAGTGTTGATAAAGAGTCTCTTGGAATCATCTAAGATTCCAAAATTTTGGTGACCCGACGTGATCCAGAAAAGGATACGATATTCTGCTACACACAACGGAATAGGCAAGAGTACATCCGTGTGAGCTAACAAAAGATTCATAAATCAGTACGATAAAACGCGTGAATTAGCTGAATCATACATTGAGCTGTTCAAAAATGGAATCATACGATTGAAAGCTAAAGCTGCGTCAGGACTCAATGGTGATGTTAACAAACGTGAGCGCAATCAAGGGGCTAGTACAACACCAGCACCTCAACCTGAGACAATCAACACATCGTTAACGGCAGCTCCCACCAATAATTACCAAGGCTTAATTCGAAAAATTGCACCACGCATGATGGCTTTACAGCGCTTGCTAAATGCCCTATCAGTCACACATGAGGAGGAATCAACTCAATTTTACAACATTAATACCAGAACCATAAATCAATTATGGAATCAACTTGAAGACCTTCAAGATGAAGCATTGGAAAAACTGGAAGATCCAGCCGCATCAGGTTTTGACCAAACCAATTTTAATGAATTGTGTGATATGGTCAGACAACAACTGGTCAAACTGTCCATTAAGGAAGATCAGCTGCAAGCTAAGAGCACACCAGTACCAACTTCAGAGAAAGGTCAGGTTTTATCACGACTTTACCACTACCAAAGGTAACAATTCCAAACTTCAGTGGATTCCACAATCTTTTACAACAAATGATAGACAAGCAGCCGTTCCCATTAGTCCAAAAGATGTGGTATTTAAAAACAAGTGTTTCAGGAAAAGCAGCAAGCTCATCAGTCATTTGTCATTGACTGAAGCAAATTACAATGCAGCTTGGATGTTGTTGCAGGACCGTTACAACAACAAGCGAGTCCAGGAGGAGCGTTTGTTCAAAAATTACTAGAGCAACCTTCTGGTACATCAACAGCTCTTGTGGTAAAAAATCTACACGACACAACGAGAGAACGCTTGCTGGGTTTGAATAATCTCGGAGTGGAAACAACTTCCTGGGACCCGCTCATAATGCACACATTGCTCAAAAAATGCGACAGATCGATGCACATTAGACTTGACCAATCATTATCAAGACCGAAAGAACTACTGAAAATAGTTGAATTTTTATCATTTTTGGAACTACAGTTTCAATCAATGGAGTCGATTGGTTCAAGAGCCAAATCGTCATCTACACAGCCTACGACCAGAACAGTCACCACAGTTGCAACCACACAGAAGAATAACAATGCATACAGATTGTGCAACAAATTTCTTCAATTATCTACACAAGAAAGGCTGAATTTGGTGCAGAAAAATAAAATGTGTGTCAATTGTTTCAAGCATATTCAAACAACAAAAAATTGCCCATCACGATCCTGCACTAAGTGCAACATGAAGCACAATACGCTTCTACACATCGATGAAAGAACAACACAACTACCACCAGCATCTTCAGCCGATCATAACAAATCGTCACTATCGTCAGTATCACAATCTTTCAATCATAATGAAAGCACTAATTCAGTATAACAATCTTTCAATCATAATGAAAAATTGGCAATCCTTCACCATACGTGGCCACCTGCGGCATCGCTACAGAAAATGACTAAACTCTCAACAATCAGCTTAAAAAATTCTGGGAGTTAGAAGAAGTCACATCCACTCATGATAAGCTCACGGAATCTCAACGTAAATGTGAAGATCTTTTCAACCTACAAACAAAAAGAAATACAAACGGGCGCTTTATCGTAAAGTTTCCATTTATGGAAGATCCTGCATTATTAGGAGACTCCATGCACATAGCCACAAATCGTTTTTATGCATTAGAAAAACGACTAGCACAAAAACCTGAAGTTAAGGCAGCGTATATACAGTTCATGCAGGAGTATAAAACACTTGGACATATGCAAAAATTATACAAAGATCTGCTCTTATTTCCACATTAAGTACATACCACATCATTATGTACTTAAGCCAGAAAGTTCCACAAAAAAGTTGAGGGTTGTATTTGACGCGTCCACCAAAACTTCTTCAGGCTACTCATTAAATGACATAATGTATAACGGACCTGTGGCACAAAGCGAGTTGTCTTCAGTATTACTTCGTTTTAAAGCTCCACGTTTTGTTTTCACCACAGACATTGAGAAAATGTACCGTCAAATACTTATCAACGATGAAGATCAACAGTTTCAAACGATAGTATGGCGAGAGGATCCCAAGAGACAACTAAACTATTATCAGCTTAAAACAGTGACATACGGAACCAGATCAGCTTCTTACCTTGCAACAAAGTGTTTTCAACAATTGGCGCATTAGTTCACACACAATTTACCACTCGAATTAAGGGCTTTATCTCATGATTTCTATGTCGATGATGGTTTGATCGGCTCAAACAGTCTAACTGAAATAGTTGAAACCCAGCAACAACTTATTAAGATTTTATTAACAGCAGGTTTTAAATTGCAAAAATGGTGTGCCAACCATCCAAATTTACTGCAAGGCATTTCAATTAAGGACCGAGAAGTAGATTTAAATTTTGACGATTAAGACTCGGGCTTATCTGGCATTCAAAGGCAGACACAATTCACATAAAGGTTATTTCGAAGGAAATCACAACTGTAACAATGAGAACTGCTGATCTGTCACGTCTTTATGATTCAATGGGCCTGGTTGTGCCAGTAGTGGTACCAGCCAAAATATACATTTTAGAATTATGGCAATTTAAATCAAAATGGGATGAGACTGTTTCTACCGAATTTCGTGACAAATGGTTATCATTTTATCAAAAGTTACCAATGCTCAATGAAGTTAAATTTCCTCAACATATCTTCAATGGTCAAATTCCTCAATTAGTTCAATTACATTGCTTTGCAGACGCTTCTGGGAAGGCCTACGGTGATGTGACCTACATTCGTCCGAAATTTTCAGACGGGTCAGTAACAGTCAACCTAGAGTTGAACCAATAAAAACACAGACTATACCCAGTCTTGAACTGTGTGCATCACTACTTTGCGTGGAACTCATGGCAAAAATAAAAAATGATCTACAATACAACAATCATCCAACCTATTATTGGACAGACTCACACATTTTACTGTCCTAGCTTCATTCTTCTCCTGCAAACTTTCATACATTTGTGGCAAGCAGAATTGCAAAAATTCACGAGATAACCAACAAACAACAATGGTATCACGTGCCATCAAAACAAAATCCTGCTGACGTATTATCCAGAGAAATAACATAATGCCAAATCAGCTCAAGACCTGCTAATTGTGGCTCCATGGACCCGTTTTTCATGGAGAAAATTCTGTCTCGCCATCAGCATTTTGTGCAGATCTAAAAATAGACACAGACGAAGAAAGGAAACTCAAGAGTTACACATTGGTCATTACCAAGGAACCTTCAAAACAAATCATCTATAATATTAATCACCATAGCTAATTCCGAACGCTTCAAGGAATTGTAGCCTTTATAATCCGTTTTGTCAACCATTTACAAGGAAAACCGCCTGGAAAGGAATTAACTTAAAACTATCACCACAAGAACTCGATGAGTCTCTGACACTCATTATAAAAACAGTGGAACATTCAGAATTTAGTGAAGAAATCAAATCATTATCGAAACGCGAGCAAGTGCACAAATCAAGCTCATTAGCCACCATGGACCCGTTCTTGGATGACAAGGGAGTGATTAGAGTAGTAGGTCGCTTGACATCATTGTTATTAAGTTACAATGCAAAACACCCAATACTTGTCCCGTATAATGACAAAATAATAAAATTACTTATAAAAATGATACACGACACTCATCTACATTGCGGACCACAAGCCTCCTAGCTCACACCCGACACACACCCAACGCTCACACCCAACGCTTCTGGCCAATAAAGGGAAAAATAATGGCAAGATCCATTGTAAAAAATTGCGTACGATGCAGTAGAGTCAAACCAACTCTACTAAATCAATTCATGGGAGTCGAGTAGACTTTTGTGTACCATTCGAAACTCACTACAAAATTCGGGGAAAAAAACACCATAAGGCGTACATAGCTATATCGTTGCTTTGCTATCAAAGCAGTCCATTTAGAACTAGTGTCTTATTTAACAACCGCAGCTTTCATTGTAGCCTTAGAACGTTTTATCAGTAGAAGAAGTTACTGTATAAACATATTCAGTGATAATACAACAAACTTTGTGGGGGCAAGCAACGAGCTGCGAGAACTAATAAGTTCGGTCCACTCAGCAGAAGGTCAGGAAGCCATTATCAAGGAATGCAGCCACAAGGGTATAAAGTTCAACTTTAATCCTCCACGAGCACCTAATTTTGGAGGGATTTGGGAGGCCGCGGTGAAATCTGCAAAGTATCTTTTATCAAGAAGTGTATCATCTGCATCGCTGACATACGAAGAACTTGAGACCATGGTAGTTGAAGTTGTAGCCATTCTTAACTCAAGACCAATTATGCAAATGTCATCTGATCCAAATGACCTAACAGCACTTACACCGGGGCATTTTCTTATCGGAGAAGCTTTAACCACACCGATAGACGTTACGGCTAAAATCATGGATACCAATTTGCCGCCAAGGTGGAAAATGGTGACTCATCTCAAACAAGAATTCTGGAAACGATGGTCTACTGAATACCTCAATCAGTTACAGCAACGATCAAAATGGAGAAGTCGACCCCCAAACATTGAACTTGGCACTTTAGTAATAATTAAGTAAGACAACGAAAAATGGCCATTAGGCAGAGTAATTAAGACATACAAAGGAGACGATGGTTTTGTTAGAGTAGCAAAGGTAAAAGAGGGAATCTGGAAGCGTCCTATTCACCGATTGGCTCCACTACCTACACAAGAATAACCGACAACAAGCGTAAAAAGAGACGAAGCAGATAGTAATATTGAAGATATTCCATTTAAAAGAAGGAAATTATCTACTGGGACTATGTTGCTATGTTGTTTATTGCTTTTACCAATTGTTCTAACATTATCAAGACTCAACTCAAACTTAAACATTCACTTCGAAGGAATTGGCACAACAAAGTTGGTAACAGCTGAATGGAATCTCATAGCCTTCATTAATTTACAACCAATCAAAATTAATCTAGCTATCTTTCTAAATGTAAGCAATTAAACAAATTCACACATTGTGATTTGCTGGTTAAACAATATGAACAAGACATAAATCATCTTCAGCGGAACAACCAACTATTTTCAAAGGGACAACAGAAGCGAGGAGCAATTAACGCGATTGGAAACATAGCAAATGCCTCATTTGGGGTACTAGAATCGACATACGCTGAAGAAATGTCATCTACAATCAACAGTATAAGTGGGAATGAAGATAACTTGTTAACTTTGTTAAAAAACCAAACTTCAATCGTTGACTCAACAATTAACATAATAAAAGAGGATTACAAAATAATATTAACAAGGTTTCAACAGCTCGATGAACAAATTGATGCACTTCGCAACCACATAAACAATAAGCAGGATGGCATGATGCAACAAAATCGCTTTCAAGCCTTCACTACCTTAGCAATTCAATTCACTATGTTAAGGGCTGACATCGCACAAATACAGGCAGACATACTTGATATATTAACAGATTCATCCCAGCAAAATTCACCCACTATTATTATCACCTTACCAACTTAGAGGAGATCATCAAAAACCATTTGCCTTCGACACTTCAAATACCAACTGATCAAGACAATTTATTAACCCTCTACAAACTTATGAAGGTTGTACCGGGACTAACCGAAGAACATATTCTGTTTAATATCCAAATTCCACTGAGCGATCAAAGAGAATTTCAATATTCAACTTATTACCAATTCCACATGTGGTCAACAATACAATAACAACAATAAAGATCTCTCGACACAGGCACAGTTATTTTCCAATGAACTCTACCTTCTTGCAGCTACGTTTGACAATAACCAGCAATAAATTTTTGTGTCCACATACCCAGACTGTGTACAATTATGGGTCTGGCATCAATTCTTGTAAAGTCGAAATATTCAACAACGCAACTAAGGTCAACTGTGAAATAATGGAAACTCATGACAGTTTTACATGGAAGCAAATGGCAAGGTCCATTCAATGGGTATTCGGTGCAACTCTTCCAACTCGGATGAACGCAGTATGACCATCTGAATCTTCACAAGTCATAATTATTGGTTCTGGAATTCTCTCACTAAAGTCAAACTGCATGCTTACAAATAATAAGTTAACGGTCCACCGTCTTCAACTAGTCAACACAACTCAACAAATTGCATACACGAGTATGAACAACATAATACCTATTAATGCCGAGCACAAATCAATGCACTTAATAAAAAATATGAGCCAATGTAAAGGTCGATAAACAGGCAACTCTTCACGAACAATTGACCAAATAAATATTTTCGATCTGCCTCATCAAATTCAGAGGAATAACAATTATCACCTGGCGATTGGATATTCATTAGTCACCATTGGCATTGTAATTCTAATTACTAATGTGGAAATGGAGAACAAACTCAAAAACTACAACAATAAAGGCACCTGAACCACTTCTCCGTCATAAGAAGTCATTCGATATCAGTGTCAGTTAAACTTCTTTCAACGGGGTGCAGATTGTTAAGAACCAAAATGGTATCAACAATTAATGTAGCGCAAGCCTTAAGCAGAGCACGCATTAGTTGTTGAACCTATTAATGTAGGCTAAGCAGTGCAAGCAAATAAACATTTATAAACTGTTTATAGTGGCTTACGATGCTTAGCATGCATTAATTCACTGATAATGACATTCATTTCCGCGTAGTTATTTGCAAATTATTTAAAGCTTGTTTTTATTTACTTTGTAACATTTTCTTATTGTGTAATAAAAATGTTAGCATAAGAATTTTTTATCTATAAAAGGTACAATAAATAAATATATTAATCAATTACGTTAAAACAACTCAACTTAAAGTGTTTAATTTAAATTCCAAACCTTGCTTAATTGGTTTCAAGTGCCAATTACGTGCCCCCTCTTTATCAATTACAAGTGTTGATAAAGAGTCTGTTGGAACCATCTAAGCTTCCGACAACGGTCATTGTATGTATAGTGGTTCATGAGTTATAAGTATTTTAGTGAAACTATTTTTAAGGCCGGCAATACAAGATAGTAAAAAAGAGTGATATTGAGGTGATGGTTGTCATAAGAAGAAATTTGTTTAGAGTTTTAAAATTTTCAAATATGTAAAATATACATTTATGTTTAAGAAAAATTTTTTTTCAAAAACAAAGATGGCGCTGGCTACAACGACTGCTCTAAAAAACCTTTTCTCGCTCTGCGGGCATTCTATTATGCTGGCTCCTAGGTTGAGCCGAAAATTTTTTTTTAAATTTTAAATGAATGAAAATATCTTCTATCTAAATGAGGCAGAATTTAAAAAAAAAATCTTTTTTAAAAATTTATACGTACTTGGAAAAGAATTTGCATTTTTTATTTATTTTTTGTTTTAAATTTTGAATAAAAAGATTTTAAAAGGATATTTTAAAAATCAGTTTCATTCAAATAGAAGACATTTTCATATGGATTCCGGAATCTGAATACAAATTTCGGAATGATATACAAGTATTTTTATTCGTCAATTTGACAACTTTTGTGGTTTTAAGGCAGTATTCAGTGTAGAATTTTAAAAAATCTATTTTTTTTTGATATTTGCGAAGATTAGACCTTTAAGAATATATCCTCCAAAGGAACTTTAAAATTTAAAATATTTACGAAGTTATAGATATAAGTACAGCTCCCGTTTATATGACTTTGACTGCCTGTAACTTTACTAGAATCTTTAAACGCGTTTTTTTCGAAACTACTTCTTCTGCATTTGACATGATATCACAAGTTCTAATGAACCCACTTACTTAAAATTTGGTGTGGGTCTTTTTTTATATATCCTTCTATGACTAGACTAGAATCATATAAAAAATCTGTTTATTAACATTTTTAAAAAATTCACAACTTTGAAAAAGCCAAAAAATTCCTTCTTTTGTTTTAGACAGTCATCATTTCGCAAAAAAAAAATTCTTTTTTTTCCCCTAGTCCGGGATGTAGCGACATTCTTACTAATTAAGAATCCTTTTTTTTCAGATGACTAGAAGGGTTGAAATCGTAAGAAGATGGAGGCTCTCTTTTTTAGCACCTCCCCTTCCACTCTACCAGCATATGATTTTTACACATAGAAATTTTCCTTATAAGTCATCCATCCTCTTTAAGATTATAAAATAAATTCCCGAATTTTTGGTCCTATATCTATGTATTTTTACCAAAATTGCCGTATCTACAAAATATTTAGGAATCATTCCAGAATAAAACGCAGTATCTACACAAACAGAGTCAAAAATGCCGTATCTACACGAATATGTCACATTTTGCCTTTGTTTTTTATTTTTTTCATAGACACAATATTTTTCGAGTCATACAAAATATAATTTGAGTCATATGAATTTTTTTCAATTATTGATTATGCATATTATTTATATCTTCGCTTTTACTCTAATAATACTGATCCTTTATATTGGTAAGATGGTTTTAATGAAATTTTAAATTATAACAAGGAATGTTTTCTTTATATCATCCTTGTATATCCAATCATGTTTCCATTGAATGGAATCGGAGAGCAAACAAGCAAAAAGCGGCAATTACAGTGTTTTATGCCACGATTTTTGCAGTTTGGGTAAATTCTTTAAAATAACATTATGATTTTTAATGCCCTGTGCTTCTCTTTTCTGACGACCTAAATTTTTATTTAGTTCCATAGCTTTTTCATAAAATATCAGGGGTATTCACTTCACTGCTGAAATTTCAGAAATCGAAAATTTCCGACGAGTTGAAGTGAGCGTTTTTTCACATGCATCTGTTAACCTTAAAATCGCTATCGTTTCATTTCGTTGGTCATGCGATGCATGTCAGCAGACAAAGAGTCTCCTTGTCGCATGTACATATACTATAGGGCTGTTCAATCAGGTGCAAATGGTCTTGCATCATAGCAATTGCAAAATGGTAGAGTATATTTTCACTCTACACTAACAAAATATACAGAGATGCATTAACTACGCTTGTGTAAATATGCAATACTTAAAATCCATAGCTTATATTTACTATACATATGCAATACTGAACTCTAAGCTAACAGCTGATTGTCAACAAAATAAAGTCAAAAAAATAAAAATAAACAACAAAGATATGGAAAATATGTAAATAAAAAAACGAATTAAACGGAAGAAATCCAACAAAAAATTCATTAAAGAGTCAGTGAGCTATTAGCCGTTAATTTCATTATTTGCAATAAGTATTGCAAAGTAAACCGAAAAATACCGCTCACGATTGATGGCAAATTTTTAAAATTGCATAAATTTGCAATGTCAAATACTTAAAAGATTGTGAATAGCCCTTATATATGTACGTTATTTTATATACATATGTATGAATTTTATAAGCGGCCATCAAAACTATGAACCGAAAGAAACTAACTGAATTGCAATTTTGATCTAGATTCTAGATTTCATTAGCTTTTAGGTGAGATTCGACAGAATGCTCTTCTTCTTATCGAAATTATCATATTCACAATGAGTCACACTCATTAAACAGATTCGCTTATGATTACTGAACACATCTTTCGCAAATTTCCGACGATTATTTTTCAACAACTCAATAGATGATTACAATTAAGCAAGCTTCGGAAAACCAAAACAGCAATAATTGTACTGAAATTTTCGTAAATTTCAGCATTTCTGAAATTTCAGCGCTGTTTCAGGCCGTCACCTCTCTGCAGGCAATTGCAAACCTCAGAGAGTAAAACTGCCATGAAGCTTCTTGAAAACATAAGCCGTTCGGAGTCGACATAAAACATGTAGGCCCACTTCTCGATCATTTGTGTTCAAACATTTTCACAACACACACAGCACAATTGATCATAAGAAGCTCGGTCAAAGTACTTACCAGGGATGATATTTGGGGGCTTTTAGGGCTTTTTTGGGCCCTTTTTCTTTTCAAAAGCCCCGAGGCCCTTCTTATTCATTTTAGGCCCTTTTGGAAAATTCTACCGAAAAAAAATTGGAATTTTTTAAAAGAAAAGTTTACTGGTTAATGTATATGATTTCAACATGCCAAAGAAAAATCGCCGAAAAATAAAATGAAAAATCCCGAAAAGAAACGAAAAGAATAAAAAATTTTTACACTATAAAAACGAAAAAATGTTAAAAATTTTTTTGGAAAAATGTTCTAAAATGCAATTCAGCGGCGTTGTAGTGCTTGACAAAAATAAAATGACACAACCAATATCCGCCGTCACAAAAGTTTTTGCTTCTAAATTGAAAATTTTGTTGCTTGTGTAGACGACGACGAACAAGTATTATAAGGCTTCTAGAATTTACGCCCGAAAAAATGGCAAAAAAGCCCGAAATTTTGGAAGCATTAAATTTCGGAAAAAACGCCCGAATTTGAAATGGCAATTGAGCCCGAAAGAAAGAAATAATGCTCGAATGGTTTGGAAATAAGACTCGAAAGAAAATGGAAATTACGACCGAAGTTTTCAGCAGTTTTTCGGGCTTTATTTCCAAATAAGATTATCAAAGTATAAAAAACAGATTTGAGTAGTAAATTAAATTCCCCTGTAAAAATATCTGCAAAGATTTCATTAATTTTATTTGTTTTTTGATGTAATTCATGAACAAGGGGTCCATGGACATTATGTAGGGATAAGGTTTAGATGGTGTTTTTTTTCTTTTACGGAACAATATTCTTTTATCTTCCGTAAAAGGGCGAACCATTTTATCGTAATGAATTTGAAAATTCTTAACTATTCGGTAAACAAAAATTCGGGCAATTTTGTATTTTTAATTTGGCGAAAATGTCCGATTTTTTTTCGGCCCTAAATTAGAAGCTTATTTTTCGGGCCTTTCTTCTTTTTCAAGTATTTGCGAAAAAGATCCTAATTTTATTAGAACAAACACCAGAAAAAATTACATAATCGGTAGAAATTTTGGTAATTGTTTTTCGACGAATTAATCCCGATTTTGTATGGAAATTTTCGGGTTTTTTGTAATTTTTTCGTTCGTAATTTCTGAAATTTCGTAAATAGAAATATCTGGAGAAAAAAAAATTATCTTTTTGTGATCATGTAAAGGTAAGACAACCGCGGGGGGGTTGGGGGAGAGAGGTGACGGATAGCCCTCGACCGATTTAAGTTAATTATTTAAAATTTTTAAAAAACATAAGGATCAAGTGATAAAAATAAAAAAGAGTTATAATTACCATTTCTCTAGTAGTCAATGTGAACTATCAGTTAAAAACAGAAAGCGAAACTGCATCCAAAAAAGTAGGTGATTTTTGTATAAAAAACCCTCAGCAAAAAGCGAAATTTCGTTAAAAAATGTGCAAAATTGTCCAATTTTTTCGGTGATTTTTCCTTTGAATTTCCCATTCATTTTTTATTTCATTCACCCCAATTTCGTATGAAAAATTTTGGGTGATTTTTCATTTCAATTCTTATGTTATTTTTTATTGTTTGTATTTTATGTAAAGGCGAGACGTAAAACAAGTTTTGTTAAATACAGTCATTGTCCCATTAAGAGCATACTTTTTAGTAATTTCAACAAGCTTAGTTTATTTCCCAAGTTGAGTTTAGATGAAAAGAGTGAACCCAAGTCCTGCTTCATTAATTAGACTTCTTGCAAGACGGAGAGTCTTCATAATATTGCTTATTCATTTCTGACATTCTACGACTATTTCAAGATGGAAATATCTGGTGTGTGGTTTTTGTGGAAAAGCTTTACAATTTTTGTTTTTATTTATAAAATTTAGGATTGACTTATCAGAAAAATGTTTTTGTTAAAAATTTTCTTTTAGAAACACTTTATCTATAGATTAATTTTGGCGTCTTTTTAACTTTTACAAACAAAGCGTGAAATAAAATATTTTGAAAGAATAACCTGAAACTATATCACTTTTACCCAAAATTTTTGATTTAAGATGGAAGTGATTTCATTTAATCATTTAAATTACAGTTCTAAATGAGTCATCATCATCATCGTCATCATGCCTTAAAATTAGTAAAACTTTGGTTCAACCGTAACCTTAGATCCACATTTTGCTTTTTATTTTTGCCTTAAAAAATAAAAATCAAAACTTACCAGTTTTTTAGTGCTCAGCAAAATATCGGTCAGATTTTGCGTTTCATTTTTGTCTTAAAAAACAAAAATCAAAACTTACCAGTTATTTAGTGCTCAAAAAATTATTGGTTAGTTTTTGCTTTTTATTTTTGCCCTAACAAATAAAAACTAAAGATAATTATTACTTTTTGCTCACAATTTTAAAAGTCAAAATATAATTATTATTTTTTGCTTTTTATTATAAAATGCATAATTGGGACGGCCTCTGATATTGAGTTACAATTTATAAATCTCAAAGCCCTATTAATGTCAAATTGGCCCTATTTTTATATGAATTTTGGCCCTTTTACAGTAAAGCCAATATCATCCCTGGTACCGCCGTCACCAACTCCAAACATCGAGGCTATTTTTCGAATAGTTGCATTTTCTCCATAAGCCCCAAGCCTGTAGAGCACAATAGCCACCTGAAGCTCCACTGGGAACTGCTTGCTTGAGTGTGACTTTTAAATTCCAAATCTTTCTCAAGTATAGTAACTAAATAAGTGAATTGTTGTTTTGTTACTCTTAGCATTTGGTTAAAGCGCCCATCATCCATTTCACTAAAAAACTTCATTGCGCCACTCATGTGATTTTGGAACGTGTTCCTCAATTCCGCGACGACACTTTAGCACCAGTAAAACATTTTCTACTGCTTCATCTAAGATTTTGTTATATTCTTCGTCTTCATATTTATTTTCTAAATTTAAAAAAATTCAAATTATGCATTTAAATATTCTACGAATTAAAGTAACACTTACCGCTTAGGACTTCAATTTCATTTTCAGCCTCCTCCACAATTAAATTAATAATTTTTGCCTTCTCGCTGTTCTAAGGCATTTTAATTTATGTTTCCACACAAATTTACGTACACAAATCAGCTGTTTTGAAAATACAAGACGTTATTGAAGGTTCGCTCACAATAAGTTGTAAATTTTGTAAAAATTTATCACAAATACACCACATCGTGAATACCCCTAATGTGAAGTGGATTGCTCACTTTTATGTAGCCCTTTCGTACCATGCCTCTATTCGCTTCACCTTCACTACACAACGGTTACTACACGAAACAATATTCAAGTGTATAAGAAGTAGAAAAAACACTCCTGTAAAATTTGATTTTTGGCACACACGATAAGTTCGCGCAAAGGGGTTGATATATACATATAAAACGAAACAACTGCAAAATTACAAACTGCAAAGAGAGAAGGAACAGAAGAAAAAAGATTGGGAAAAAGAGAGAGCAAGAGGCATTAAATTAGTAAGAATTGGCCATAAGAGTAACATAAAATAAGATGAAGTATAAGAAAAGAAGGTAAACAAAATCATTATAACGATTCCTTTAAAAATATTTGCTTAAGATATCACCAAATATAGAATACTTAGGTTCCAGAGACGCAGTCAACGCTTTCTCTGGTGTGAACTAATGGCCGTATTCTGTAAAACGCAAGCGATCACTTGGGGTTTTTTGTCTGGCAATTCCAAGCAAACTCTCTTTCTCTCTGAAATTTATTGCCATAGTTCACCATCACGAGATGCTCTCATATATATGTACATGTCCACATAACGAAAAAACAGCAACGAGTCTATTCTCCCTCTTCAACTGATTAGCATAGATCAAAACAGCGCGACTGGAATTTTTTTGAGTTTTGTGGTTTTCTTACACAAAACAATGTGGTTATTTTTTGGGTTCGATGGGGTTCTTAGACAAAAGTCTTGTTTTCTTTCCATTTGCACTTTTCCATAGGTTCCATTTGCACTTTTGGAACTGGTTGGGTCATTAATAAAAAAGTCCAGATCTTTGGCCAAATTCACTTATTCTTAAAATGCTAGTGTGGCCCAATTATTTCCAGAAGCATAACAAGTAGAACAATATTTTTAAAAAACAAGATTCTTGTCCAATAAGATCACATAATTCAAAAGTTTCAATGAATCAACTAGTTTTAAAATTATTGAATGTGGAACCTATTCGTCAAAATATTAAAGGAGTTCACTAATTCCAGAAAGTTACAAAAACCCGAATAGTTTAAAATTGGAACCTATATGGAACGTCCACATGGTACGTATTTGTCAAGAAATCCAAAATTGTTTGTCTTAGGAGTCCACTAAGCCCAAAATAGTGGCAATGATCAAAGTAGTTCCGAAAATATTGTCTATGAAAACTATTTTACCAAGTGGAACCTTTTTGCCAAAAAATTTTTATCCAAGTAGCCCAGTAAGAGGCTGTTTCTAAATTACATAACACTTTTAGGGAGGAGAGGAGGGACGAACATTTGTAATGAAGTGAGAAATGGGGCGGGAAATCTTGGTTGCGTCAAAAAATTTTTGAATTCAGTTTTCAAAATTTTAAATTTTATTTAAATTTAATTGTATTGTAAATATTTCTTTAATTTTTTATCAAAAATAAAGCCCACCCAATAAAACGAACGGATCACAAACTGAAAAAGACAGCTGAAACTATGTTTCAATCGAACAAAGATAAAAAAGACATTTGAAACACCTTCAACAAGTGTAGCAGCTTCAAAAAAACAGTTTTTTTGCTGAACTGAAGTGTGAATTCTTTCTCTAAAGCACTCACCGAAAATAGCCGTTATAACTTCATGTTCAAAGAAAATATAAAATAGATGTAAGAAAATTAAAACAAACAATTTTCACAATTGTCGAACATCCACGTAATAAAGAATATAACGGAAAACTTGGTGGTGTTCTTGTTAACGTCAGAAAAGCTCTAAATTTCGATTAAAATCTTTGGTCAAACATAATAAAACAACGTGAAATTTCCATATAAGTTTCTAATAAAAGTTATAATATAACTTGCTCAATGATTTTTTCATAACAAACTGGTAAATTATAAAAAAAAGCTCAAAAAATTTAAAAAAGTAAGTGTGACGTTACATCGGAGGGGGGAGGGATCCTGTTTACCCGAGTGAAACCTGTTTGCTAAAAAATTATATTCATGATGTTAGTCTACTAAGTCAAAAAAAAAAAATTCCCAACTAGCTCCAAAAATATTATAATTGGAACTTATTTGTCCAAATAGAAAAGTATTCTTTAAAAAATCTAAATTTTTGTCCAAGAAGTCCACAGAACCTAAAAAGGTCCGAATGGCCAAACTTGTAACATATACGATATAATCCAAGTGAAGCCTTTTGGACGTGAAATCATAGTTTTCTTGTTCGCAGAGTCTTTAGAAATCATAAAAGTTGCGAGGGACTCTACTGGGAGCTAAATTCTTGCCCCTTCAATTCCCCTTATTTCCGTGAGCAGCTCATGAGCTATCTCATGAGCGTTAAAAGTCTCATTTACGTCCACGCCCACGGCGTGTACGTTTTGCAAGGTACACGGAATGAGATCTGATTTCAGAGCCCCACCAAAACGTACGCGCTCGTGGACGATAGCGATAAACTATTTTCTTAGGTAAAATATTTGGGTAAAATATTTACCTTTTACCTTTTTGAAAGGTACGGTCACAAAGGTACAAGAGCAGACGTTTCCGTACCCTTGTAAAAATCTACACCATTCTATTGATATCAGTGATGCTATAAGAGATTTTCAAAGTGTAACTTTTTAATTGAGTAAAACATTGCTTTTTGTCCAAAAAAGAACTTTCTGAAATGTATTACTAAAAAAGTCAAAACACTATCATATCAGCGTAAAGTTTAAAAACTGATGTTTTTTAATTTACTTATAATATTAATAATAAAATAATAATAGAAGTAATAAAAATAATTATTTTTAAAATAATTTTATTAAATACAATCTGATTATATGTTGATATATAACACTATATTTTGTACTGAAATATACATATTTAAAGAGAACATTTAGTTAATCAGTTACTGAGCAAGGCGGTTACTCTTCGTAAAGCATAGTACTCTGTTCGTTTGCGTAAAATTTCGCTGGCAACATCCATTTATACGTTGCGTAAATTTTTACGAAACAATTAAAAATGCAAGAAATTATAGCAGAAAGGAGAAAATCATGAAGGTTCTTTTTTTTATAATTTTTGGATATATTGATATAAAAAAGCTTTCAGAATGTGTATACAAACGTATGATGTTCTTTGTTGTGCAGCTGGACAAGTCGTCAACCTATTGCTGTCAGCCTCAGGTATATGTGAGCACAAGCACCGAAAGAAGATGCGAGAGAAGATAGAGCAGCATGTTGGGCAAACCACCTATCCACTGCAATTATTAATAAGGAAAATTTAAAAAATAAATCGAAAATGATATTAATCTAATTAAAAACATAATTTTTATTTTACTTGTACTTTCTTTGTCAACTTGAATGTAACTTTTTTTTTAAACTCACTTTTCATGACAAAATAAATGGTCGGTTCAATTAAATTGTCGTGAAAAGAATGTTGCTAGATACATGTTGCGGAATATAGTACTAGATTTTCCGCAGCGAAACAAAGCACTACTTCGACAAAAATGTTGAAGGTTGTTTCACAGCTATCAAATTTTATATGGAGATTTGCGTTTAATTTCACGTGAAACCGAACAGAGTACTTAATTTAATTTTTCAAAATATTGAAGTCCTCTATTTCATCAGCATCAGTTATTTTTGGTTTCCTTTTAAAATATCATCAAAAAAAAAAATTATCTTTTTGTGATCATGTAAAGGTAAGACAACCGCGGGGGGGTTGGGGGAGAGAGGTGACGGATAGCCCTCGACCGATTTAAGTTAATTATTTAAAATTTTTAAAAAACATAAGGATCAAGTGATAAAAATAAAAAAGAGTTATAATTACCATTTCTCTAGTAGTCAATGTGAACTATCAGTTAAAAACAGAAAGCGAAACTGCATCCAAAAAAGTAGGTGATTTTTGTATAAAAAACCCTCAGCAAAAAGCGAAATTAAAAAATGTGCAAAATTGTCCAATTTTTTCGGTGATTTTTCCTTTGAATTTCCCATTCATTTTTTATTTCATTCACCCCAATTTCGTATGAAAAATTTTGGGTGATTTTTCATTTCATTTCTTATGTTATTTTTTATTGTTTGTATTTTATGTAAAGGCGAGACGTAAAACAAGTTTTGTTAAATACAGTCATTGTCCCATTAAGAGCATACTTTTTAGTAATTTCAACAAGCTTAGTTTATTTCCCAAGTTGAGTTTAGATGAAAAGAGTGAACCCAAGTCCCGCTTCATTAATTAGACTTCTTGCAAGACGGAGAGTCTTCATAATATTGCTTATTCATTTCTGACATTCTACGACTATTTCAAGATGGAAATATCTGGTGTGTGGTTTTTGTGGAAAAGCTTTACAATTTTTGTTTTTATTTATAAAATTTAGGATTGACTTATCAGAAAAATGTTTTGTTAAAAATTTTCTTTTAGAAACACTTTATCTATAGATTAATTTTGGCGTCTTTTTAACTTTTACAAACAAAGCGTGAAATAAAATATTTTGAAAGAATAACCTGAAACTATATCACTTTTACCCAAAATTTTTGATTTAAGATGGAAGTGATTTCATTTAATCATTTAAATTACAGTTCTAAATGAGTCATCATCATCATCGTCATCATGCCTTAAAATTAGTAAAACTTTGGTTCAACCGTAACCTTAGATCCACATTTTGCTTTTTATTTTTGCCTTAAAAAATAAAAATCAAAACTTAAGAGTTTTTTAGTGCTCAGCAAAATATCGGTCAGATTTTGCTTTTCATTTTTGTCTTAAAAAACAAAAATCAAAACTTACCAGTTATTTAGTGCTCAAAAAATTATTGGTTAGTTTTTGCTTTTTATTTTTGCCCTAACAAATAAAAACTAAAGATAATTATTACTTTTTGCTCACAATTTTAAAAGTCAAAATATAATTATTATTTTTTGCTTTTTATTATAAAATGCATAATTGGGACGGCCTCTGATATTGAGTTACAATTTATAAATCTCAAAGCCCTATTAATGTCAAATTGGCCCTATTTTTATATGAATTTTGGCCCTTTTACAGTAAAGCCAATATCATCCCTGGTACCGCCGTCACCAACTCCAAACATCGAGGCTATTTTTCGAATAGTTGCATTTTCTCCATAAGCCCCAAGCCTGTAGAGCACAATAGCCACCTGAAGCTCCACTGGGAACTGCTTGCTTGAGTGTGACTTTTAAATTCCAAATCTTTCTCAAGTATAGTAACTAAATAAGTGAATTGTTGTTTTGCTACTCTTAGCATTTGGTTAAAGCGCCCATCATCCATTTCACTAAAAAACTTCATTGCGCCACTCATGTGATTTTGGAACGTGTTCCTCAATTCCGCGACGACACTTTAGCACCAGTAAAACATTTTCTACTGCTTCATCTAAGATTTTGTTATATTCTTCGTCTTCATATTTATTTTCTAAATTTAAAAAAATTCAAATTATGCATTTAAATATTCTACGAATTAAAGTAACACTTACCGCTTAGGACTTCAATTTCATTTTCAGCCTCCTCCACAATTAAATTAATAATTTTTGCCTTCTCGCTGTTCTAAGGCATTTTAATTTATGTTTCCACACAAATTTACGTACACAAATCAGCTGTTTTGAAAATACAAGACGTTATTGAAGGTTCGCTCACAATAAGTTGTAAATTTTGTAAAAATTTATCACAAATACACCACATCGTGAATACCCCTAATGTGAAGTGGATTGCTCACTTTTATGTAGCCCTTTCGTACCATGCCTCTATTCGCTTCACCTTCACTACACAACGGTTACTACACGAAACAATATTCAAGTGTATAAGAAGTAGAAAAAACACTCCTGTAAAATTTGATTTTTGGCACACACGATAAGTTCGCGCAAAGGGGTTGATATATACATATAAAACGAAACAACTGCAAAATTACAAACTGCAAAGAGAGAAGGAACAGAAGAAAAAAGATTGGGAAAAAGAGAGAGCAAGAGGCATTAAATTAGTAAGAATTGGCCATAAGAGTAACATAAAATAAGATGAAGTATAAGAAAAGAAGGTAAACAAAATCATTATAACGATTCCTTTAAAAATATTTGCTTAAGATATCACCAAATATAGAATACTTAGGTTCCAGAGACGCAGTCAACGCTTTCTCTGGTGTGAACTAATGGCCGTATTCTGTAAAACGCAAGCGATCACTTGGGGTTTTTTGTCTGGCAATTCCAAACAAACTCTCTTTCTCTCTGAAATTTATTGCCATAGTTCACCATCACGAGATGCTCTCATATATATGTACATGTCCACATAACGAAAAAACAGCAACGAGTCTATTCTCCCTCTTCAACTGATTAGCATAGATCAAAACAGCGCGACTGGAATTTTTTTGAGTTTTGTGGTTTTCTTACACAAAACAATGTGGTTATTTTTTGGGTTCGATGGGGTTCTTAGACAAAAGTCTTGTTTTCTTTCCATTTGCACTTTTCCATAGGTTCCATTTGCACTTTTGGAACTGGTTGGGTCATTAATAAAAAAGTCCAGATCTTTGGCCAAATTCACTTATTCTTAAAATGCTAGTGTGGCCCAATTGTTTCCAGAAGCATAACAAGTAGAACAATATTTTTAAAAAACAAGATTCTTGTCCAATAAGATCACATAATTCAAAAGTTTCAATGAATCAACTAGTTTTAAAATTATTGAATGTGGAACCTATTCGTCAAAATATTAAAGGAGTTCACTAATTCCAGAAAGTTACAAAAACCCGAATAGTTTAAAATTGGAACCTATATGGAACGTCCACATGGTACGTATTTGTCAAGAAATCCAAAATTGTTTGTCTTAGGAGTCCACTAAGCCCAAAATAGTGGCAATGATCAAAGTAGTTCCGAAAATATTGTCTATGAAAACTATTTTACCAAGTGGAACCTTTTTGCCAAAAAATTTTTATCCAAGTAGCCCAGTAAGAGGCTGTTTCTAAATTACATAACACTTTTAGGGAGGAGAGGAGGGACGAACATTTGTAATGAAGTGAGAAATGGGGCGGGAAATCTTGGTTGCGTCAAAAAATTTTTGAATTCAGTTTTCAAAATTTTAAATTTTATTTAAATTTAGTTGTATTGTAAATATTTCTTTAATTTTTTATCAAAAATAAAGCCCACCCAATAAAACGAACGGATCACAAACTGAAAAAGACAGCTGAAACTATGTTTCAATCGAACAAAGATATAAAAGACATTTGAAACACCTTCAACAAGTGTAGAGCTTCAAAAAAACAGTTTTTTTGCTGAACTGAAGTGTGAATTCTTTCTCTAAAGCACTCACCGAAAATAGCCGTTATAACTTCATGTTCAAAGAAAATATAAAATAGATGTAAGAAAATTAAAACAAACAATTTTCACAATTGTCGAACATCCACGTAATAAAGAATATAACGGAAAACTTGGTGGTGTTCTTGTTAACGTCAGAAAAGCTCTAAATTTCGATTAAAATCTTTGGTCAAACATAATAAAACAACGTGAAATTTCCATATAAGTTTCTAATAAAAGTTATAATATAACTTGCTCAATGATTTTTTCATAACAAACTGGTAAATTATAAAAAAAAGCTCAAAAAATTTAAAAAAGTAAGTGTGACGTTACATCGGAGGGGGGAGGGATCCTGTTTACCCGAGTGAAACCTGTTTGCTAAAAAATTATATTCATGATGTTAGTCTACTAAGTCAAAAAAAAAAAATTCCCAACTAGCTCCAAAAATATTATAATTGGAACTTATTTGTCCAAATAGAAAAGTATTCTTTAAAAAATCTAAATTTTTGTCCAAGAAGTCCACAGAACCTAAAAAGGTCCGAATGGCCAAACTTGTAACATATACGATATAATCCAAGTGAAGCCTTTTGGACGTGACATCATAGTTTTCTTGTTCGCAGAGTCTTTAGAAATCATAAAAGTTGCGAGGGACTCTACTGGGAGCTAAATTCTTGCCCCTTCAATTCCCCTTATTTCCGTGAGCAGCTCATGAGCTATCTCATGAGCGTTAAAAGTCTCATTTACGTCCACGCCCACGGCGTGTACGTTTTGCAAGGTACACGGAATGAGATCTGATTTCAGAGCCCCACCAAAACGTACGCGCTCGTGGACGATAGCGATAAACTATTTTCTTAGGTAAAATATTTGGGTAAAATATTTACCTTTTACCTTTTTGAAAGGTACGGTCACAAAGGTACAAGAGCAGACGTTTCCGTACCCTTGTAAAAATCTACACCATTCTATTGATATCAGTGATGCTATAAGAGATTTTCAAAGTGTAACTTTTTAATTGAGTAAAACATTGCTTTTTGTCCAAAAAAGAACTTTCTGAAATGTATTACTAAAAAAGTCAAAACACTATCATATCAGCGTAAAGTTTAAAAACTGATGTTTTTTAATTTACTTATAATATTAATAATAAAATAATAATAGAAGTAATAAAAATAATTATTTTTAAAATAATTTTATTAAATACAATCTGATTATATGTTGATATATAACACTATATTTTGTACTGAAATATACATATTTAAAGAGAACATTTAGTTAATCAGTTACTGAGCAAGGCGGTTACTCTTCGTAAAGCATAGTACTCTGTTCGTTTGCGTAAAATTTCGCTGGCAACATCCATTTATACGTTGCGTAAATTTTTACGAAACAATTAAAAATGCAAGAAATTATAGCAGAAAGGAGAAAATCATGAAGGTTCTTTTTTTTATAATTTTTGGATATATTGATATAAAAAAGCTTTCAGAATGTGTATACAAACGTATGATGTTCTTTGTTGTGCAGCTGGACAAGTCGTCAACCTATTGCTGTCAGCTGCAGGTATATGTGAGCACAAGCACCGAAAGAAGATGCGAGAGAAGATAGAGCAGCATGTTGGGCAAACCACCTATCCACTGCAATTATTAATAAGGAAAATTTAAAAAATAAATCGAAAATGATATTAATCTAATTAAAAACATAATTTTTATTTTACTTGTACTTTCTTTGTCAACTTGAATGTAACTTTTTTTTAAACTCACTTTTCATGACAAAATAAATGGTCGGTTCAATTAAATTGTCGTGAAAAGAATGTTGCTAGATACATGTTGCGGAATATAGTACTAGATTTTCCGCAGCGAAACAAAGCACTACTTCGACAAAAATGTTGAAGGTTGTTTCACAGCTATCAAATTTTATATGGAGATTTGCGTTTAATTTCACGTGAAACCGAACAGAGTACTATATTTAATTTTCCAAAATATTGAAGTCCTCTATTTCATCAGCATCAGTTATTTTTGGTTTCCTTTTAAAATATCATCAAAAAAAAAAATTATCTTTTTGTGATCATGTAAAGGTAAGACAACCGCGGGGGGGTTGGGGGAGAGAGGTGATGGATAGCCCTCGACCGATTTAAGTTAATTATTTAAAATTTTTAAAAAACATAAGGATCAAGTGATAAAAATAAAAAAGAGTTATAATTACCATTTCTCTAGTAGTCAATGTGAACTATCAGTTAAAAACAGAAAGCGAAACTGCATCCAAAAAAGTAGGTGATTTTTGTATAAAAAACCCTCAGCAAAAAGCGAAATTAAAAAATGTGCAAAATTGTCCAATTTTTTCGGTGATTTTTCCTTTGAATTTCCCATTCATTTTTTATTTCATTCACCCCAATTTCGTATGAAAAATTTTGGGTGATTTTTCATTTCATTTCTTATGTTATTTTTTATTGTTTGTATTTTATGTAAAGGCGAGACGTAAAACAAGTTTTGTTAAATACAGTCATTGTCCCATTAAGAGCATACTTTTTAGTAATTTCAACAAGCTTAGTTTATTTCCCAAGTTGAGTTTAGATGAAAAGAGTGAACCCAAGTCCCGCTTCATTAATTAGACTTCTTGCAAGACGGAGAGTCTTCATAATATTGCTTATTCATTTCTGACATTCTACGACTATTTCAAGATGGAAATATCTGGTGTGTGGTTTTTGTGGAAAAGCTTTACAATTTTTGTTTTTATTTATAAAATTTAGGATTGACTTATCAGAAAAATGTTTTTGTTAAAAATTTTCTTTTAGAAACACTTTATCTATAGATTAATTTTGGCGTCTTTTTAACTTTTACAAACAAAGCGTGAAATAAAATATTTTGAAAGAATAACCTGAAACTATATCACTTTTACCCAAAATTTTTGATTTAAGATGGAAGTGATTTCATTTAATCATTTAAATTACAGTTCTAAATGAGTCATCATCATCATCGTCATCATGCCTTAAAATTAGTAAAACTTTGGTTCAACCGTAACCTTAGATCCACATTTTGCTTTTTATTTTTGCCTTAAAAAATAAAAATCAAAACTTACTAGTTTTTTAGTGCTCAGCAAAATATCGGTCAGATTTTGCGTTTCATTTTTGTCTTAAAAAACAAAAATCAAAACTTACCAGTTATTTAGTGCTCAAAAAATTATTGGTTAGTTTTTGCTTTTTATTTTTGCCCTAACAAATAAAAACTAAAGATAATTATTACTTTTTGCTCACAATTTTAAAAGTCAAAATATAATTATTATTTTTTGCTTTTTATTATAAAATGCATAATTGGGACGGCCTCTGATATTGAGTTACAATTTATAAATCTCAAAGCCCTATTAATGTCAAATTGGCCCTATTTTTATATGAATTTTGGCCCTTTTACAGTAAAGCCAATATCATCCCTGGTACTTACAAGGGCTGAAATGGAAATTTCGTTTTTTTTTTTGGCTTAGCAATTTCTCAAATAATTTGGGGCGCCTGATTCCAGCAATTCAAAAAATTCCAGGCATGAAACTTGCCAGCTGTACTTGACGAACCTAAATTATTTATATTGTGAAATTAATTATATTTTTCTTTGCGATAACTGAAAAACAAATCAGCAGTAAATATCATAGATTTAGAGACCGAAAACTTTTATTTTAAGGTAGTATTCCTGGTTGGTTGATTTTTTTTTGCATATTTTTATAGCTTGGATATTTGAGAATGTCGTCCTAAAAGGGTTTTTTTTAAATTCGAATATAGCTTTTTTTGTCCTGCAATGTTTTCGCCAATGCAACGGTTTGAAGCAACCACCGAATTTCGTTCAACGCGTTCTTTAGTACGTAATAACTTGTTTGTAAACACATTTTAAAAATAAATTAATATACATTTTAGAGCTTAGGCATTCGAATGTTGGCAGCGTTTAGTTCACTTTGAATTGAGTTATAAACCGGACTAGCGCACGAGTTACGACCCCCACTCAAACGACAACAACAAATACATATACTTCTCAGCCACCACTCAAACCATCGAGGCTCAATACGCCGCTGCAACACTTACAGTAACAATTACAACAAACACAACAACAATACCAAATTAACCAACAAGTCAAAGACATCGTTACTACATTTACAACAACAGCACAAACGGCAATTAAATCTCGGCACCCACAACAATAGCACCAGAAACAACAACATAATAAGCCCCACTGCACTACTTAAAGTGCAGCGTAATCAATAAGATATTTTAAGTGTTCCAATTTTATTTACACTCTTTCTTTATTTTTTCCTCATAAATCGCAACTATTAAAATAGGTTCAATTAAAATCAAACTCTTGCATTTCTGATATTATGTTGCAACCATAAATTGGGCAACACTTTACGATTATTTATTCTACATATTAACCACAAGACATTAAAATGAAACCCTTGCGTTTTTGATATTATGTTGCAACTATAAATTAGGCAACACTTTGCGACTATTAACTTTTACATATTAACCACATTGTATTTCTTTTACATACATTTCTCCTATTTTACAATTGTATTTCTTCCATTTATATCTTTACATACTTTTACACATTTACATTTTGAAAACGAATTGGTTAGATTTTAAGAAAGAGTTGTAATAAAGTTCAGTTCTAAGTTTACAGCAGAAAAGAAAAGTGTGTTTCAGTCAAACTGTTCTAAGCAAGGAACATAACTGGCGCAGTCTACGGCTTGGCGAACCATCTTGTGAATAGTGAATAATCAGTATCCTTCTTATTTGAAGAATAAGTGATAAAATAATTGTTCGAAAGAATATCGAACTAAAATTATTGTAATTATCAGAAGTTATTATCGAGAGAATATCGATACATAATATTCTGAAATAAGTGTTGACTGAATATCAGCACATTTTTTTTTTTTCTCACAAGATCGGTTAAGTATCAACTTTTAATCGCCATTGGAACTCAACGCTCTGAAAGGACGACTAGCGAACAACAAGCATCATGCAGCTAAAGCAGTTAATCATCATCATCGTTGGAAGCATGTAAGTCGAAAACTGAAAAATAATTAAATAAAATAAAGCTTAAAAAATAAAACAAATAAATTTTTTCAATAAAAGGGGATAAGAAAAGAAAAAATTCAATACGTTAACAATTTTATTCAATAAAAAAAAAAAGAACAAAGAGAAAAAATTCATGTGGAAAAAAACCCAGAAAAAACGTGCAGAAAATCAGCCCTATTCAGTTTCCCTCAGTAATCTTTTTAAAAGCAGAAGCCTTAGTTCAATTCTGGAAGAACCAAGTAGAGAACTTACTATGGAGAATACAGCCCCCATCCCAACCCTTCCCACCCCTGCCCCTGTATATGTGGATATTTTTCAGTCACTTCGCATTCCAGATGCAATAAAGGATTTGCCTCAATATGATGGCAATCCTCGACTACTATACGAATTTCTAAATAACGTAGAGGAAATATTGTTACATACAAGAGGTGCTAGTCATACGCCTCAAGGACAAATACTACTAAGGGCAATACGAAATAAGATAGTCGGTCAGGCAAACGAAGTACTAAATATGTACGGAACGTCACTCAATTGGGAAAACATAAAAACTAACTTAATTCTGCATTACTCTGACAAAAGATCGGAGACTTCACTTATTAGGGATTTACACAACTTACGACAATACAACAAAACTGTAGAAAATTTTTTCAGTGAAATAATAGAAATTCAGGCTACACTGTGCAACAATATTTTGATACACGAAAGTGATCAAAATGTTGTAGCAGCAAAAAAAGAACTATTTGCGGAAATGTGTCTAAACTCATTTTTAAGTGGTCTTAGAGAGCCACTTGGCTCAAACATTAGGGCTATGAGGCCAGAATCCTTGGCCACTGCTTTAGCCTACTGTATAAAAGAACAAAATATTCATTACATGAGATCAGAAAGAAACACATATCAGAATAAACAATATAAACCATATAATACGTTCAATAAATATCCAGCAAGAATGCAAAACCCACGTAACTTTACACCAAATACGTCTAACTATAATCCAAACACATCAAATTACTACCAAAACACATATAACCCAAACCAGTCCCGATTTAATAACCCACCAACATACAATAGGTTTAATCCTAATCATAACCCTTTTAGAAATAACCACAACAAAAATAACAATTCGTCATTTTCTGCCAGACAACCACAACCAGAACCAATGGACACAAGTTCAGGTTTTACAAACACTAGAAACTCCACTGTATCTCAAAGGAATAATAATTCCGACGTAAGCATGCGTTCTAAATTTTCCAGGATGACAAGACCAAGAACAGAAGAATTTCATAACATAAATAAAAATCCAAGGACCCAACGCCCCAATACCTCTTATCAACAACAATTAGATCAATATACAGATGACTCAATAGAAGACATCAATAACATTGAAGATGATCAAAATTTTTTCCGATCAGCCTCACCGAACCAACAGGATACATAGACGTAAATAGACATGGATCTGAGCTAGCATATGTTAACATATCATCCCCTTTTGGTAGACCATTGAGATTTCTTATAGATACGGGAGCGTCAGCCTCATTTATTAAACCCGAATTCATACATAAAGACGATATTAAAAAATGTAAATTAACTTCAATCTCTACTATACTTGGAAAATATACTCTTAATGAGCAAGTATCATTACCTATATTTCGTGAATTCAATCAACGCGGTAATCTCATATTCCTTCTCTTCAAATTCCATAATTATTTCGATGGACTTATCGGACTTGATGCCCTTACTCAACTCGGTGCAACAGTTAATCTTGTTAGCAAATCACTTAATACACAAAACTCAACTATTAATCTACAATTTAAACCAAATATAATATCAAAAAAATACTTGATTGCACCTAGATCTAAAACAGTTATTGAATTGCCAGTAGACACTCAAAATGGATCAATTTATCTCAGAAACACAGAACTTAAACCTAACTTAGTTATATCAGAAGGTATATACGAATCAAAAAACTGGGTTGCTTTACTGGAAGTAATAAATTTTTCTGAAAATGAACAATCCCTTTTTCTTGAACAGCCTCTTAAAGTAAACCCTTACAACACTTCTGACTTTGTCGAATTAAATAATATAAACCCAGATAATACTTGTGACCCAAACCACTTTGTAGACTTATCAGAAATTCTCAGATTAGACCATCTGAATTCAGAAGAAAAACAAAAGTTATTGAAACTCTGTAAGAAAAATAACGACGTATTCTACAAAGAAGGAGAACAATTAACATTCTCCAACGAAATTAAGCACAAAATATCCACAACAGACGACATTCCAATTTACACCAAATCGTACAGATGGTATCAAACCAAATCCTTCCAAAATAGAAGCCATCCAAAATTATCCAATTCCGCAAACTAGGAAACAAATTAAAGCTTTTCTTGGGTTACTAGGTTATTACCGAAAATTCATTAAAGATCTATCAAAACTTATAAAACCTCTTACTGAGTGCCTAAAAAAAGACAAGAAAATCGTAATTAATGATCGATATATACAGGCATTCAATACATGTAGACACCTTTTAACAAATGACCCAATACTGCAGTATCCAGACTTCTCCAAACCCTTTATTCTCACAACAGACGCTAGTAATTATGCTCTAGGCGCAGTCTTATCCCAAGGCACTATAGGCAGTGATAAGCCAGTTTGCTACGAGAGTAGAACGCTTTCCGACTCGGAAACAAATTATTCTACTATAGAAAAAGAGTTACTCGCCATTATGTGGGCGACTAAGTACTTTCGGCCATACCTTTATGGTAGAAAATTCAAGATAGTTACTGACCATAGACCTCTAACCTGGCTTATGAGTTTGAAAGAACCCAACTCTAAACTCATTCGCTGGCGCCTTAAATTAGAGGAGTATGATTACGAAATAGTCTATAAAAAGGGAAAGCTTAATTCAAATGCCGACGCTTTAAGCAGAATAATACAGGATAAACCAAACACTAACGTGGACGTAAACATTAACGATACAGAATCTAATCACGCTACAAACGGAAGCACAATTCACTCTGCTATAGAAAATCTCAACGATGGAATAGCTATTTCCGAAAAACCAATAAACGATTTTAATCTACAAATAATTCTACAAATATCAAGCCAAGCACCTGAAATCACAGTCGAAATTCCATTTAGAAATAAACAAAGACGCATAATCCGAAAAACTAATTTTAATGAAGACAGTATTACTCAAATTTTAAAAAACTACATGGCACCTAATAAATTATCTGCCATCTATACGGATGACGATACATTCAGAATAGTCCAGGATGTATACTCCAAATATTTTTCACATATCCAAATATTCCGTGTAATACGCTGCATGGAAATATTACAGGACATAACACAAAGCGACGAACAAGAACAGTTGATTAGGGATTATCACAATCGACATAACCATAGAGGAATAAATGAAACACATTTGCATCTCAAAAGAAAGTACTACTTTCCATTTATGAAAAATAAAATCACACAAACAATTAATAACTGCGAAACCTGCAAAACTCAAAAATACGATAGGAATCCCCCTAAAACAAAATTTGAAAAACCAGAAACACCTATTAAGCCACTCGATATTTTGCACATCGATATATATACAATTAACAATCACCCTATCTTAACAATAATTGACAAATTTTCTAAGTTCGGAGCAGGTTATAATCTACAATCGAAAAATAGCGTATCCATTCTAAAAGCATTAAAAACATACATCAGTGTTTACGGTACACCTCGAAAAATTGTATGTGACCAAGGTCAAGAATTTATGGCAAATATATTTAAGGACTTCTGTCGTCAGTACCAAATAGAACTGCATTTTACGTCATTCCAACAATCGAGTAGTAATTCTCCAGTAGAGCGTATGCATTCCACTTTAACTGAAATTTACAGAATTTTACTTACAACTCGAAAAGAAAACAATCTATCTCTTGAACATGACGAAATTTTAGCAGAAACATTTATAACTTACAATAACGCAATTCACTCCGCCACTAAACACACTCCCTACGAGTTATTTTTTGGCAGAACATACAAATTCAATAACATAATTTCATTTCATAATGAACACGAATACCTTCAAAAGTTAAAAGAATATCAGGAGATTCTATACCCAAAAATATGTGAACAGCTTAAACAAATTACAAGCCTTAACATAGATAAAATCAATGTAACTAGAGACGAACCCGAAAATTTCGACAGCAACAAAACCATATTTAGAAAAGAAAATAGAAGAAATAAAATGACTCCTAGATTCACAAAACATAAAGTAAAACGCAATAAAAAAGTCACATTAACCACAATAAAAGACCAAAAATTACACAAATCCAAACTAAGAAAACAAAATAAACCATAAATTTTAACATTACACCTCGAATTTTTTTTCCAATAGGCACTTTTAGCTTGCATTATATTTGTATATTTTCACTTTTTAGGGTACAACTGGTCATTGGACAGTTAATAGAGATTCATAACGTCAAAGATAACCAAGGTATAATTCCACTCAGACTCGGACCGGCACGAGTAGTAAAAGGGTATAACAATTTAATCCATATAATCGACCTAGACAAATACCATGAAAACATTAACAAATTATCCACTACCTTTACTGAAATTAAAGCACAAGGTATACAACCAAATCTTATAAAAGTAACTGAAATGAAACTTTTCGAACTAAAGAATAAAATTCAAACACTATCACCTGTTGCTAGACAAAAAAGGGGTATCTTGAATGGACTAGGATCATTCGTAAAGTTCATAACAGGGAACATGGATGCGGTTGATGCACAAAATTTAAATAATGAAATAACAAAATTAAAAGAAAATGAAGAAAACTTACAAAAAGAATCGGTCAATCAAAACAAATTGAATATGCAAATGATCGCAAGATATAAAAATATTACTGAACACATGAATAATGAACATAGCACAATTGAAAAATTTGTAAACAAATATTCAAAAGAAACAGCCAATAAAATTAAAAGAAATGAAAATATTCTAGAAGAAATGCAATATCTTAACCAACTTAACTACAATATAGATATTTTATTCAATCATATCACAGACATAGCAGAAGCCATACTATTAGCCAAACTAAACATTATATCCAAGCTTATATTAAACCAAAAAGAGTTACAAGAAATTAGAAATTATATGACTAATCAATCCATTAAAATTGAAACAGATGAAGAAATATACGAACTATTACAATTACAAGCATATTATAATCATTCTAATGTCATATTCAATGTTCAAATACCTAATCTTTATACAGAAAATTATCAGCTATATCATATTATACCTACCCCTATAAACATAACAAAGCAAATAATAACAAAATCATACATAACTTACAATAACAAAACAATTCAGTTTTTCGACAAAACATGCCAAAGAATATCTAAAATATACTTTTGCCAAAAACCAATCCAAGAAGAGAAACCAATCCAAGAAAACTCAAGAATCTAAATGCCTGGGGCAGCTCATGCAAAATCAACCTGGACACTGCGACCTGTATGACCTCGGAAAGATAACAACAATCTTCCAGCCAGAAGCCAACTTTATCGTCTATATTAATATACCCTATACACTAATAAATTCTACTTGCAGTCAAAGACAATACACAGTTGAAGGTACCGGTGCTATTCATTTCCAGAACTGCGACATCGCTATAAGAGGTATCATCTACAAGAGCAATGTTGGAATTTTCTGGGACGAGATACATATCCTGCCAATAACACACTCAGGAATACAAGCCCTGTCAGTAACCGAAGCCCTAAACTTGGAAAAACTTCGCGACCATCAAATCGAAAGCTACGCATCAGTTAAACACCTCAGCACAATTACATATGCCCAAGACGCACTGCAATATACGTTAATTGTAATCCTTGTCCTGATCTTCATTTACGTCCCTAGGAAAATAATGGCATCAATTTATACACCGCAAACCAATTTCGTAAGGGCCGCTGCACAATCTTTATGGCCCTCACTTCATACTGGGGGGGGAGGAGTTACGACCCCCACTCAAACGACAACAACAAATACATATACTTCTCAGCCACCACTCAAACCATCGAGGCTCAATACGCCGCTGCAACACTTACAGTAACAATTACAACAAACACAACAACAATACCAAATTAACCAACAAGTCAAAGACATCGTTACTACATTTACAACAACAGCACAAACGGCAATTAAATCTCGGCACCCACAACAATAGCACCAGAAACAACAACATAATAAGCCCCACTGCACTACTTAAAGTGCAGCGTAATCAATAAGATATTTTAAGTGTTCCAATTTTATTTACACTCTTTCTTTATTTTTTCCTCATAAATCGCAACTATTAAAATAGGTTCAATTAAAATCAAACTCTTGCATTTCTGATATTATGTTGCAACCATAAATTGGGCAACACTTTACGATTATTTATTCTACATATTAACCACAAGACATTAAAATGAAACCCTTGCGTTTTTGATATTATGTTGCAACTATAAATTAGGCAACACTTTGCGACTATTAACTTTTACATATTAACCACATTGTATTTCTTTTACATACATTTCTCCTATTTTACAATTGTATTTCTTCCATTTATATCTTTACATACTTTTACACATTTACATTTTGAAAACGAATTGGTTAGATTTTAAGAAAGAGTTGTAATAAAGTTCAGTTCTAAGTTTACAGCAGAAAAGAAAAGTGTGTTTCAGTCAAACTGTTCTAAGCAAGGAACATAACTCGCGCGTACAGTTTTGAGAAGTACAGTTTTGATAAAAATTTGTGTTTGTGCTAAGGGAAATTGATAGAAAAAGTAATAGAAATAAAAATAAAAGAAACACTGGTAGCAATCGAAAAACTCGTCCCTTGAAACACCAGTTTCGTGGTAACCAACACGAAAGAGATGAGGACACTGAATTCACAAGTACATCAGTAAAAAAAAAAAATAAAAATAATGACAACGAAGACATAAGCATTGACAACAAAACGGAGAATTGCATTTTGGAGTTTTATACAGTTTTCTCGGCGATTGCTAATCTGGTGAAATGTGCCAAATGTGACGGAAAAATCGAGTTTAAAAAAGCACCGCCGTATGGAATTGGCTTCAAAATTTGTGTTCACTGCGCTTCCCCGACCACTACATACATTTTTTCGTCGTCTTTGGTTGGCAAAACATATTTGATGAACCGGTGCTTGATTTTTGCCATGAGGCTTTTAGGCATTGGGCCAAAAGGCATTACCACGTTTTATGGTCTCATGGATATCGGTAGAGATGTGGGTAACTCGTTATACTACACTGCCCTGGAGCACTTTCATACAGCTGCAAGCGCGATCTATGGATACACTCTTTCAAAAGCCGCGAAAGAAGAGAAAGATGCCATGGTTACAGCCGATTAACAGTGCGACCCAACAATGTATACCGTATCAGGTGATGGCACTTGGAAAAAACGTGGCTTTTCCTCATTATACGGCGCTACAACGTTGATCGGCAAATACAGTAAAAAAATAGTCGAGTCTGTTGTAAAGTCCAGCGTATACAACAGTTGCAAGTATTAGGAAGCTAAGAAAGAAGAAGACCCACTGGCATATGAAATTTGGATTGAAGACCACGAAGAGGAATGCCGTGCCAACCATCAAGGAAGCTCTGGGAAGATGGAGGTGGATGCGATAAAGGAAATGTTCGCCATATCAGTCCAAAAGCATGGCGTAAAAAACTGCAAGTATATCGGCGATGGCCACTCAAAAACATTCAAAGCTAATATAGACGACGATCCGTACGATGGCGACCCAATCGTCAAAAAAAAATAATGTATATCGCACGTGCAAAAAAGAATGGGCACCAGACTTTGAAAGGCCAAAAAAGAGAACAGAAGCATTGGCGGCAAGGTGCAGGCAAACTCACGGATAAAGTCATCTCTGAACTAACAACATATTATGGCCTCGCTATTCGTCGTCATCCAGAGTCGGTTGCTGACATGAAGAAGGCTGTTTGGGCAACGTTTTTGCACAAAATCTAGTCCGATGAAGCTCCACAGCACCTAAACTGTCCGACCGGTGCGTCGAGCTGGTGCGCTTTTCAAAAAGCGATAGCAGAAGGGACAATCGACAGCTTCAAGCATACGTATGCACCACTAAATCAGAGAGTCCAGGAAGCAATCAAACCTATTTACGAAGCACTGTCAGCCGATGATTTGTTGAACAGATGCCTTGGCTCCGAAACTCAAAACAGCAACGAATCTTTCAACGTAGTGCTGTGGTCATTCGCACCGAAGCATATGCTCACCGGCGCACGCACTATTGAGATTGCCAATTATATTGCAACTGTCATATTTAACGAAGGTTTTTTGCCAATACTTCAAACAATGAACCCAATGGGCATACCGATTGGCAACGGGACATATGATTTCGCCATGTCTCGGAACGAAGAACGTTTGAAAAGGTCCGAAGCCAGAGCTCTGGCCGCATCAAAAGAAGGTAGAACTGCCCGAAGAGCACAAAGACCCGCTGAATCCTCATTTTTTCAAGAAGAGGAAGGAGTTCTTCATGGGGCTGGCATTGCAGATTGTTATATGTAAGTATTTCACAAAAAAAGAAAATGTTTTATTGCCTACTCAAAATTATCGAAACCGTTTATCTCGAAACCACTTTTTTCAAGCTTGCGCCCGTTGTTCTGAACCGATTTTGATGAAACAAATGCAATCAACGCAGAACTGTCACAATTCTGATCCCTATCTCAATCATAAATTTTAAACAATTTTTTACTATTTTTTTACACTAAACTATAAAAAAAAGACCCAAAATCAGCTTTTCATTTTTCAATGACCTCCATTTTCTAAAAAATAGTCGCAAAGTTATGATTAAGGTAGGGACTAGAATTACATCTGTACTGAATCTAACGCCGTTTACTTTTTCTATTTCAAATGATCCGAAGTCGAGTTATCCGGGCCGCAAGCAGCATACCTGTTTTTTCGACGCCCAACTTTGACGGCCGACAACTTTTTGAACAGCCCTCGTACAAAGGAAAAACATTTGTTTATTTAATTTTATATGTTCTTAATACAATGAAAAAAACAGAATTTAAATAACTTTTTGAGCTTTCAAATGAGAAGTTTTTCAAAAAGGGTCCAAAAACAGCCTTCCAACCAGGAATACTCCCTTAATTCCATCGATTACTTCAACAGAAGTATCGGCGTAAGTTTTAAGGCCCAACCAAAATAGACGAGTTGCTCCGTAACGAGTAGAGACGAAAATGTTCGCATTAATTCTATTAAATGTTGTGTCCCAAAATGATCAAACGTAATTTAATGAAGTTGAACGAAACAGCTTGTCCATACGCTTTGTTTCGTAAGAATCGAACTGCTAGCGTCTGAAATCGTCAGACGTTTGGCAAATTGCAATCGTCTCGTTTCATCTATTTTGGTTAGGCTTTTATGCGTTTGACAGCAACCAGAATTCTGAAATTAGCTAAAAATACAGAGCAATTTTCAGACTTTAACAGTTAACAGTGACTTTGATATGCAAGTGTGGTATGGATGGCAGTTCCGGTCATAACGTGTATAAGCAGCTGTTCATAAACTACGCCACACTTTTATGGGGGAGGGGTTCGACGAAGTGTGCCATGGAGGGGAGGGGGAGAAAAGAAAGGGTGAAGTCGGTCGTACGTTACTTCGCAAAAAATTTTTAACTCAGATTTTACATTTTTATTAAAATTTAATTTTATTGTACACAGAAAACTGTATTGTAACTAATCAAAAAGTATATTAAAATTGCACCAACCTAGGAAAAGAGATTAATTTTACGGAAAATAATTGTGACTTTCAATTTTACTGTAAAAACAGTAAAACTAACCCCAAAAATAGTTATTTACCCATAAAAATAGTTGAGTAAACCATTTTTACAGTGCGTTTTGTCATGAAAATAGCACTGCGCTACTTACACTAATTTTTAACAGTGCGCAAAAATTTATTGGCTTTGACGCGATGATATAGCATTGAACTCCTTACCGTGAGATGACGGGTTCGAATCCGTTTTTAATATTTTTTGTTATTTTTATTTTTATAATTACATTTTAATTTTATTTAAACACTAATTTTGAACACATAAATTTAATGTGATTTGGAAAAATTCACGCTTTCTTAATTCCATTATTGGGACTCGAAACCATGACCGCGTCGATGTCTGGTTTACTGCGCGCTCTGCTAACCTGTTGCACCACCGTCAATTGTATTTTCAGTCGGCTTATATTCGTGTAGTTATACTACCGGCTGACTTTAACTGTTTGAAGCGTTTAAATTTGTTGTCACAATTGTTAAGTTACAATTTTTGATAGTAATTTGTAACGAAAAAATAGTAACTGTGCAACAACAATTGTACTGACTGTAAAGTGATCGCAAATATCGTTTGAATTTACTGATGAGATTTTTTGTGTGTTGCCGTATTAAATCCTTTATGAACGTGAGTTAAAAAAAATTAAAAAAAAAAAAAAAAATTATCTCTTTCCATTGTGGATTCATTGTCTTTCCATTGTTTACTATTTTAACAGTTAGAAAAATGACAAAATATGCTAACATTTTTTGTTAGTAAGGTTAGCAATCAAGTAGAGCTAACTACAGAAATAGTTAGAAAGCAACAACAATTTATATTGATAGTAAAACTAACAATTTAATTCCGTAAATATAAGTGTAAAAAGTGGTTAAAATCATATTTTTACAACAACAATTTGCATTGGTGGTCAATGAACTGCAAAGGTGGTTAAAATTACCTATAGTTTTTTCTTTCGGTGTAAATATTGCTTTCATTTTTTATCAATACAAAAACACACCTAATAAAACGAACGAATCACAAGCCGAAAAAGACAGCTAAGACTATATTCAATTCGAGCAAAGGTATAAAGGTATATCAAAAATTGGCCAAAAATATGTAACGTAATTTTTTAAAGACCTAAAATGAAATACGAAAGTAATGAAAAAACAGGTTATTATATGTTCTTCATTGCATAAGTGCCTCTAAGGTTATTAAAGGACATTTCACTTAATTTTGTCGGAATCTTAGGAGTTTTTTAAGTAAGGATTGTGAAAAAACGGTTAGAGATATTTGAGTAAATATTTTTTTTATTGTTTTACATAAGAATTAAAATTAACAAAACAATTGTTTTTTATTTTTTTTCGTGACGTCACTTCCGTGACACACGTGCGTAAATGAAGCAGTAAAAAGAAAAATAGGAAAAACGGTGTGCTGAATATCTCGAGTTTGGCTTATCTGAAAAAAAAAAATTTGGTGAGAGTTTAAACCTAATATGAGGGTCTGACTTCAAGTTTTTTAGTAGTCAAAATTCAAAAAATGGCCTACAACTTTTGGACCAAAGTAGCTGCCAAAATTTTTTTAATTACTCAGCGACTTTGAAGTATATTGGTTCCATAGTTATTGCGCAATCTTGCACACCGATTTTAAAAAACCTGTTTCGAGAAAAACGCGTTTAAAGTTTCAAAACAAGTTTTTCGGTACTTTTAATGACTAAAATAATCTCTAATTTTTTTTTCGTTAAGAGATATTCATAACTAAATCATAATAAATCTAGACCATAAGCATAAAAATAGGTCAAGCATTTTTGAAGAAATGTTAAATGGAAAGAGTAAAAACGTGGTTAAAATAAAACACGAAAATTTTTTGGATAAAAATGAAAAAATATTTTTTTTAACTTACCAGTCGTCTACGAACTCGGGTGCATACAGTAAGCCTTCTGCTAGCTCATATTCTGCTTACACCTGACCTTTTTCTTTTTGCTGGTTCGATTTTCTTTTTTTAGACAATTCAGTACTGTGCCGTTTGGCAATGTTCATTCGTATACAAATTCAATAATAAGTATAACACTGGTCAACAATTTCTCAACTTTCTCGTGCCACATGAACTTTGATAGCTAATACTGTTTAAGCTTTCTTCCCTCGTTATGAAACAAACCACTTAACGCAGAGCAAAAAGAAAAAACTTTCTTATAGAAAATTCAACAGGTTTTTCGGCGGGGTATATTTAATTTTTTTACCATATTTAGTCTGTGAGATATTCAGGTTCAAAATAAAATTTCTGATTTTTTTGTTAAAATCTTTGATTTTTACAATTATTTCTTTTTATTTAACGCCATATTTAAAAAATGTGATTTTATTCTTTTTTTATATTGAATCTCCTTAATTTTGATACCAAAACATGAACATTTTCTGAGAGGAACAATTGAAATAAATTAAAAGAAACAAACAAGCTATATAGTCATTTGAAGCATTTAGCACTCTTAGTCAGAGTTAAGATATCCCGCACCGGGAGCACACATGTGCGCACATTTTAGCACTTGCACCAACCAGTGTGCTGATGAGTTGCACCCAGCACAGCACCAATAACTGTGCTGAGCAAAAATTGTTTTCCCACACTGCGGTGCCGGTGCTTTTTTAATAGCACCAGCACACTTTATTCACAGCTGGGACAAAATAGCATGTTAACATGTGCAGTGTGAAATTATTTTTGCCCCGGGAAAATTTTATCGCGAACGAGCATATAGCCAGAGCTGAAGTCAGAGCGCAGCACCGGTGCACAGCACAGAACAGCCTGTGTGCTTGCTGGTGCACTGTATTGGGGGCTCGTTTCGGTGACTAAAAACTGTTAGATGCGGTGGAAAATTTTTTAGGGGCTAGGCTTGCGATTTAAAAATATGTTTTAAATGGACAGACAGTACTTATAAGGGGGTCGCTGATTTAATATCTGACGTTAGAAAATCAAAATATTTTTTACACTTTGGTGGTCCCATAAAAATGTTCTTTGTTAATTTATAAGTTTTATTCATGTGCATTTAGTATAATGGAGTCGCTGACTTAGCATCTGATGTTAGCATTGAAAAATAATTTTTTACACTAGTGTGGTGCCATAAAACTGTTTTTTGTCAATTTACAAGTTTTATTCATGTGTTGGTAGTATAAGGGAGTCGCTGACTTAATATATAATGTCAGAATTGAAAAATAGTTTTTACACTAGGGTGGTCCCATAAAACTGTTTTTTGTTAATTTACAAGTTTTATACATGTGCAAGTAGTATAATGGAGTCGCTGACTTAGTATCTGACGTTAGCATTGAAAAATAATTTTTTACAATAGGGTGGGCCCATAAAACTGTTTTTTTTTAATTCACAAGTTTTAATCTTGTGTTGGTAGTATAAGGGAGTCGCTGACATAATTTATGTTGTCAGCACTGTAAAATAGTTTCTTACACTAGGGTCCCACTAAACTAGGGTCCCATAAAACTGTTTTTTGTTAATTTGCAAGTTTTATACGTATATTTTTGGTATGAGGGAGTCGTTGACACTATCGTTGACAAATATCGAAGGATTGGAGTTTCTAATTGGGTATTTTCTAAAAAAAAAAAAAATCTATTTGACAATAATTATTTGCATGTATTTGTTTGCTCTTATTATTTGCATGTATGTATCTGTGTTTTGTTTTTAGCTGGACGCAATTCTTTTAGTTTGAATAAGTTTACTGAATTTCACATTTAATTAATTCGTTCAAACATTTCTCTTCTGATTTTAAATAACAATTTTTGATATCTAATTTTAAGCTGGTCAAGAAATGATAGACATTTTTTTAGTGTAAAAATTTATCCTCTGATTTTGAAGAAAAATTTATGATCTTTAAATTTTTTGCCACCAACTAAATCATAGAATTTGTTTTTTTTTAATTTTTCGTGCGATTTTACGGAATAATTTCTTATCTATAATATTTACCTGTAAGGAATTGATAGAATTTCTTTTTGTTCAAGAAATTTTTTATCCAACTTTGATGAAAAATTTTTGATCTATAAATTTTTATCTGCTAAGAGATGAAGTATTTTTAAAAAAAAATTTTCTCTGATTTTGGAGAAAAATTTTTCATCAATAAAATTTTAGCTGCTTCAGAAATGATGAAATTTTTTTGTTCAAAAATTATTCTTCTGTAAATTTTTAGCTAACAAAGTAATCATAGAAATTTTATTTCAAAAAGTTTTACTTCTTTTTTAAAAAGAAAAGTTTTAGTTCTTTGATGAAAAATTTTTGATCTCTAAATTTTTTACGTACTCGTACCAAAGAAATGATATAATTTGTTTTTTTATCTATAAAATTTTTTTATCTATATATTTTTTAATCAATAAAATTACCAGCTAAAGAAATGATAGAATTTTTTTTTCAAAAAATTTTTCCTTCTATTTACTATTTTTTCAGATGGTATACCTCCTACGGCTTATCTTTTAGCAAGGAATAAAAGAAATAAATAAAAAATTATATTAATTCGAAGCATAATAAAAAGCTTTCGGAGAAGTACAAAAAAACTAAAAAATTACATTTTTGATTAAAAATTAAAGTATTCATTATGTAAGAATTGTGTAGGCAGTTTTTGAAAAATACGTTTTAATTAGTAAGCATTAATTCTTTGATGTACAATTTTAAAAATGGATTAAGAATGAATGTCTCAACAAGACGATGTTTTAAAAACTCAAAAAAAAAAAAAAAGTCGTGCTGAACAATGTGAATGAAATTTTAAGTGGTCAAAAAAAGAATGCACATTTATAATATGTGAAATGTGAAAAAGATCCCCTAAGAAAATCCTGAACATTTTTTGTAGGACTTAAAGTTTTGAAGATATAAATGTTTTCCTACGTATACGAATGACAAATTTTAATTTTTTTTTTAAATTTTCCACTGTGTAAATTTACAAAAAAAAAAAACGATTTAAATAAATATCATAATATTTAAATTTTTAATCTACTATTGACGTGCAAAATTGAAAAAAAAATCGATACCGCCAAAATCACAAAAACGTCCGATTCGACATGGAATCACCGATGTATGACTGTTTACAGCTAAGGGCGCGATATCGCAAAGAACATAAAAAACAGGAACAGAATTCAGGTGTAAATATTTAAAATAAATTATTAAAATATCGATGTTTTTTGTTTAGTGTCCGTAGACCACATAATAAACACTAGTACATCACATTTAAATACAGGTTCTCCGAAAATTTCGGGGAGAACGGGGGAGGGGTTTGACCCTTCAAAACTTTCCCCTGAATCCGCGCCTGTCTACTGTGCTCAATCACAAATATAATATTCTAAAACTTATTTCATAAAAATCAAACCAGTACTTTTCGAGCCTTACAAACATTTTCACTTAAATTTTAAATAATAGTAAAGATTGCTGTGTATTTTTTTTGGTATTTCTTCGTTGTTGGTATTTTGCTGTGTATAGTTGCGCGGCTGAGAGCCGAGCCCCACAACTGTCAAAACGCAATTTCTACCATTGAACGGAGAGTCACTTGACGACTGACAGAAAATTAACGCTTGAGTTCTTGTTCAACGCTTGATTTCACTCGCTATATAATTTTCATACCGCGGGCTAAATATGAAATCGATTCTAAAGAAGTAAACTCCAAAAATCTCACACTTAAAAAAGGTCCAAAGCGGTTGAATGTTTCTTCAAAATCAGAGAAAAAGTTTAAAAAAATATCTATTACTTTTTGATAAAAAAGGATAGAAAAAGTTGATAAAAAATTGTAAATCACAAATTTTTCTTCAAAATCGGAAAAAAAATGTTTGAACGAAATAGTGTAAATTTCAATTAATTTAGTAAAAACCAAAACTAAAGCAGCATAGACAGAAATAAAACACACACATGCACATAGTGACAAATCTATTTTTTTGAGAAAATAGACACCGTCGCAATTTTCGCAAAACCTGTTTTCATGTACATAGAGTGTGTGTCAATCGGGAACTTTTCACTTTGATGATGAATTTTGACAGTTGGTAGAGCAATTTTTGGCAATTGTGAGGTGAATATAATTTAGCCCCCAGGGGCTACTACAAATTTTGACAATCGAAAAGTGAATTTTTGACACATCCAAAAAGTGAGAAAAAAAACATTACATTCATATCCGCGCTGTATTTCGATTTGATTAGCTATTTTAATTTGTGAATTTCTTAATTAAACTATCGTTCTTTTAACGTAAAGATAAAACCGGAATAAATAAAAACTAATATAATTTTTAACTGTGAGTTTTTGTGAAAGCTGCATTTTTATGTGTTTAGTTCTGTGCGGTAAAGTTGATGATAAATTGTGGCTTTTAAAGCGACATGCTTTAGTTGTTCCTTTTATTTCCAGATAAATATATTTTAAAGTAAGTTGTGCTTTAAAACTGTTGTTCCTTTTGTTTTAAGCGAGTACCAACCAAGGGCAATCCGAGTGTTGTGAAAATATTGCAAATGGAAGATAACAAAGAATGATGGAACACTCACGTGGATATCGCGGAACTGCTGTTGCATGCAAATGGGAAAAGGCTATTCCAATGATGCATGGCTACAGCATACACCCGCTCAGCTGCCAAATGCAATGCCGCCAGCAGGTAAACATTCCGCCGGTCCGCAATTTCCACGTGATTGTTCAAAGCTGCCTTTGACGCCGTCGTATATGTCTCTTCCAATCCAATCGGTCATGGCACTCGAATTACCCTTGATTCATAATTTAATTTATTGATACCCTTTACTAGGTTACTGCAGCCGCATAGCATAAGCTAAGCTAGCAGCATATGAAGCGTAGACGCGAATAACGTTTTGAGCGACATTTAAATATAAATCAAAAATGGTTTTTTTGCATATTACCATTAAAAATGCTCTGGCGTATTATGAGATTACATAGTTTCTCAAATATTATTTGTTTTTGGGTATTGACATGCTTGCCAATGTCAGTAGTAAATGGAAAAACGTTGCATGTGCTCGTCATCATGGCCAATTTAGACTTGAATAGCGTGATGCAAAAGTGCAATAAAGTTAAAAAACGTAAGATAAGTTTTAAAAATTGGAAAGACATAAACAATAAGAGGCTAAGAAACAGTGGAGAAGAGCCACACACAGAATTAAATAAAATATTTGCGCTAAAACACGACCGAAATGTTGAACGTCAAAATTTGTAATTGTCAAAATTTCATCGTCCATTTGACACACCCAAAAAGACAAATTTATTTCAACACACTCAAATTTAATTCAACTTACTATTTTCTTTTCTA
The DNA here is from genome assembly GCA_914767935.1 of Coremacera marginata. NCBI lineage: Eukaryota > Metazoa > Arthropoda > Insecta > Diptera > Sciomyzidae > Coremacera > Coremacera marginata. The sequence continues at coordinate 70,689,709 of OU612044.1, read as the reverse complement.
CCACGAGTGAAAAGTTTCCTTTTGACACACACCCATACTCATTAAAATATTATTCTATCGCACGGCATGTCATCACTCTTCGAAATAAATATTTTTTCGTAGTGGCCAAATACAAGGAGGGGTTATCATACAATTTTGACGAACAATTTTTAAACAAACAAAATTTCTATCATTTCTTTAGCAGCGAAAAACGTAGTATCAAAAAGTTTTCTTCAAAATCAAAGGAAAAATTTTTGAACAAAAAAAAATTTCTATCATTTCCTAGAAGCTAAAACTGAAAATTTTTCTTCAAAATCAGAGGAAAAATTTGTGAACAAAAAAACAATTTCTGCAATTTCTTTAGCAGCTAAAATTTTATAGAAGAACAATGTTTGAGCAGAACAAATTTATATCATTTCGTTAGCAGCTTAAATTTTATAGATAAAAAATTTTTCTTCAAAATCAGAGGAAAATTAAAAAAAAAAAATTAATTATTTCTTTAGCAAATTCAAATTTATAGATCAAAAATTGTTCATCAAAAACGAAGGTAAAATTTTTGAACAAAAAAAAATTCTATAATTTCTTTAGCTGGTAATTTTATAGAGTTAAGAATTTTATAGATAAAAAAACAAATTCTATCATTTTTTTGGTACGAGTAGTTAAAAATGTAGAGATAAAAAATTTTTCTTCAAAGAGAAAAAAAATTAGATATCAAAAATTGTTCTTCAAAATCAGAAGTTAATTAAACAAATTAATTAAATGTAAAATTCAATAAACTAATTCAAACCAAAACAACTGCGTCCAGCTAAGAGCAGACACACATACCTACATGCTAATAATAAGATCAAACAAAACACATGCAAATAATTATTGTGTCATATGGATTTTTTTTTTGAGAAAATAGCCAATTAGAAACTGCAATCCTTCGATATTCTTAATTGTAAAAAACTGCTTGAGTTGATTTTTGTTTGCTGCTTAGTTTGTTTACAATACCATTCGTACGGTCTCTCATCGCCTAGGCACTTCGGCATTTTGAGATTCGAACACAGATTCGAACATAATTTTGAAAACACCAAGTCATCCGGTTGAAAATTTTCTGCAAAAGGAGAAAAATTGTCTGGTGTCACCCTCCTTGATGTGAACGTGCTATTTTGTTTGCCCCCAGCTCCGACGGAAGTGTGCTGGGGATGGTGCTCGGTGCTAGCATGTCGGTACTCGTTTCATATGTCTATATGGCTTGTTCGCTTATTTTAATTTATTTTAATTGTTCCTCTCGGAGAATGTTCATGTTTTTGGTATCAAAATTAAAGGAATTCAATATAAAATAGTATGAAACTAAATTTTTTTGAAATATGGCTTTAAATATAAAAACAAAATACTTGTCAAATTCAAAATTTTTATTAAAAAATCAAAAATTTTATCTCTCAGACTAAATATGGCAGAAAAAAATAGCCCGCTGAAAAGCCTGTTTAATTTTCTATAAAAAAGTTTTTTCTTTTTGCTGTGCGTTAAGCAGTTAGGATTCCAAAGCATAAAAACAGGACCAATGTCCGTAAAAACACAAACACCTAAATCACAAAAAATCGGAGGCCAACTTAAAAAAAAGTTAATTTCCATAATGAGGGAAGAACGTTTAAACAGTATTAGCTATCAAAGTTCGTGTGGCATAACCACTGTTGACCAGTGTGTGTTAATAGTAGTATAATATAATACATAATAAATACAATATAAGCTAATTAAAAGAGCTAGGAGAGGGGCGCGAGAATAATAAAGCCATCTGTTTAATTTTAGAAAAACAAAACACGCTTGACGGCGCACCCAAAACAGTCTTAAAAGTATAGTTAGAGGAGGAACTTTGAAAAAAATGTTTACATATTCTTGAGACATATATGAAGTGGTTTCTAAAAAAAAAAAAAAATCGGTTCTAAAAAAACATTTAGATAAAATATCTCTTAAATATCTGTTTCAATATACAATAATCTTGCTTCAAAGTTTTCGTTAACGCTATAAACATCAAATTGTATGTGCACTTAGAAATATACCCGTAGAACTCAGCTACATCAATAACACAGTTTTGTCTTAAGTCGAATAAAGCGATTATTGCTTATTGCCACAGATATATCTATTTTTTTAAAATGTCAAAGGTTTATTTGAAATAATTTTTTTCATTGTAGATCAATTGATATACCAGGAAATTGTTTATGGATCAACAAAACACCTTCATCGACACTTTTTTGCAGAAAGAAAACAACGAATTGATTTTATTGGAGAGCGACGCTATGAAAGCAAAAAGAAATGATTTGGATGCGATGTTATTGCAGTAATGGTAAGGTTTTAAAGGTATCATATAAAATGCATTGCGCTATGATTGATGGCTCAGTAGCAAAAGTTCTCACAAGCACAAGTCAGCAAGCAAATGTTTTATATGCCAAGCGAAACCAACTGAGATGAATGTAGCTGAACTGCCCTATAGGAACAAACTAACTTGTTTTTAAAAACAACTAGTTAAAAAACTAACTTAAATAAACCAGTATATGAACTATATTTTATTTGAATTATATTAAGGCGACATCCACTTCAATTGTAAATAGTTTTATTTGCATTATACATATATGAAATAATTGAAATACTACTTAAAAACAAGTGATTGATAAACTATAGGGTCCGCCATCTAACGTTTTTTTTTTTCAACTAGTGCTTATTTCGTGAATGGTAACACTTAGCACATGTCTGATTTGACAGATAATTAGTTTTATCCTTCCGCTGAACGGATATGGTTGTGTATACGCTTGAACAACGATGGGAAATATTGCCTGCGATCGACTTACAGAAGATGTCGATTTTGCCAAAAAAATCATCTTTTCAGATGAAGCTCATTTTTATCTTGGCGGGTATGTAAACAAGCAAAATTGTCGCATTTGGGGCATAGAAAACCCGCACGCATACATTGAAAAGCCGATGCACCCAAAACGAGTCACTGTTTGGTGCGGATTTTGGTCCAGAGGCATAATTGGGCCATTTTTCATCGAAAATGAGCAAGGAGTGGCCGTTACAGTCAATGGCCATCGTTATCGGGACATGTTGAACGAATTTTTGTTTACAAAAATTGAAGAGGAGGATATTGGCAACATTTGGTTTCAACAGGACGGTGCTACGTGCCACACAGCCAAAGCTACACTCGATGTTTTGCGCCCTCTTTTTGAAGATCGCATTATCAGCCGCAGAGCTGATGTCGTTTGGCCACCTCGGAGCTGCGATTTGACACCGTTGGACTATTATTTGTGGGGTGCCCTCAAAGATAAGAGTTACGCCGACAAGCCAGAGACAATTGACGCTTTAAAGGACAATATTCGTGAAGCCATTGGTGAAATACAGCTGCACACAATCGATAATGTGCTTAAAAATTGGACCTATCGTGTAGGCTTCTGCATGGCCAGTCGAGGCAGCCATTTGAATGAAATTATTTTCCATTATTAACCGGAAGGATTGTACATTCAAATAAAAAAAGAAATTTGAGAAAATATTCAGTAGCTCTTTTTTTTGCATTTTCAAAAAAAAAAAATTATTTGACGGACCCTTTACTTTGAATTTTATTAAGGCGGCAACTACTCTGATTTTGACATGTTTTAATTGCAAACTTTTATTAGATTACAAGTTTATATATATTTAACCATGTTATTTCATCAAATATTAACTTTAGGCCATCAGTAATAGTTTTCAATTGGTTATTTTAAAGTAGTTAAAAACTAATTTAAATTTAACTAACTTTACAAGTAGTTAAAAATATATGCAGGCGAAAGTCAATTGACTTATTTAGCGGACATCACCATACAAAATATGTTAGTTCGTTCTATGGGAAAAAGTCAGAATTTCAACTAGTTGTGGTTGACAAAAAACTACTTTATCAACTACTTTTAAATTAGTTGATTTTCCTACAGGGTGGTGCTAGTTTCGAATACTGTTTGGCTGGATACGTTTTTTTGAATGTTGCCTACACATATCATATCAATTGCCTTTTACAACCTGGCAAGTAAGACAAGAAAATAAAACACGTTTTCATGAAAACAAACCTAGAATTCGAAACGAATTTAAAGAAAAAATGGGGCCTTTAGTCGATTATGTTAAGCAAGGTCACGGAAGTACTAATGATGTTAAACTTCTAAACGATTTCTTCTAATTTGGATACATCAGCAGAAGTTACAAAGATTAATAAGAAGTAATAGCAGTAATTGCCTTTTACAACCTGGCAAGTAAGACAAGAAAATAAAACACGTTTTCATGAAAACAAACCTAGAATTCGAAACGAATTTAAAGAAAAAATGGGGCCTTTAGTCGATTATGTTAAGCAAGGTCACGGAAGTACTAATGATGTTAAACTTCTAAACGATTTCTTCTAATTTGGATACATCAGCAGAAGTTACAAAGATTAATAAGAGACTGATATTGAATTTTGCATTAATATTAAGAATTTTGTCTTGTGGTCGGAAATCAAATGGAGAGAAGTTCAATTAGCTTCTAAGAGAATGCATAGTTCAGTACATAAAGTAAAGTAACTTTTCGACTTGCCTATTGGTAATTAATTATGAATATGAATAAAAAATTGACAATATTTGTTATACTAATAATGATAAATACAAATATTTTCTAAATAAAACAATACTTAAAAAGTTATAAAAAAATTTTATAAAACTCAAAACATGCATCTTCTTATTCTACATATATATAAAAATGGATGTATGTATGTGGGCATGTGGGTATGTTTGTATATCACGTATAGACTCCAAAACCACCAAACCAATCTTTATGAAATTTTTAGGAATACTGAAGCAACATTCTTAGAGTGTTCCTGGGAAGTTTGGTGTTGATTGAACAAAGGGGCGTGGTACCTCCCATACAACCCAAATTGGCTCTATCGCGCACAAACAAAAAAAAATGCTATACATATATCAGACGGGTTTAATCGTACAAAACTAAAATTTGGTAGTTTTGTTCAGAAGGTTACTTTCGGTGACTGCACAAAAACTGGGCGTGGTCACATTATTACTTCGCCCACTTTTCATAAATCATTGTAATTCCTGAGATGTTTAAGTTTTGATAGTGAATCATGGTATGCAGGTGTTATGGATCCAAATGGCGGTCACTATGTAAATATAAATGTTGTCAAGCCCACTTTTACCGCACACAAATCAGTAAAAATGCTTTATATCAGACGGCTTTTGCCGTAGAAGACTAAGATTTGGAATTTAGTTCGTATGGTTACTATCGGTCAATGTACAAAAAATGGGCGTGGTCGCACCATATCTATGCCCACTTTTCGAAATCATGCTTATTCCAGAGTTGTACACGTTTTGATAGTAACACTTGATATGCAGGTGCTCTAAGTGGCAGTCAATATATATATATAAAATTTTCCACGCCCACTTGTACCACCCACAAAAAAAAAACAAATGGCCAATTTCAGACCTTGAAAGGATTTTGACCGAGCTTCTTATGATCAATTGTGTTGTGCGTGTTGTGGAATGTTTGAACACAAATGATCGAGAACTGGACCTACAAGTTTTATGCTGACTCCGAATGGCTTACTATATGTTCTCAAGAAGCTTTTCATGGCAGTTTTTATTCTTTGAGGCTTGCCACTGTCTGCAGAGAGGTGACTTTTCTGTGTTAGGTCGGATACGAACCAGGGTTCTCTCGCGTATGGGCCACATACTCTACCCACTACGCCACGGCCGCCACTTTTTTTTAACCCACAAATCAATAGAACTTCTACAAATCAGACGATTCTCATCGTTAAATACTAAAATTTGGTAATTAAGTTCATAAGCTTACTCTCGACAGCTTTGAAAAAAATGCGTGGTAGCACTATATCTGTGCCCACTCTTCAGAAATATTTTTATTTAATTTATTTATTTATTAATGCATAATAGTTAATTACAATTTAAAAATTATAATAAGTAAGCACTAGCTGCCAGGGCTATCGGTTAGAAATAATTTTAATTCCTGAAATGTGAACGTTTTGATAGCCAAACTTGGTATGTAGGTGCTATGGGTCAAAGTGGTAATCAGTTTATATATAAATGTTGCCACGCCCCCTTTTAACGCGAAAAAATCCGTAAAAAAGATATATATCAGACGTCTTTTACAATAAAAGACTAAAATTTGGTAGATTAGTTCATATGGTTACTGCCAGAACCCTTAAAAAAATGGGCGTGTCGCACTTTACCTACGCCGACTTTTCAGAAATCATTGTAATTTCTGAGCTATACACGTTTTGATAGTGAAACTTGGTATGCAAGTGCAATGGGACCAAGTGGCGGTGACAATATATGTAAATTTTGCCATGCCTACTTTTTCTGCTCATCTATCTGTAAAAAATGTATGTATGTATACTAAGGCTCCTCACAAAACAAAAGGTGTTCGGGTCGGTTCCTCAAAATAATGCTTTATGTTCTGATGATTCCCCAAATATTTCGACTGTAGCGATAGCCATCCGTGTGCTGGAATAGTTTGAAAAAAAAAAACAAAAAACAAAAACGAAATGGCCATTTCAGCCCTTGAAAAGACTTTGACCGAGCTTCTTATGATCAATTGTGTTGTGCGTGTTGTGAAATGTTTGAACACAAAAGATCGAGAACTGGACCTACAAGTTTTATGCCGACTTCGAACGGCTTATGTTCTCAAGAAGCTTTTCATGCCAGTTTTTACTCTCTGAGGTTTGCCATTGTCTGCATAGAGATGACGGCCGAACAGAAAAATTAATTCAATTAAAAAAACTGTCTGTGTCATGTGGAATTCGAACCTGGGTTCTATGGCATACAAGCCACGCACCTCAACCAGTACGCCACAGACTGGTTTGAAATATGCTCTAAAAACCGAGTTTTTTGTAAAAATATTTACTGGTCTGGTAGTTAAAAATAACAAACGATAAGAAATAATAGTAATGAAAAAGTTCTTCCAATTTGAACCAATAAATTTTAAATTTTTACAGTCGGACCAGATTTAATGCGGATTTTCATTAATTTTTTAACTTTTTTTTATATTATTTTCACTAAAATTCAAATAAAAAATTTTTTTTGTCTTGCCATGTTACTTTTATCCAAATAAATTATCAATTGGTGATAAAATATAGTGTAAAATGAAGAACTAAATTGAATGAAATTACAAAAAAATTTACACATTTTTTACAGTTTACAATTTAAGTGACTAAAAGTAGTATGGGAAAAAATTCATTTGAATTTTAGAGAAAATAATATGAAAAAAGTTGAAACAATCCATAAAAATCCACATTATCTTTGGTCCGACGGAAAAAATTTAAGATATTTTTATCCAATAGATTTTTTTAATTACTCTTATTTCTGACTGTTTGTTTTTTTTTAACTACCATACCAGCCAATATTTGTAGTCGAAATATTTTGGGGATCATCATAACATAAGCTATGGATTATTTTGAAGAATTGGACTGAACAATTTTTTTTTCCTAAGGAGCGTGAGGCGACTTAATGTATATACGTATGTGGGTACACGTAAAGACTCCGAAACTGCTACGCCAATTTTTATACCAAAGCCTTGAGAGGGTTCCTGTGAAGTCTGGTGCCGACCGCAAAAGGCACCTTAAATACACATAAAATTTTCGATATCGAACAGTTTTGGAATTATAGGTCGCCCAGCCTCTGAATACAGTATTCAACCTCAATTTACACATGCCGTTCCACTGGTAACATTTTATGGGCGTTGGACGAAGGGCGTGGTACTTTTTCAGCACCCAAAATTTTCGGTATACCTTTCGAAATAAGTCACACATCAATGAAACTCGGTACGAACTTACTATAAAAGCAAGGCTTCACTAAAGCTACGCCCCTTTTTAGGGGATAAGCGCTGAGCGCAGCGAACCGCTCCGGGTATCAGCTAGTATGTTCTAAATATGTAATAAATTCTATATAAAAGCCGGACTTTTGACAAAATGATGAGGTTTACAATAAATCTGTTTTAATTTTTGAGCTCACCTATAAATTACCGCACCTTGACTATAAATTACTAAAATTAAATAAAAAATTAAAAACTACAGAGAATCCAACAATTTCTTCTATTTCTGTCCATTGCTTACATGGAGACAGTTCACTGTGGCGGCGTAAAATTAAAACGCAGGTTAAGGAACTTTAAACTTTGCTTACAGTTACAATTAGAATTTTATTAAGTTGTACTCAATATTTACTGAGAAATCGCAATTTAAAACACGTACATAAAAATTAATTTGCTTATAACTTTTGACAAAACGAGAATTAACAAAAAAGTTACAGAAAATTAATTTTGATCAATATATTTTCAATGTTCTACATTTAAGTTAAATTGGAATGTTCCCATTTAGGTCTGTTTAGGTCTGCTTAGGAACCATAAAGCGGGCGATGATGGGGTAAAAAAGCTAAAAAATACTACTACTACAAATAAAAGTTTTTGACACACCTGCAAGTGAATTTTTCCTAAATATTTAGTGTAGGCATATGCTTGAACAACAAGAACTTCTTTTCCGCTCTTCTGCTGGATTAGAGTTGGATAAGGCCCATCTATACGCTCAGAATCTGGTTGCGTACCAGAAAACAAAAATGTATTCGTGTGCCCACCAATAACAATGTCGACATCTAAGCACTGCTTTGCAATTTCCATATCCATTTGATATCCAGAGTGACCAAGTGCAATAATGATTTCAACACCATCTGCTTTCATTCTATCAGTTTCCGTGCTAAATTGTTTTCAATACGATATATTGTATTTGTTTGCAATAAAATTTTAACTAACTTGATAGATTTTATTTCAGGCTTATATTCCACAAGATTTGGTGGAACTAAAAACTTTGTGTCTGGCGTTAAATAACCGACAATTCCAATTTTTGCACCATTAACCTTCAAAACAGTGGAATGTGCAAATTTTTTGGTTGCGGAGATTTCGGGAACTTTTGAAAGATCTAAATTACAAGCGAGTACAGGGAAGTCCACTTCGTTAAGAAAAGGGACTAAGCCTTTAACGTTCTCGTCAAATTCATGATTTCCAAGGGACTGAAATATATAAGGTACTATAATGGAATTCACAAAAAATCAAGTCATATATTTCCCGATCTTAAATACTTACTATGGCATCTGGCTTTAATATATTGAGGAAGGCAGATGTAATGTTATCCTTAAATACAGTGAACCATGGAGTTCCTGTGTAGGTATCACCAGCATTCAAGTATAAAACAGGTGTTCCTCCATTTTGTGCCTCCTGTCGAAATTTACGTACTCTGGCAAAAAAAAAAGAAAAACAGAAAAATAATTTTTATTAGAAAGAACGTCAAAAAATTTGATAAATTTCGTACTTTTAAATGAGTGGTTCAAAAATTATTCAGAAATCATTTTTATATTCTGTAAGATACAAGGATGCAGCCAGGATTTTTCATGGGAGAATTGATGGGAGAATAAGTGTGAAGTGCGTTCCGTTGTGTGAAGTGCTTCACAGCGCAACGAAATTCTCTTAATAATTGCAAAGATCGCGAATTACGCGGGAAAGATTCTCACAAAAATATGAGCCCACAACAGGAACTTATGCCTATTCATCCCCCCGCAGCCCCTACAAGCCAGGCATCGGCGAGTTCTCCCTCTCATCTATTGACACCTGTGACTTTAGAAATGCTTTACAAGGAGTTAATCGAAATAAAAAACATTAATGCTGTCTATCTCAACGACATCAAACAGCTGCAAGAATCAAACAATCAATCAGTCAAAAGAGTTGGCAAGCTAGAGGTGAAAGTTCACCAACTAGAACAAAATAAATTGGCGAATTCAATTGATATCGTCGGCATCCCCAACGTTAACAATTGCAACGCTCGCGAACTCTCGCGTAAATTTTTTCTCGATGCTTTACATGTCGACGTGCCCCATGACCAAATAAACGAATGTTATGTCAGACGAAATATAAACCGGTCAGGTATTGACATTGTCAACAGCAGCAGCAATGGAAACAACAACCTTCAAAGCGACGGCAAACCCGTCATATGCATCACTTTTTCTACTTCGATCTACAAAAAAAATGCGTTGGCTGGGAAGAAAGCAGAACGCATAAATCTACATGCCTCTCTCATCGACAAAAAATACAATAATAAGATATATGTTAATGAAAGCCTAACTGGCTACTTTCGTGCTCTACTATCCGCTGCTAAAAAATTAAAAATTGAAAAGAATTATGCTCAGTTGTTCACACATTAATTATAGTGCAGCCAATTCAGTTGTTATTGTGCATCAAAACATTAGAAGCCTAAGAAAAAACTTTGATAGTCTAGTTTCTAACTTGCACGCCTTTAACAGGTTACCTGATCTAATCTTCCTAACTGAAATCTGGATATATTCGGATGAAGTCGATAATTTTTCTATACCTAACTACAACTTGTTTGCATATCCAAATAACGTATATGCTGCGGGCGGTATGGGAGTCTTTGCAAAGAATAATATAAATTGTAGTGCATTTGGCATTAATTTTAGCAGTGCTGATGTACTTAAACTGGTATGTATTGTTGGCTTAGAAACTTTAAGCTTCCCTTGCTGTTACAGAAAGCACTCGTCCAGTGTCAACGTCTGTCTTCCCGAATTTGATAATTTGCTTTGTGATGTCAAATGTGATAATCTTGTGATAATCGGCGATTTTAATATCGACATATTGTCAGATGATGACTCTGTTGACAATTATAACACGTTAATTGCAAAACATGGTTTGTTTTCGTTCCTTAACGAAACAACTAGACCCTCCTCTGAGACTTGCATTGACCATGTTATGGGCCGTTTTAAATTTATCCAAGATTCGTTTGATTGCTTTAACTTTGGCCTAGCCATAACTGACCACTGCATGACTGGTTTTTGTATAAACATTAGCCATGTAACTATTCAACAACCAGTCTGCTACAGTGAATACAGTATAAATTTTGTTGAGTTAAATTCGTTTTAGCGCTTCGAATCATGGCAAGAGCTTACGCCTTAGACAATATTACTCAAGCGTATCCACTATTCTTAGATATATTAAAATCGTATATTAACTTAGCAACGCATACTAAACCACAACCAAATCAAAAAGATAAAAAATAGAACCATGGATTAGCAGTCAACTTATTAAAAAAATACACCTGACGAATAAGTTAGGCGTGAAATGCCGTAAACATTCACAAAACTTATCTCTTATTAACCGATACAAAAACCTTTGCAAAGTAACTAAGCTTGAAATACTTAAGGCGCATGAAAATTACTACCGCTTTAAGCTTCAATCTTGTACTTGTGATGTAAAAAAGCAGTGGGCGCTGATTAACGAAATAACAAATAAACCAACCAAACATAGCAATCCAGTTAATTTAGAAATCAACGATAATATTTGCATTGAGAATGAAATGGTTGCTAACGAATTTAATCAATATTTCAGCTCAATTGCTTCATCTTACAACACTGAAACAGATTCCTGTATTTGCTCACACACAGTTGAATGCAGTTCATCTTCAAGAAGTTTTTTCTTTAGCCAAATATCAGCTCTAGAAGTTATAAAAATTATGAATTCACTAGATAACTCCAATTCTTGTGGCTTTGATCAAATTTCAAATAAGCTTTTGAAAAGTGTTAATTATAATATTTCTGATATACTGGCATATTTATTCAACTTAAGTGTTCTGACCGGGGTATTCCCAGATAACTTAAAAAGTGCTACAGTCATTCCATTATTTTAAAAAGGGGTCAGAGAAAATAAAGAAAATTATAGGCCAATATCTCTGCTTCCTACGATTTCCAAGGTATTCAAAAAGGCTATTAAGAAAAGATTTGTAGCGTTTTTTGCTGAAAAAAAATTTCTTAGTGCCAATCAATTCGGTTTTCGCACTGGTTTATGTACAGAGGACGCGTTGCTAGACTTCTGCACCTATCTTTTAAAAGGTCTAGATGACAAAAAATGTTGCTCCTGCTTATTTATAGACATCACTAAAGCGTTTGACATGGTTAATCATGAAATTCTCTTAAATAAGTTATCTGGTGCAGGATTTAGAGGTCAGATATATAATTGGTTTGCTTCTTATTTGCACCACCGAACACAAAGAGTAAAAATAGGCAGTTCCTTCAGCAGCCCAACTATGATTAATCTTGGTGTTCCACAAGGTCCCGTATTAGGTCCAATTCTATTCCTTATTTACATAAACTCGCAAGACTTTCGAGGCCGTATAACAGCATTCGCTGGCGACTTAGGAATTATGTACCAGACTAGCTCCTAGCTCGATCTAATCTGCGATATAAATAGAGATGTTCATACTTTAAGAGAGTGGTTTGCAAAAAATAAATTAATAATAAGCGATAAGACGAAACTTATGTTTGTCAACCTATCTAATGCTGTCTCTCCAAATGTAGACATTGTTTATCACTCCCCTAATTGTCAAAAATTCAAACTGTGTATAAATTCGACAACGCTTTTCAACGAAACTAAAAAATGTAGCGATGGTTGTTTTAAAATTGAAACTGTCAACCAATTTAGATACTTGGGTGTCATAATAGATAGAAATATGAATTGGTGCGAACATACTAACCACTTGAAAATTTGTTTTCGATCAATTCTAAGAAAATTTTATATCCTTAAAAAATTTTGTTCCTCCAATCTTCTTAAAATATTTTACTTTTCCACTCAAAACTCAGTTATTTTATTTCTTGCTGGGGTGGCTCGTATGCTAATAAATTAAGGCCTTCAAAAAAATATCATTCGAAAAATCTGCAATGCTGGTAATCGTTGTCCTATTCATGTGCTTTTTAAATCCCTCCAAATCTTGCCCGTCCGCCATCTATTTTATTTTAAGATGCTTAAACAATTATTTGAAGCGAAGCTTTTTACTCCTCGTTCTGTGATTTGCTTAGAATGAAATGTGAAAAATTTTCGACAGATTTTTTCTTGGAAATTTGATGGTTTTTTTGTTGCTAGCGCTTATTACAACAAGAAAATTTAATACTTTAATATTAAAACTAAAAATATTTTTTGGCCTGCCCGTGGGGATCGAGAACCCATGTCCTCTTAAATCAGAGTACAATATACTATCCACTAGGCCACAAAGACTTGTTGGAATCAGTGTTAATTCAATAAATTATTATTCTTCAAAGTTTTAGTCGGAAACACCAAATTATTTGTAAAATTATCTATTTTTTTTTTTTTATAGTTTATTTAGACCCCTGATTTGGTGTGCATTTGTTTTAGTTTTGTACTTTGGTTTCTGTAATTTTTATGTTGTTGGACCTTGTTGTATAAAGGTCCCTCTATGTCCATCGGTGCTGCTGTTCTTGTTTCTGGTCTTCGATGCACTGGCTATCAGAAGTTCTAAGCGAACTCTGTTATGCGTTAACATTTTTTTGTTTTTCATTTATTTTTTTTTTTAGTTCAAATTGGTTTAACGTGCTCAGTAACATTGTTTTTTTCAGCGTTTAGTTACGGCACTATAAGATTTTTAGTTTGCACAGTGGTGGGATTTTTTCTTTTTTCAGATTTTGCGTTTTAAGTTCACCTGGAGTACAGTTTTAGGCTTAAAAGGTTAAAATATTAGATTGGCTAATTTTATTTATAGGGGACAGGGGGGCGAACCTTCACATGGCAACGTGTCTGACCGCCTCAACCTGGCGAGGCCAGCATTATCCATGTCGAAATCGTCTCAAGTCGACTCAAACCTCCACGTGGTGTTCCCTGGGCAACGGCAAACTGGCATCCGTCAGTTTGACGGCTAATTTGAGCGGCGGGTCACTCCATAGACCTTAAACATGGAATGTGCGCAGGGTTTGGGTCCCGCCACATTACATCTGCCCAATGAAAACTAAACCAGCCTCGGATAAGAACCCCAATTACGTTGACGACCACCGCAAACGAAAAACGGACAATGATTTACGGATATGCACCTGGAATGTCCGAACCCTTTATAGGGAAGGTGCCATTATCCAACTGGCGGAAGCCCTCAAAACAATAAAGGCTGACATCACCGCCATCCAGGAAATGCTATGGAAAGGTCAAGGCTGCTCTAAACAAGCACACTGTGATATCTACTACAGCTGCCATGCGGATAGGCGCGAATTTGGATGTGGATTCGTTGTTAGCCGGAAACTACGCCACCTTGTTTCCCGGTTCACACCTGTCAACGAAAGATTGGCCACGATCCGCATCAAGGCAAAATTTTTCTCCATCAGCCTTATTTGCGCGCACGCCCCGACGGAGGAAAAGGACGAAGCCGTCAAAGACGCTTTCTACGCTAGTCTTGAGGACGTATACGACCACCTTCCGGTCCATGACGTGAAAATAGTCCTCGGCGATTTTAATGCGAAAGTCGGAAGGGAAGGCATCTTTGGCCCCACTGTCGGTCAGTTCAGTCTTCATGAGACCTCCACAAAAAATGGTCTAAGACTGATCGACTTCGCCGCGGCGCGAAACATGGTAGTTAGTAGCATCAGATTTAAGCACCTCGACATCCACATGGCCACCTGGCTGTCCCCGGATCAAAACACGCGAAACCAAATTGATCATGTTGTAATCGACGGAAGGCATGCCTCTAGTGTTCTAGATGTGCGTACATTTCGGGGGGTCAACATTGACTCCGACCATTATCTTGTTGCAGCCAAGATCCGCATGCGATTATGCAATGCGAAGAACATACGCACAGGAATGCAACGAAAGCTAGATGTCGCTAAGCTGCAATTACAACGGACTGCCGAAGCCTACTCCGCTCAACTCTCGGTTAAGCTCAACCAACCAACCTCTGGACCCGACGATGCCGGTGGACTTTGGGCGCATATATCCCACTCCATGCACGCTGCCGCTGAAGAAGTCATTGGTTTCCGGCGCCCGCAACCTCGGAACCAATGGTATGATCAGGAGTGTCGCATTGCAACTGCAGTAAAAAACGCCGCATATAGAAAAACGCTGCAGTCAGCTGCAACGCGGGCCGTGCGAGAAAACTACCACGAAAAGAGGAAGGAAGAGAGGCGCCTTTTCAGACGCAAGAAAAAAGAGCAGGAAAAGCGTGAGCGTGAGGAACTAGAGGTATACCAGGGCAAGAAGGATGCACGAAAATTCTATCAACAGGTTAAGCGTCTAACCCAAGGTTTCAAGCCCGGAGCATCCACTTGTAGAGACGAAAATGGAGATCTGAATATGGATACGCAGTGTGTGCTGAGATTGTGGAGACGGCACTTCTCCAATTTACTTACTGGCGACGATTTCACCAATGCCGCCCATGGAGAGCGCAGTTCAGAGCTACCAATCAACAATGACATAGTGGAAGTACCACCACCTAGCCATGAAGAGGTTCGAGTTGCTATCCAACGACTCAAAAACAACAAAGCAGCGGGTGCTGACGGCCTGTCAGCTGAATTGTTTAAAACCGGCGGCGATGAATTGATAAGGCGCATGCATCAGCAAAATATGGCTAGAAGAATGCATGCCCGACGATTGGAACCTCAGCGTACTGTGCCCTATACTTAAGACAGGAGACCCAACAATCTGCGCAAGTTATAGAGGTATCAGTCTTATTTCCATCGCATATAAGGTTCTCTCAAGCGTACTGTGTGAAAGATTAAAGCCGATTACAAAAACACTGATTGGACCTTATCAGTGTGGCTTTCGACCTGGTAAGTCCACCATAGACCAGATTTTCACGCTACGACAAACCCTGGAGAAAACCCACGAAAATCAAATTGACACACACCATCTCTTTGTCGATTTTAAAGCTGCGTTCGATAGCCCGAGAAGGGATTGCCTATACGCAACAATGTCTGAGTTCGGTATACCTGCAAAGTTGATAAGACTTTGCAGAATGACGTTGAGCAACACACGCAGCTCCGTCAAGGTAGGAAATGACCTCTCCGAACCTTCAATACCGAAAGAGGTTTCAGGCAAGGCGATCCACTGTCTTGCGATCTCTTTAACATCATCATGGAGGGGATCGTACGAAAGGCCGGTGTGCATCGTAATGGCACCATTTTCTACAAAGGCGTCCAGCTCCTTGCGTACGCTGATGATATTGATATTGTCGGCAGAACCAAGAGAGATGTTACCGCTGCTTTCGCCGCTATCGAAAAGGAATCAGCCAAAGTTGGTTTAACGATAAATGAGGGCAAAACAAAATATATGCTGTCTACAAGCAAGGGAGCTCGGCGTTTAGACTCCCACGTTTTATCCGGCAGCTATAACTTTGAAGTAGTCAAGTAGTTCGTTTTCCTTGGCACCGCCATTAATACCAAAAACGAAATCAGCCTGGAAATAAAGCGAAGAACAATAATTGCTAATAGGTGCTACTACGGACTCAGTAAGCAACTAAGTTCCAGAGCCCTCTCTCGATCGACAAAACTAAGACTCTACAAGACGCTCGTTCTACCTGTGCTGCTTTATGGCGCTGAGGCATGGGTAGTTTCGCAAACTGAAGCAGCCGCTCTGGGGGTGTTCGAGAGAAAAGTTCTTCGCAAAATCTTCGGTCCTGTTCGAGTCGGCGATGACTATCGCATCCGAATGAACCACGAGCTGTATGAGCTCTACGATGACATTGACGTAGTTCGGCGTATAACTGTGCAGCGACTACGATGGCTGGGTCATGTCCATCGTATGAACGACGAAGCTCCAGCGAAAAAGGTGCTCGAGGCGAGGGTCGCTGGTCAACGACGACGAGGGAGACCATGCCTCCGATGGATGGACCAGGCTGAGGAAGCCCTAACCGCACTTGGTGTATCCGATTGGAGAAGGCGCGAGCAAAGCAGAGGCGCCTGGCGAGAGCTGATAAGGTCGGTTGAAACCCGGACACGGGTTGTTACGACCACCTAAGTAAGTAAGTAAGTAAGTAATTTTATTCTTTCCCAACAAAATTTTTTTTTTTAAATGTTTATAAGAACAGTTTTAGTTTTCTAGGTATGATTTCCTGGTTCACTTAGTTATAAGTTTTTATATTTTCAGTTAAATTAAGTTGCAATTGCTTTGCCTTGTTTAAGCACATTCGTTTTTTTCGTTTTTTCATTGAAATAAATTTTATATATGGCCATTTCCAGAAAAAGTTCACCGTGACACGAAAACTAAAAGTAATTAAAAACTTATTATTTAATGATATTATCTTAGAGAAATACTTTTATTTTATTGATTTAAGCAATTTAAACATAAATTCATTAACCATGATGATCAAATCGTCTGCACTGTTTCACAAATCTAATTTTTATTACACTACTCTACAAAATAGAAAGAAAAATTTGCTCCAAGCAACTCAATAACTTTTTTTAAAGGACTTTGGCCTGCTGATTCCAAAACTGACAACTATTTTCAAATCGACGGAGCCATTTTCGAGTAGTTTGTAAATTCAATTTTTGCTTTTTTTTCAAAAAGGTGATATTGCCCTAGCAGCTCTAGCATTTGATACAACGGCCTGATTTTCATGTTTCTTATTTCATTGCTTAGAAAAAACTTTTACTTTTTTTCATTCATATATATAAATTTAATAGGACCAGTTCCTTGGGCGTAAAAAGCAAAATTGTACCTTACACACCTGTAATTTTTGCGAAAAATGTTATATAAATCGTTATTTAACTGTAATTTCCAATATGTTTCAAAACTATATATTAAGTTTTTCTTTTTTTCATTGATAGATGAGGTATCTAAGCACAGTTTAAGATAAATTTCATATGAATCCAACAAGAAATGAATTTTTAAGAATTATTTTAGTAAATTTTGTCAATATCAATAAATTTTGAATTTTTAAACATTTTTGAAAATCGGTTTTGGATTTATTCAGTCACCTCTAGAATACCTCTAAAGAATGAACATCTAGATACAGCTTAGAAATTGTTTGCAGAGTTGTGTAGACACATATTTATCGAAATTATTTAAGTCACTTCTCTTATTTGTCTTATATTTTGACATTTATTCGGGAAAATTGGCTTGGGACCATTACCTAGCTCATCAATCGAAGAACCTTTTTGCTATTAAATGAAACAAAAGCACCTTTTTAATAGTGGGACTATATATAATATAGTGAATAGTGGAATATTTTAAAAACCCATTTTTATTGTTCTTATCTCTATACGATACAATTCGATACAGTTTTTACTGTTCAGATAAGATTGCAATGTATGTTAAAATTTAGAAATAATTAAGAGAAGTATTTTTTCTTCGATGCGAGTCAGTAACATCTTCTCGTATGAGAAACCAGCAATAGTCACCCATCATCTTGATGGGTCATTGCCATCATATCCTGGTGGAACCGCTCATAGTGCTCGTCGCTCTCCGCGCCCAACGTTTCCGGAAAAAAACTGAGATGCAAGTAGGGGAAATGTATTTTCAATGACATATTAACATCTGTTGATTGAAACCAAAAGTTTTTCATTACAAACTTAACTCAATATATTGTAGGGAATTGTAATATATCAAATACTTACTTATTTTTCATATTTTTTGAGCAAATTCTAGATAAGTTGCTCGTATTGAGGACATTTTACAAATTCCAAGGAAACCGCTGACAACGTCTTGGAATGCTTTCCATGCTGTAATTTCATATTTCGACAAACATTCGAATCCTCTTCATGAAGGAGCTTCCTTATTTGTGGTCCTACAAAGAGGACGTCTTTAATTTTTGCTTCTGATAGTCTTGGAAATGCATTTTTCAGGTAGCTCATTGCGTTCAGATTGTCTTTTAAGGCCATTACAAAGTTTTTCATTAAGCCTAGTTGTATGTGCAGCGGCGGGAGAATAATGTTTTCCTTCGGTATCAATGGTGGCTGTGAAATATTGTTTTCACCAATAATATGGTAATTTCTAGCCGGCCAGTTTTTCCGTTCATAATTATATTGACGCGCACGGCTGTCCCACTTGCAGAGAAAACAGAATTTCTTTGTAAATCCGCCCTGTAAGCCTGTGAGCAGAGCGACCACTTTTAAATCTGAGCATACTCTCCAATTATGTGCTTCATAATTCATTTTCTTCAAAAGTGATGCCATTGAAGTGTACGTTTTTTTCATCTCCACGGCGTGACCGATTGGAATCGAAGGTTAATGGTTGCCATTATGTATCAAAACAGCCTTGAGACTGTATTTGCATCCATCAACGAACAAGCGCCATTCAGTCTGATCGTAACTCTGACCGAGTTCTGTAAACAGGCCATGTACATCAGCGCAGTAACAAATTTCGCCATCCTTGGCGTAAGTTCTGGCGAAACGATTACCTCAATTACGGTAAATAGTTACCATGACTCCTGGAGCTAAAAGTTTGAACTGCTTCATTCGAGATGCATGCAGCTCTGCATTTTGTTTGCTCAATTTTAGGTCACGTATCCAATCACTTAGTTGAGTTTGCGATAAAAGGCGTGGTTGGTTCGTTGGAACGTTCGGAATGAACTCACTTACTTACAGCTGATCGATTCTTTTGAATGTCTCCTTCGCTTCCTGCTCTCTAAGTCGGGACATTTTGGCACTGGTAGCTTGTCAGAGTGTTGAACTGGTTTCGTCACCCACGAGATATTTGCGTACTCGACAGTGCATACACGACGGCCTTTGGTTCCAATCAACTTAGTCAAACAGAAGTAGCAATCAGTTTCATGATTAGTTGGCTCTCTCGTTGGTTGGCACACCGAATTTAAGTTTTCGTTTTCCCCCTGAATCCCATGCTTGCAGAGTTATCCGACAATTAGAACAACATACATGCGGTACCCACTCCTTGTCTTGATGTCGAATGACAAATCCAAAATAACTTAAATATGCTGATTTTAATGCATCTGTAATAATTCGAGTCGTTTTGGTTTGAATATACAATCCACAAACGTAGCAAAATTTGTTCGAACTTATCTTGCACACAATTTTCGGCATTGTACTTTTGTTTTCTTACAAAACACACGAACTATATATGTAAATCTAAGCACTCGATATCAAACACCGACGGAGTAACTTTTACGACTGACTCTTTATTTATAACATTTCTTAAAACTACCTAGGACATGGATAGAACGCAGTTCACACCATGTGCATAACTTTACTACCTACTTGGCTATATGACAACAAGCACCGTCTGCTATAGCTATACGATATCCTTGTATAGACAAGAACAGGGTTGTTGCATGCATTCGTTCTTCTAATTACAGAAATTCAAAGAATGACGCATCCTAAATAAACTGTACTAATCTCGTTTTATTTCACGAATTCTCATTAACAGTGAGTCGGGTTTTATTTAGTATTTGTCACAAGATCCTTCCCATCTGACTCTCTTTTACGTTTTGAGTTTGTTGCTGTAAGCGAGTATGATGTTGCCAGAAGTGTTAAAAAGATTAAATCCAACGCAATGGGTGAGGATAATATATCCATCAAATGTATATAAACTGATTTTACCGCACGTCCTAAGCCCGCTTAATAATATATTTAACCACTGCTTCACAGGTTCTTACTTTTCTGATGTCTGGAAAGCAGCCACAATCATCCCCATTGCAAAGAAATCCAATGCTTGTGTTCCGTCTGACTATCGTTCTGTAAGCTAGCTGTCATCCTTATCTAAAGCATTTGAGTCTCTCATGGCCGTTCAAATCTCAGACAACATAAGAAGATTTGACCTTTTGTCTCCGTTTCAATCCGGTTTTTGACCTAGTCTCAGCTGCTCCACTGCCATAATAAAAATCTTAGATGACATCAGAGTGCCATTCGATCTTGGGCACATAAGATTGGTATGTCTCTTACACTTCTCGAAAGCCTTTGATTCTGTTGACCATTCAATACTGTGTCAAAAATTATATGCAGACTTTGATTTTTCAAGCACGGCGGTCCGTCTGTTATATACCTACCTAGTCGGGAGGTCTCAAAGAGTCAGGGTTGGAAATAGTCTGTCCGCGTTCTGTTACTTATCCTGTGGGGTGCCAGGAGGCAAGGCTCAGTTCTAGGTCCGCTATTATTTTCAATGTTCATAAATGATATCTTTAGCACATGTCGTCATGTTACCATGCATGCATATGCTGATGACCTTCAACTGTACTTGTCCAGCCTGTTTAACCTAGTTGATAGTTTATGTTTTAGAATGAATTAGGACTTAAGTGAAATAACTGAATGGGCTAGATCAAATAAGCTTAATCTAAATCCTTTTAAGTAATTTGTATTACCAATTTTCAAAACTTGTCTAAATACGTCTGTTTGAAAGTTTGTAAAGTTTTTTGAAAACGCTAAAAATCTTGGATATTATACCAATTCTACACTTTCTTGCGAAGATCATATTAATACTGTTGTTTGTAAAGTTTACTATACCCTTCGGAGCCTGAGGTGGACTGCATCATTTGTACCTGTCGATACTAGGAAAAAGTTGGTACTCCAACTCATAATGTCAATCATTTCATACTCAGATGTTGTATATAGTAAACTTAATTCCAGGTCCCAACTGGAATTGCATGTTTTTAATAGCGATGTTAGGTACGTGTATGGCCTTAAAAAGTTCGACCGCATCAGTCATTTGAGTAGTCAAATAATAGGTTGCGATGATTTCAATTATCTTGATGCCAGAAACTGCATATTTTTGCATAACTTAATTAACACAAAAACACCTAAATATTTATTTGAAAAAATGCAATTATGTATATCGAACAGAAATCTGAACCTCATGATCCCTTTGTACAATTTTCTGAACTCCAACAGACTTTCCGTTGTTAACGCAATTAGAATCTGGAATTCGTTGCCCGTTAGAATAAAATCAATTAAAAATGAACGCAACTTTAAGCATGCAATTTTTCAATACTTTTCTTAATATTTTCTCTTTCTTCTTAAGCTGCTTTCTTTCTTCTTTTCTTTTAGCATAAGATTAATTCCTGTTTTTATAACGAGTTAATTCACTTAATGTTAGTTTTAAGCTTAATTAATTCATTGTTGCTTATTTCCTGTTGTTATTATATAATTCGTATTGCATTTAAAATACACTGTCTTATATGTTAACGTTATCTCTTAAATAAATTAATTTAAAAAAAAGTTAAGAAGAGAAAAAAAAATAAGAATATAATTCGTATTGCATTTAAAATACACTGTCTTATATTTTAACGTTATCTCTTAAATAAATTAATAAAAAAAAAAGGTAAGAAAAGAGATTTTTGGTTCATTTTCGCGAGCTTTTTAGTCTAATAAAAAAAAAAAAAACGAAAAATAGTAGGTACTTGAATTTAGAGGGATGCTTAAAGGACAAAATTACAAACAAATGCACTAAGATAAATTGAAATTGAACCAATAGGTTTTTAGTTATCTATCGAACAGTTTAAAAAAAAATAGTTTCGAGGAAATCGCGTTTAAAGTTCTTGTTCTTCGAAATTTTGCATATGTTTTTAAAATTATCGGTTGATTAACTTACTATTATTTAATCTGCAATGCGAGGTATCGTTTTAAAAACATGTATGTATATTCTAGAAAATATAAGAAACACATTAAGCAAATAAAGGAAAAAATGTACATATAAAATACCTTAAGAACGAAGTTTCGTTAAAAAAACTCTTATTCACTTAACTATGTGATATTTTAGTTTACTTTAGTTAAATTTAAGTTTTACTATAGAAATCTGCAAAGGTTACTTGTAAAAACTATCAGACCAACAGAGGCAGGAGTGTCTCCGTTTTCATTATTTATATTCGCAAAAATCTGGAAAGAACCCGTAATTTTGCACACGGCCTCAATTTTTCACACTGCCTTATACTTTTGTACAAAACAACCCGTTCAAGGGGCATTTACTTGGGCATTTGGGATTTAAGCAGCGGGGTCTGGATTTAATCCGTTAGTTTCTCTCACGATATTATAAAGTGTAAAAACTTCGTATATAGTTGGATATAGGCAGTCCCCTTACTCCGGAGCACACTCAGCCTTTCTTTTGGGACTTCACTGTTAATCGTCATCCCGACTCATTCTACCATTCGCTCGTTTTGCCAACTCAACCTCAGTTAGGTTTCACCAACCTCAAACAAGGAAGGTATTTTCTAAGGAGAATTCACCAGACAATTTTTCCCCTTTTGCAGAAAATTTTCAACCGGCCTACTTGGTGGATTCGAAATTATGTTCGAATCTGTGTTCGAATATCAAAAAGCCGAAGTGCTGAAGCGATGAGAGACCGTGCGAACGGTATTGTACACAAAGAAAGCAGCAAACAAAAATCAATTCAAACAGATTTTTGCGACAATTAAGAAATATCGCAAATTGGAGTTTTTAAATGGTTTTTTCCTCAAAAAAAAGTCTATTTGACACAATAATTATTTGCATGGGTTTTGTTTGCTCTTATTATTTGCATGTAGGTATGTGTGTTTTGTTTTTAGTTGGACGCGGTGTTTTATTTTGGTTTGAATAAGTTTATTTAATTTTATATTTAATTAATTCGTTCAAACATTTTTCTTCCGTACTTGAAGAACAATTTTTAATATCTAATTTTTTAGCTGGTAAAGAAATGAAAGACATTTTTTCTTTTCTTGTTTAATTTTTGTTTCCTCTGATTTTGAAAAAAATTTTTGATCCTCAAAATTTTAGCTGCTACAGAAATTATAAACATTTTTTTGTTAAAACATTTTTCTTCTATAAATGTTTAGCTAACAAAGCAATCACAGAAATTTTATTTCAAAAATTTTTTTTGAAATAAAAAACTCTAAATTTTTAGCTACTCGTGCCAATGAAATGATAGAATTGGTTTTTTTATTTATAAAATTTTTTTTATCTATCAATTTTAAATCTATAAAATTACCAGCTAAAGAAATGATAGAATTTTTTTGTTAAAATAATTTTTAATTCGAGTTTGATGAAAAATTTTTGATCTATAAACTTTTATCTGCTAAAGAAATAAGTAATTTGTTTTTCAAAAAATTTTCCTTCTGCTTTGTTTACAATACCATTCGTATGGTCTCTCATCGCTTCGGCACTCTGCTTTTTGAGATTCGAACATAATTTCGAATTCACCAAGTAAGCCGGTTGAAAATTTTCTGCAAAAGGAGAAAAGTTGTCTGCTGAATTCTCTTAAGAATATACCTTCCTTGCCTCTGTTCCCCTCAGTCTTTATTAATTTGCTCTTGGCAGTCTGCTAACATAACCTTACAAATGTTGATTATTAACAGAGGCTATTTTTAGATTTTTTTATACGAGTTGTCAAATAGTAAATCAACGGGTGAACCAAAAGCATTTAAAACAAATTGAAATTAATGAGAAGAGAAAAACAAAAAAAAAATAACATCAATAAATTCGAAAAGAAGTACCTTGAAGAAGTTTAAATGAAGTTCTCATCAATTTGTTATGAAATAAAAATGAGAGAGAAAAATATGTTTAAAACAAGAGAAAAACACTTATAAACAAAAAAAATTTTTTTTGTTGCCTACTCTGCCAGGATTAGAGCCCATATTACAGTCTGGAAAGAAAAACTATTTATATTAGTTGTATATTTTTTTTTCCTAAAGACATTGTAATTATAAAAACTTGAACAATACAAAGTTCATTGTTTGATTGATTTAGCACCACTAGAGCAGAACTTGACAGCTGGCGGATTATGTTTTCTCTATAAACCTATGTTTTTTCTCCGATATTTTCTACATATGCTTTTGCAAACCGTATTCGTCAGGTGAAAGTACCGTGGATCATGTTAATACAATGTGGTTGACTCTCCTAACTAAATTAAAAAAGTAAAAAGAACCTGAATCAGGTAAGATAATTTTTTCCTGAGTGAAGGAAATATTGGATTTCATATACGGCAGCCATGCAAAAATTGAGGCAAAGATCATATAATGTAAAGATGAGCCACGAAGAACATTCAAAAGTAACAAATTTCTCAGATCACTACGTAAGCTTTTGTGAGTGCCATGCAAAAAAGCTTTAAGTCCTTGTTTGAGAGAAAAGTTTTGTATCTTTGCATGACTTTTTCCCTGCAATGCTCTTTCGCTTTTCTCATGCTTTTTCACTCACCAGTGCTTTACAGCAGAGATCACAACTGCATGCTTTCCCATAGGTCTGATCAACACTTCACAGCAACAAAAGTTTTTATTTGCTTGCATTGTTTTCATTATTAGCGGATAGTGAAATTTGGAAAATACAGGAATTGTAAATAACGATTATAGCTATCAATCAATCATTTAAGAGCAAATATTTTTTGATTGATGTGTTTTTCAATCAGAAATAAAAGTTATATTTTGATAGTTTTTTTTTCAAAAATCTATATGTGTCATTCTTATACGACGTTACGCGTTCTTTATTGAAAAAAAGAGGTAATTGTTCAAAGATTTTTTTTTTTATATTAGAGGGTGTTCAAATTTTGAGATTTTTGTGATTTTTGCCTGGAGACTCATTTTCAAAAATTCATACCTCCATTTTTTCTTAAGCTAGAGACATCTGTTTTAGTCTTGAGTGAGTTTTAAAAAAAGAATAGTTACATAAAATTTTATATTGTTATAAGCAGTATAAAAGTTTTCATTTTCAAAAATTCATACCTCCATTTTTTCTTAAGCTAGAGACATCTGTTTTAGTCTTGAGTGAGTTTTAAAAAAAGAATAGTTACATAAAATTTTATATTGTTATAAGCAGTATAAAAGTTTAAATTTATTTCATAAATCTTACCCACCACTTAGCGTGTTTTAAGTATAACTATCGTAATCTACGTCAAAGTTTATATCGAAAATGCTTTTTTTATAGATGGAGTAATATATATTACTATTGCAAAAAATCAAATGAACTCGCACTCTGATAACACTTCATTTATTTGAACAAAAACAAAACAAAACAAAAAAAAAATTAAAACAAAGCAAAACAAAACAAAACAAAACAAAACAAAACAAAACAAAACAAAACAAAACAAAACAAAACAAAACAAAACAAAACAAAACAAAACAAAACAAAACAAAACAAAACAAAACAAAACAAAACAAAACAAAACAAAACAAAACAAAACAAAACAAAACAAAACAAAACAAAACAAAACAAAACAAAACAAAACAAAACAAAACAAAACAAAACAAAACAAAACAAAACAAAACAAAACAAAACAAAACAAAACAAAACAAAACAAAACAAAACAAAACAAAACAAAACAAAACAAAACAAAACAAAACAAAACAAAACAAAACAAAACAAAACAAAACAAAACAAAACAAAACAAAACAAAACAAAACAAAACAAAACAAAACAAAACAAAACAAAACAAAACAAAACAAAACAAAACAAAACAAAACAAAACAAAACAAAACAAAACAAAACAAAACAAAACAAAACAAAACAAAACAAAACAAAACAAAACAAAACAAAACAAAACAAAACAAAACAAAACAAAACAAAACAAAACAAAACAAAACAAAACAAAACAAAACAAAACAAAACAAAACAAAACAAAACAAAACAAAACAAAACAAAACAAAACAAAACAAAACAAAACAAAACAAAACAAAACAAAACAAAACAAAACAAAACAAAACAAAACAAAACAAAACAAAACAAAACAAAACAAAACAAAACAAAACAAAACAAAACAAAACAAAACAAAACAAAACAAAACAAAACAAAACAAAACAAAACAAAACAAAACAAAACAAAACAAAACAAAACAAAACAAAACAAAACAAAACAAAACAAAACAAAACAAAACAAAACAAAACAAAACAAAACAAAACAAAACAAAACAAAACAAAACAAAACAAAACAAAACAAAACAAAACAAAACAAAACAAAACAAAACAAAACAAAACAAAACAAAACAAAACAAAACAAAACAAAACAAAACAAAACAAAACAAAACAAAACAAAACAAAACAAAACAAAACAAAACAAAACAAAACAAAACAAAACAAAACAAAACAAAACAAAACAAAACAAAACAAAACAAAACAAAACAAAACAAAACAAAACAAAACAAAACAAAACAAAACAAAACAAAACAAAACAAAACAAAACAAAACAAAACAAAACAAAACAAAACAAAACAAAACAAAACAAAACAAAACAAAACAAAACAAAACAAAACAAAACAAAACAAAACAAAACAAAACAAAACAAAACAAAACAAAACAAAACAAAACAAAACAAAACAAAACAAAACAAAACAAAACAAAACAAAACAAAACAAAACAAAACAAAACAAAACAAAACAAAACAAAACAAAACAAAACAAAACAAAACAAAACAAAACAAAACAAAACAAAACAAAACAAAACAAAACAAAACAAAACAAAACAAAACAAAACAAAACAAAACAAAACAAAACAAAACAAAACAAAACAAAACAAAACAAAACAAAACAAAACAAAACAAAACAAAACAAAACAAAACAAAACAAAACAAAACAAAACAAAACAAAACAAAACAAAACAAAACAAAACAAAACAAAACAAAACAAAACAAAACAAAACAAAACAAAACAAAACAAAACAAAACAAAACAAAACAAAACAAAACAAAACAAAACATAACAAAACAAAACAAAACAAAACAAAACAAAACAAAACAAAACAAAACAAAACAGAACAAAACAAAACAAAACAAAACAAAACAAAACAAAACAAAACAAAACAAATGTTTTTTAATTTCATTTAATACTCATTGTCCTAATGGATTATGTCACACGTTGATCGTTTAAACGGCGTTCAAAAATATTTTGAAAATTAAATTAAGCAAAAAAAAATTCAACGGAAAGAAATTATTAAATTTTCTTTTGTTTTACAAGAAAGGTAATAAAATCTTCTTCAATGTGAATTAATTTTTTATCTGATAGTGTCATTTACCGTGACGTGGCAGGTGATTGAATTCAAAAAAACTGAAAAAAATTAACAAATTTCAAGTTCGCGGGTTGAATTCTCCCACAAATTAAACCGTTATCAAGTAAATAAGTACACACTTGGATTCAACACAACTTGGGTTCTGAATCGAATAACGTTTTTTTTTTAGTTTTGCCAATAAATAGTGATTAAAAATCAATAAGTGAAATTAAAAAAAAAAGGTGCCTCAAAAATTACTCATTTAGGTGGCGACCACTCAGTTTTTACAAATTCGAAAATTTTTTTCGGCCTTCGAGGCCTTCAAATATGCTGTATTCAGAATCTGCCTGCGGAGGGAGGATCTGAGAAACTATTGCAAATGAGACAGTCTAATGTTCATGTAGAATACTATTGAATTGAAATCGTAATTTATCACTTTATTAGCTGAAGTAATGTTATTGCTTATTCAAGTTTGCCCTAATTTATTGTAAATCCTTCGAGTCTATTTAATTTTTTTCCTGTAGTATAATCATTTCTCCATCAATAAAAAAAGCATTTTCGATATAAAATTTGATGTAGAATACGATGGTTATACTTAAAACACGCTAAGTAGTGGGTAAGATTATTACAAGTTTGTATTTATTTATATTTCTTTCTATTCTATTACATTATTAAAAAATTGTTTATAACAATAGTGGTATTCGCTCTTTTGTGTATTTATGAATACACTAGTGTACTTCTGTCAAAAAATTACACTAAATACACATGCAACAACAAATACCATAGCTTTTGAAGTTACACTTTATGTGTTTTTTTACAACATCAAAAGATGATTGTAATGTAGTTGTATGTGTTAATTGTATCATTTTGACATTACTTGACAGCATTCTTGGTACCATTTCTTGTCCTTTGTTCGCCATAATTTTTCGCGCTAGCTCGTCACATCATATCGTTTTCTAATTAGAGCTGTTTAAAATCCATCTGTAATGGAATCTGTAATGGAAAATGCTAAAATAAGGAAAAAACGTTCAATTGCCACCAGTGTAGCCAATAGTAGATATACTGCTGTGGAAGAAGTCACTCACTCTTTCCCTTGTATTTATCGGTACAATTACAATCAGTACATCTAATACACGAAAGAGCGAATACCACTAATACGTATATAAAATTTTTTATAAATTTTTTTGAAACAATTTTTTTCTTAAGACTCACGTTTTTATCTTCCAAATTTCCTCTAGCATAAAAAGAACCGGAGTTATGAATTTTTTAACCCCTTCTATTTTCAAAAAAAGAAAAAAAATGTTCTCGAACACGAGTCTCTTTTTTTCGATATAGAACCCTTAAAAAAATTTCAGGCAAATCAAAAATGTGTCGGTCAGAATGGTGTTCGGTTTGTAAAAGATTGACTAATATAGGCGTAGGCAAAACTGTACATAACCATTTTAGCCTCTGTTTCTCAGCCGATATTTATGACTTTTTTTTAAATGTATCAGAGTATGGAGAAGGAATGCACCGAATAGTTTTTAAGGAAAAGTGATAGTTGGAATACCGGGTGTTGCTCGCGGGTGGTATGGCGAAAATGTCGAATTTCGACCACTGGCGTACTCTAGTATAAAAAAATCATTGAAAATTATTTTTTTATCGAAATTATATCGATATAAAAAATTATATCGATAAAATATTGTGTACGTGACGGTGTCCGTTATTTAGAAGTGAAGAGCTGAAATTTCTTTTGGATGCTTCTTTTTTCTACTGCTATTTCTAATTCTACTTATACTTCCTACTACTTTTTATACTAATAGATTCTATTAATGGCCTTTTATCTTGTCTTACTATTTTCCACCACTATTTTCTATTACTATTATCTGTTACTATTTCTACTTCCACTTCTACTGGTTTTTAATGCTGCTATTTTCGACTACTACAACTATTTTGAACCCTTTCCTTATTCAAATCCTTGTCCTAGTCTTTATTCAAATTCTTGTCCAAGTCCTTGACAAAATCCTTGTCCAAATAGTTTTCCAAATTCATGTCTAAAATCTTGTCCTTACCATTGTCAAAATCATTGTTCAATTCCTTGACCAAGACGACTTGCTTTTATGATAGTAATCGTGGGTTTGACGCAGTGGTGTCCAACCGAATTTGTACTGAGGGCTACATTGAAACCATAACCATGCTTCTGGGTCACCGATTCTTAAAAAATATGTAAGGTGGGGTAATGTGTATCGTGGAGTGATGTGTACCACAGCGATTTTTCGTCCAAAATGTGGGCATATGAGTGAATGAACTATTGTGACATGTTTCTTTTGACAGCATCAAGTTTTTCGCAAGTGTTGAAGTATGCAGACATACATTTGATTAGATTTCTTAAAAAGCGTGCAAAATTATTTTCAATTTAAAAAGATAGCAGTTGGATAGACTTTTCACTATATTTTAAAAGTGAGTAAATGTAAAATGTTCTAAAATTTAATAGCTTTATATGAAAAAAAATCTTGCAATTTTTCACATTGTGGTAAAATACCATCAACAAAAAAAATGACTTACATTGGGGTGATGTGAAACACTCATGGTGGGGTGATGAGTAACACATCTCACACATTTCAATTGCCATTGAAGAGGCAACTGAAATGCCTGGCATCTGTTCATGCAAAATAATATTAAATCGGCTCAGTTCATACTATTCAGCCCAGACCAAAATCCAATTTTGGTGTGAAGTCAATGAAAAGCTGTGCTCTAAAACCGACACAGAAAACCAAACAAACAACAAAGAAAGATGCAGGTGCTCGGTCGCATTCAAAGAAGATTGAAATTTTTGAACTTGAATGTAACAAATGCAAGCGCCTATTTCATATCAGCTATCTGAAGCACCGAACCAGCCATTTTATTTGTGCAAATTGTCACTCAGATGTAGATGTTTCCTACAATGATTCGTTTTGCATTTGATATTAAATTTTTTTTACAATTTATAATATTAATATATTCTATTGAAGTTCTATTGAAGTGAACGATCAGTTCTTCTTTTATTTAACGTATATGTGTGTTCATTGAGATTCAGACCGATTTACGAGATATTGCTATTATTCCATTAAGTTTCTATCATAATACTTTTACTTAGGTGGTGCCTGCAACCTGTAAGCCGGTTTTCGCCTGGTGTAAGAAATTGCGCCAGCCATTTCTGTTTTGCGCTTGCTGGTGCCAGTTGGAAGCTCCAAGTTTCGTCAGGTTGTCCTAT
The DNA here is from genome assembly GCA_914767935.1 of Coremacera marginata. Taxonomy (NCBI): domain Eukaryota; kingdom Metazoa; phylum Arthropoda; class Insecta; order Diptera; family Sciomyzidae; genus Coremacera; species Coremacera marginata. Next base: position 70,658,805 of record OU612044.1, on the reverse strand, counting down.
TCTGCGTTGACTGCCGCTGGGTGCGGAATAAAATATTTTCTTCGCTGGAGCGTCGTCTTCCATCCGCTCAACATGACCTAGCCAGTGAAGCCGCTCGATTTCTATGCGCCTTACTATGTCGATGACGGCGTATAGCTCATACAGCTAATTGTTCCATCTTATTTAGAACTTGTCATTGACGCTGACTGGTCCGTAGATCTTACGACGGATCTTTCTCTAGAAAGCTCCTAAAGTCTTTTCATCAGAGCTGCTCAACGTCCAGGTTTGTGCTGCATATAACAGGACGGGCATTATTAGTGACTTATAGAGCGTGACTTTTGTTCGTCGAGAGAGGGCTCTGCTTCTCAATTGCCTACTGAGCCCAAAGTAATACCTGTTGGCAAGAGTTATCCTTCATTTTATCTCTCTACTGATATTGTTAGTGGAGTTAATGCTAGATCCGAGGTAGACGAGGTCCTTCACAAGTTCGAAGAAGGTGTTGTCAACAGTGACGTGGGTGCCAATACGCTGGGACTGTTTGTTGGTTGACACCAGATATTTCGTCTTATCTGCGTTTACTGCAAGACCTATGCGACTCAACTCTTTTTCTTATTTGGAGAATGCTGCACAGACTTCGCGTGTGTTATGGCCAATGAAATTAGTCATTAGCATACGCTAGCAGCATAACACACTTATAGAATACTGTGCTTCTTTGTCTCAGATCAGCAGCTCGAATGATCTTCTCCATAATTAGGTTAAAAAGGTCGCACCTTTTGGGAATCACCTTGTCTGAAACCTCGTTTGGTAACAAATGGAGGGAAGAGGTCCTTCTAGAATTTAACTGCGCTGCTGGTGTTGGTCAGTGTTATCCTACATAGACCGATTAATTATGCAGGTATACCAAATATACACAAGGTGGAGTTTAGGTGATTGATTATTAGACTGTCGAAAGCGGCTTTGTAATCGGCAAAACAAAATAATGGGTGTCGATTTGCTTCTCTAGGGTCTTTTCAAGATTTGTTGTAGCGTGAATATCTGGTCGGTGGTAAATTTTTCAGGCCTGAAGCCACACTGATAAGGCCAAATCAGTTTGTTTACGATGGGCTTCAGTCTTTCAAATAATACGTTCGACAGGACCTTATATGCGATATTTAGGAGGCTTATCCCACGGTAATTGGCACAAATCGTGGGATCGCCTTTCTTGTGGATTGGGCAGAGTACACTGATTTGGCATTCTAATTGTTTGGAATGCATTCTTCCAACCATATTCTGCATAGAAGCTCGTGAATGCTCTTAAACAAAGCTTCGCCTCCGTTCTTAAACAGCTCAGCGGGTAGACCATCGGCTCCCGCGGCTTTGTTATTCTTACACCGTGTTATGGTTGCCATTATAGTCGGGCAGCGGAACTTCAACACTGTCATCCATAATTAGGGTTTCCGGGATATGGCGGGATTGTTGTCATCATCGCCATTCAGAAGACTACAGAAGTGTTCCCTCCATAACATCAGGTACTCTGGATATCTGTCAATAGATTCCCGTTTTTATCCTTGCAGGAAGAGGTCCTGGTCCCACACACGTGCGCTTTTGTGCCTCTCTTTTTATCCAAGAAATCCAAGAAAGAATATTAATGACATAAGATGATACTAAAGGATTAACTGATTTAGAGAATGTTACAACTGCGCATTTATCAAGGTTTAAAAATAGTCTGTTATGAATACACCATTCATGAAATGAATTTATATCTAATTGCAGCAGATCAGGATCAGCATGACTAACAATTCTCTTAAAGATCTTCAAGTCATCAGCAAACAGGAGACACTCTGAGTACTTAATAACATTAGTTATATCATTAATAAATAATAAAAAGAGAATCGGCCCAAGGATACTACCTTAAGGCACACCAGAAGATGCTATAAATGAAAAGGTATAACATTTTCAACCTTTTCTCTTTCAACATAAGACACTCTATTTTTAAGATACTATCTAAACCAATTCAACATACCAGAATGAAACCCTGCTTTATAAAGCTTACTTATTAATAGAGAATTGGAGACTTTATCGAAATCCTTAGAAAAGTCAGTATAAATAGCATCCACTTGATTTCCTCTATTAAATGCTGTATTACAAAAATCTGAAAATAGGGCAAGGTTTGTAACAGTGGGGCGACCGGATAAAAATCCATGCTGTTGCGGCGATATTAAACTTTTTATTGAGAAAATAATCTTATTTTTAACGACAAAGCTTAGTGATAGGTCTATAATTACCAATATTATTCTTATTCCCTGATTTAAAAATTGGTGTTATAAAAGACACCTTCCAATCATTGATAAAAACACCAGATTGAAGTGATTGAACTTAAGAAATTAAACACTTCTTTAACAGAGTAGCAGATAAGCCATCAGAATCATTTTTATTGGATTCTTTTAGATTTAAAATACCAATACTAACGTCCTCATAAGTCAAATACATAGAACCAATATTAAGGGAATTTGATGCAATGTCTTCATTGTCATAAGAGTCTAAGTCACCTTCAAAGTTAGACTTAAAGAATTCAGCAAATAAATTTGCAGTTTCCAAGACACTTAGATTTTTTTTCATTTAAATGCATCGAAACTGGAATATATGCACTCAATTTTTTTGAATAAATATTACGCCAAAATTCCTTTGGATTTGATTTAATTTTCCTCTCAAACTTTGATATATAATTGAAATAGAAATATTTATTAAGGAAATTAAACTCCCTCATATAATGCATATATTTAGTAAAATTAACAATGTTATTAGACGAAATATACAGTTTATAGAACTTATTTCTTAAATTTTTTAATTTTTGAAGTCCTGGTAGAAACCAAGGAACTCTATAATTCTTATTTTTTAAGCTTATTTTTAATGCTTATTGCAAATCTTCATAAAAGTATTTTTAAACAATTTAAAACAGACATCAACACTTGTAGAAATTAATTCCGATTTCCAATCAATATTATTTATCAAATTATTAATTGAAACAAAATCTCCAGCATTATAATTAAAATTTACATTAATATTATAATAGTATTAGATTGAGTATATATATATAATATACTGATTATTAGATTGAAACATATAAAAATTGTTAAAGCAACTATTAATTTGTTGTAACTCAATTTCAAACATGCTATCTACTACATATAGTTCAGAGTCATTTCGCATATTTGAAGGATTTAAAAATAATTCATCGGATACACATTTCCAAACTACTCTGCATAAGTTAAAATCACCGAGCACACAAAAATGGTTTTCATCCAACTGATCATTTAATAATTTGACGATGTTATCAACATGAGACTTATACACATCATAGCTACTATTTGGTAGTATATACGATGCACACACAAATAAAACATCAGATGCTCCAGAAACCTTAACAAACAGTTGATCCAAGATCGTATCAGAGTTTGCCGGAGTAATAGCCATGGCGTTAAATATTAATGGTTAAAGCTTTAGAAAGGACAGGCTCAGTAGAAATACAAAATAGAATAACAATAACCCTTTAGGCTTATTCCAAAACAACAGATTTACGACTTTACCACAGAAAATACAAAAAACTTATTTGATATTTTATTCGATAATGCCATCGTACCAATGTCAACAGATTTTTTGAAACTAAATTCGTCGGAATGGTACACTAATGAAAATTACAAAAAAGCAGAATAGATAGTTCAGGTCTCTTTGTTGTTAATGATGTTGCTGAAAGAGCAGTTGCGCTCGCAACAAAATACAAAGATAAATTTACAAGGAATGAGGAGCAAACACAGCTAGCTTTTCTTATAGTTGAAAAACATCGTAAAGAATTTCCAAATACTACATAATCAGATATTATAAAAGCAATTCAGTGACTTAGCTTAGCAATATATTTTATTGTTAACAATATATTATTAAAAATATATGATTCCAATAATAAATTTTTGTATTTAAATTATTTCTTTTTATTCTAAAAATAAATAATTTTCTATTTCGAAACATATTTTTACTTTGATTTACACGCAACTCGAAGTTTGTTACATTTAGTAGTTTAAAAAAAATATTAGTTTACAAAAATTGCTGTAGAAAAGACAAAGTAAAGTAAGCACCATGAACCGTTATGTTTTCGGTATGTATGTATGTACCTTTTATGTATGAAAGGTAATACAATTTTCTACAACTTAAATTATTGTTATCTAAATCTTGGCGTTGTATTAATATAAAAAATTAGGTCAAAGTCAAAACTTTATACAAATTTTACGTTTTTTTTTTTTTGTGTTTTTGATAAAAACCCTTAAAAATTCAACTTTTTTGTTGAAAACCCTGATTTTTTCACCAATCGATTAAGCATACCTACTTAGAAGCCCTCAAAGAAATAAAGCCGTAAAGAAATTTTATGATAAAATTCAGTTTTAGACAATTTATAAAATGTACTATTTTTAACAATTCAAAATTTGCTCAAACTGCCAGAGCAGTCCCAATTTCCAACTTTTTAATGAAATTATTTTTGAAATCTTATTTTTTTTTGTCCAAATATTCAGATTTTTTGAGGGGAGCGAAAATCGGAGATATGTTTGCAATTTGCTTAGAGCTATGAACAAGGTATATTACAAGGTATATTAAGAAATTTGGTCAAATACAATATAACTTTTGCTTGCGTTTAAATCATAATTAAAGTCGTATAAATAGTATACACTGCTTAGAAACCTGTTATGTCGTGTGTGGCCAAATTTTTATTTATTAATATTTTTTTTTTTTAAATGACGCGAAAGATCATTGTTGAAATTTATAAAATTTAAATAATATGATACCTGCAGTAATATCTCATAATCAGATTCTTCACCAAATTTTACATCAAAATATGTGGTTTATGTTTTTTTGCAAACTCTAATTGTTTTAAATATTTCTTTAAAAAAATGTTCAATATATTTAAAGTTGCCGTGTATGTCAAACTTCTTGAATATGGATCTATATTGCTCATAATCAAGCGCGAACTCAGTTGGGAGATTTTGGGGGTTCAAACCCCCATTTCCCCGAAATTCTCGGAGAACCTGTATTTAAATGTGATGTACTAGTGTTTATTAAGTGACCTAAGGGTACTAAAAAGAAAACATTGATTTTTAAATAATTTATTTTAAATATTCACACCTGAGTACTGTTCCTGATTTTGTATGTTCTTTGCGATATCGCGCCCTGCTTTAAACAGTCAGACATCGGTGATTTCATGCCAAATCGGACGTTTTTGTCTAAAAAGTGATTTTGACGATACCGTTTTTTTTCAAATTTTGCACGTCAATACTATTTAAAAAATAGAAATATTTTATATTTATTTATGTTTTTTTGTAATTTTTACACAGTGGATAATTAAAAAAAAAAAAACAAAATTTGTCATTCGGACATGTAGGAAAACAACTAATCTTCAAAACTTTAAGTCCTACAAAAAAATGTTCAGGATTTTTTTAAGAGATTTCTTTCACATTTCACATTTTATAAATGTGCAGTTTTTTACCAACACATTACAAAATAATTTAAATTTGTTTGACCACTTAGAATTTCATTCACATTTTTCAAGTTCTTAATTTAATTTAATTAAATTTTTAATTAATGCTTACTATTTTAAACGAATTTTTCAAAAACTGACTACACAATTTTTACATAAAAAAACAGTATAATTTTTAATCAAAAATTTAATTTTTGAGTATTTTTTGTACTTCTAAAGTATTTTATAATTTTTAATCGTTCAAAATAGTAAGCATTAATTTTTCAATGTAAAATTTTAATAATGGATTGAATATAATTGCCTCAATACGACCATGTTTTCAAAACGCCAAAAAAATATTAGACCTTGAAAAATGTGAATTAGTTTCCAAAAAATTAAATTTCTTATAAAGGTGTAGTAAAAACAAAAAGTGTTAGTGGTAACGTGCGAAAATGTAATCGGCATTATATCGAAAAGCCAAGAAAAATGAATATAATTTTACAATGGGGCTATTCACAGTTTTATCGTATATTAACAAAACGTATTTATAGCATTTGTTATTTGCGTAACTGTGAGCACCTCCGTGTGTGACTGCCATATTCAATAATTTTCAACGAGACACAAAATAAAACGAGACAAAAGTTTATTATATATACGAGTTAGGCGTGCAATACTCCGTATCAGCCACTTGCAATACCCCGTATATTGCAAAAAAGTCAAAACATAAATTTGGATTTTAATTCATTTTGATTGAAATAATATAGGGCGGATTTTCCATTAGATGCTGACTTAAAAAAAAAGCTAGTATCTAATTTCAATAAATGTTTTAAGTTTAGTTGAAAATCCATTCAATAGTTTAAAAGATAGCAGTTTTTCTGCACTCCTGTAGAATTTTACTAATACCGTGTGTGTGTGTATGTGCAAGTGGCTGATACGCGGTATTGCACGCTCAACGACGATACATACATAGCGTACATTAATATTTTTAAAACCCTCCGGAAACATTTTTTTTGGATCCGCCCCTATTCATAATGTATACATAAATTTAAGCTTTTTATTATGTTTGTAACAAAGTGAAACATAAATGTATTTACAGTTAAATTTTTAATATTTGATAATTGTAAAAAAAATTATTATTTTTTCAAAAAATTTTCATACCTTTTGTCGATTAAAAAATTTATATTTGCTAATACTGCCATGACAAAAATTATGTATTATATATATATATATATATATATATATTTATATATTTATATTTTATATATATATTTTGTTAAACTGCAGTAAGATATTTTTAGCTGACAAAAAAAAATTCATGCTTTGCACATATTATAGCGAAAACATCGAGCACATGATTTTTTTAATTAATTAATTTATAGTCGCACCATAAAAATAAGTTAAAATTAATTTTCAGCCCATATGAAAAATAGATTACGTGCGGTATGCTGGCATTTTATATTTACACGTTTATCCGTTTCAGCATAGTTTTGTTTTGAGTGCCGCTTTCTTGCCTCATTTTTTTGGCTTAAATTGCACTGAAATCCATCATCCTCAATTTTAGAAATTTTAAAACCAATCCAAAATTCTTAAGGTATGTCCATATTAAATGTCGATTATATAATTTTTGCACATTGCGCCAAGTCGTTTCCAAAATAAATTTTAGGAACAAACAGACACATCTTAAATAATATTCTTAAACAAAATTAATGCAACAAACAATATTAAATAAATGACACCATACATTTCTCGAAACACACAATTTAATTCCAGTCATTCGAATTTAACACCGAATTCATAAATTCTCAGCTATGTCGCTGAGTGTGTGAAATGAAATTTGTACAAAATATATTGCTTATCATACCTCACAGCAGTCGTTGCTCGACGGCTCTTCATTTCTTGTTTTCTCTCGTAATGAACAAAGAGAGATTGGGTTGTTTAGTTGTATGAGAAGAACGAATGCGGTCTGTCAGAAGATCAGGCACAAAGAATCACAACCAGTGTTGCGGGAGAAAATTTTTTTTTTTAGCCGAACACAAAATAAAAATAGCTAAAACATAAAAAAATAACCAACATGTTTATTCATGTACTTAAAAATAAAACTTCCATGCTGATTTTCTTAACATTACTTAAGTTTCTTAACTTCTTTAGCCTCTCACTATTTGCATTTAATGATAAAAGCCATTATTGTTGCCTATCCTTTAGTAACAAGTGATTTGAGTTGCGACATGTCAAATTATTGTATTTTCGGCTGTGTTCAAAATTGCAACTAATTCAACAACAGATCGCAAAAAGAGTTGTCCACACTGGCCTCACTACAAATGTCACAGAAAGTCGTCATAGTGAGGTTTGTGTAGCCAGTTTTTTTGTGCAGTGTTTCTGGATTACATAAATGCAATTTTGAACACAGCCTTACAGCCAACGATTGGCATTATTGGTATGTCGCAATCACATGAAGGGAAAATACGCCATCACGAATAATTTTTAAATCATTTACATTAGGACAAAAAATTAATTTTAGTCAAAATAAAAAAAAACACCCGAATAAAAAAATAGCCAAATGAAAAATAAAATCGCCAAATAGCCAACAACTGACCGCGGAAAAGAAAATAGGCAATTTTGGCTCTAAATAGCCAGAACGATAACACTGAGCACGACATAACTTCAGTGGCTGTTCTCATTAACATTCATACAAAAGCAATGGGATGCATGAGTTATAAGGAATAATGCGGTTGTGCATTCATTGAATTTATTCATACAAATATCTAAGAGATATAGAGATATAGAGATACAGAGATATAAAGATATAGAGATATATAGATGTAGATATAGATATAGATATAGATATTGATATAGATCTAGATATAGATATAGATATAGATATAGATATAGATATAGATATAGATATAGATATAGATATAGATATAGATATAGATATAGATATAGATATAGATATAGATATAGATATAGATATAGATATAGATATAGATATAGATATAGATATAGATATAGATATAGATATAGATATAGATATAGATATAGATATAGATATAGATATAGATATAGATATAGATATAGATATAGATATAGATATAGATATAGATATAGATATAGATATAGATATAGATATAGATATAGATATAGATATAGATATAGATATAGATATAGATATAGATATAGATATAGATATAGATATAGATATAGATATAGATATAGATATAGATATAGATATAGATATAGATATAGATATAGATATAGAGATGTAGATATAGATATAGATATAGATATAGATATAGATCTAGATATAGATATAGATATAGATATAGATATAGATATAGATATAGATATAGATATAGATATAGATATAGATATAGATATAGATATAGATATAGATATAGATATAGATATAGATATAGATATAGATATAGATATAGATATAGATATAGATATAGATATAGATATAGATATAGATATAGATATAGATATAGATATAGATATAGATATAGATATAGATATAGATATAGATATAGATATAGATATAGATATAGATATAGATATAGATATAGATATATATAGATATAGATATAGATATAAATATCGATATAGATATAGATATAGATATAGATATAGATATAGATATAGATATAGATATAGATATAGATATAGATATAGATATAGATATAGATATAGATATAGATATAGATATAGATATAGATATAGATATAGATATAGATATAGATATAGATATAGATATAGATATAGATATAGATATAGATATAGATATAGATATAGATATAGATATAGATATAGATATAGATATAGATATAGATATAGATATAGATATAGATATAGATATAGATATAGATATATATATAGACCCCTGAAGCAGCAGCAAGAGTCAGTGTAGATGACCCTGTCATCAAAAAGCTGGTCAAAGTGAAGACACTGATACAAGGTCTGGCAGAGTTCGTCAAAACCAAATCGAACGTCCACAATGAGATCCAGAAGCTTATAAGACTGGCAAATCTGGCCTGCGAAGACCTCTCAATTGAGCTGTTCGCCGATAACGCGAACAAGGAAAAGGTCAACGCGAGTGCTTCACAAGTCCATAAGGACTCTCAGACGGACCCAATTTTTGCGCATGGCTCCAAGGCTACTCCAAAAAGAGCAAGCGAACGCAGCAGTGACTCGCGGAAACCTCCGCCAAAAAAGACCCGACTGCAGCAGCTTGCTGTCCAAGAGACTGCTCTAAAGCCATCCTATAGCGAAGTGGCTAATTCGTCTCCTCTGCCAAAAACTCCGGCAAAGCGAATGGTTGAGCCTTGGACAAAGGTCTCTAGAAAGCCCAAAAAACGCAAAAAACCGCCTCAGAAGCTGGCTAGGCCTGATGCAATCGTCGTAGCAAAAGCAGATGAGCTTTCATATAGCGATATCATCATGCGGATGAAACAGGAAAAATCGCTTGAAAAGTTCGGCGAAAACGTTTCGAGAGTAAGGCGCACTGAAAAAGGTGAATTACTTATCCAGCTTAAGCGCGCAACCACCCAGTCAACCCAGGAGCTGAAGAAAGAATTTGATATGGTTTTCAATGGCCAAGCCGAAACGAGGACTCTCACGGAAGAAACACAGGTCGAGATCAAGGATCTTGACGAGGTTACAACACCGGAAGATGTCTGCAGCGCAGTCCAAAAGCAGCTCGGCGACTTAAGGGTGGCAAGAGTGAAATCACTCCGTAAAGCCTATGCAGGCACGCAAACAGCGGTCATAAGCCTTCCAGCACTACGAGCCTTCCAGCGAGGAAGCTGATAGAGACTGGCAAGCTCAGAGTTGGCTGGGTCATTTGCAGAGTCCGCGAAAAAGTTACGCCAACCAGATGCTTTAAGTGTCTCGACTTTGGACACATGGTGAAATCTTGCAACAGCACAGACCGAAGTAAGCGCTGTATGAAATGCGGCAAAGAGGGCCACAAAGCAAAAGAGTGTTCTGCGGAAGCAAGCTGTTTCTTGTGCTTAGAAAGAAAATGCTCGGACACAAATCACCGTGCCGGAAGCTGGAAATGTTCGTCCTTTTCAGGAACTAGCAAACCTAGGCAATGATGAGGTTCTTACAGTTGAATCTCAGCAACTATCGCGCAGCGCAAGATCTTTTAGCGCAAACCGTTCGAGATCTAAGCACTGATGTTGCTATCTTGAGTGAGCCTTATAAAGCGAAAGCACCAGGAGTCTGGGCATCAGACATTTCTGGAAGAGCCGCCATATGGTCCTGCGGAAAACATCCTTCCCTAATGAGGCAGCATACACGTGCAAACGGTTTTGTTCGTGTAGAAGTTATGGGCACACATATTGTAAGCTGCTACCTTGCACCAAGTCTATCCATAGAAGAGTTTGCTGTTACTGTCGACGCAATAGTTGACGATGTTAGAGGAATCAGTCCAGTTGTTATTGCTGGTGACTTCAACTCGTGTGCCGTAGACTGGGGAAGCCAGAGAACGAACCAAAGAGGGATCATTATTCTGGAGGCTTTTGCTTCGTTAGATGTTGTGCTTTTAATTACGGGAACGTAGTGTACATTCTCCTACGCGAATGGCAGCTCAGTAATTGACCTGACATTTGCCAGTTGTGACCTGAGCACGCAAGTACAGTGGCAAGTAAGCGACGTCTACACGCATAGCGATCACCAAGCAATCCTGTACACATTGGAAAGGCAAACCAACCGACGGAGCAGAGGCCCCCATAGCGAGCCATCATACAAGGTTGAAACGCTTGATGAAGGTATCCTCACAGCAATGATGGCTGACATACACCTCACTGGTTCAGCACAGAATTTGGCGAAAATTGAATCTTGCGACGCAGCGATGATGTTTCGAAGTCCAAGTAAGCACCACCACGAGCCTGTGTACTGGTGGATCGCCGAAATCGCCGAAGCACGCAGCCAATGCCACCAAGCCAGAAGAAGTTACTACCGCGCTAGAGGGACTGACAGGTTCGAAGAACTGCGCGAGGTCTATAGAGAGCGCAGGAAGCTGCTCAAACACAAGATTCGTTCGAGGAAGCGCGAGTGCTTCTTGCAGTTATGCGACGAAGCGGACGTAACCCCATGGGGTACCGCCTATAGACTGGTAATGAAAAAGGTGAAGTCATTCGGACGACCACCACCCACGTTCCCTCACATACTTAGCCGCATTGTAAGTGTGCTCTTCCCTCAGCAACCATCGATGCAGCCCGTCGTTAATCATGGCGACGTGCAAGTCATTTCCATGGTAACCGCAGAAGAGGTAATGAAAATCTCCAATGCTGTTCATAGCGAGAAGGCCCCAGGGCCAGAAAAAATCCCGAACCGCGCGCTAAAAATGGCCATTGCAGCCCAAACACAAGCCTTCGTACAGCTGAATAACGCTTGTCTCACAGAGGGCATATTTCCCGCTCAATGGAAGACGCAAAAGCTTGTGCTAATACCAAAAGGTAGCGGCTCTCTGGAGGATCCCTCAGCCTACCGACCTATATGCTTGCTCGACACGATAGGCAAGATCTTCGAGAAATTGCTGTACAACCGCCTCGAAGAAGCAATACAATCCAGAGGAGGACTCTCGAGCCAACAGTTTGGTTTCCGAAAGAGTCACTCTACGTCTGATGCCATAAAACTGGTAACAAGCATAGCAAGTAAAGCTATTGAAGGTACTAGCTGGAAGAAGGGGGCAAAGCAGTATTGCCTGGTGGCAACGCTGGATGTGCGAAATGCCTTTAATTCCGCAAACTGGGATACGATAATGAAAGCGCTCGCAAAATTTGAAATTCCACGCTACCTCTTTAAGATATTATCGAACTACTTCGATGGTAGAATACTACGCTATGCAACAGACGAGGGGATAATGGTGTATAACGTCTCCGGTGGTGTCCCACAGGGGTCAGTCCTAGCGCCCCTGCTGTGGAACGTTATGTATGACGACGTCCTTAGACTCGCAGTTCCCACAGGCGTTAAGATCGTCGGCTTTGCGGACGACCTAGCGGTTGTGGCCACTACAAAACATCTTGAAGAAGGCACTCAGTAGTGTGGCGATAGGCATTATATATAACTGCCTTATGTCAGTAGGTCTTTGTCTAGCCGAACATAAAACCGAAGCGGTGCTCATAAGCAGCCGCAAAAATATGGAAGTTGCAAGCATCAATGTTAATGGGACGCTGGTGCAATCAAAGGAATGCATTAAAAACTTTGGCGAGATGATTGACTCCCGATTAACATTTAAACAGCATCTCCAGTATGCCCATAAAAAAGCATCCAACGCATGCATGTCTTTATCGAGAATGATGCCGAATACGAGAGGCCCCAAACAAGCGCGCATGATACTACTCCTTAATGTAGTACGATCCATCGTGATGTATGGGTCAACGGTGTGGGCCACAGCAATGAAAACGAAGTCATACCGACGTGGTGTTGAATCAGTGCACAGACTTGGCGCACTCAGGGTATGCTGTACCTTCAGAACAGTTTCCGAGGATGCAGCATTAGTCCTTGCAAGCTCGATACCTATCAACCTTCTAGTAGAGGAAACGCTGTTCAAAGCCAATAGCGAAAACCCAACAGTTCGCAAAAGACTCGCACGGGAGAGAAGCCTGCTAAAGTGGCAGGATCGCTGGGATAGCTCAGTTAAGGGTCGATGGACTCATCAGCTCATCCCTTACATTACCGCTTGGTTTGGTAGAACTCACGGCTCCATGAACTTCTACATTACGCAGATTTTAAGCGGGCACGGTTGCTTCAGGGCATATCTGCACAAATACAAGCACGTAGCAGATCCCTATTGTACCCATTGCGAGGGAAGTATACCAGAAGACGCGGCCCATGTCCTCTTCGAGTGCCCCAAGTTCCAAAATGCCAGACTTGAGGCTTCGGTCAGTCTCGGCGAAACGGTAACTGATCAAAACTTGGTTACCCTTATGCTGAGAAATGAAGCTAACTGGTCAGTGGTTAGCACCCTAGCACGACTGATTATCGACGAACTGCGAAGAGTTGAGCGTTTGCGAAATAGATAAGGTAGAGTTTATATACAAGCCCATGACCAAATCTTTTAGAATACGGACACCAGTTCAACAGTTTCCAGCTTAGTGCTGTTTCCATGCTCCGTGAAGTATACAAAGAAGAAGATTCAATGCAGAGGTTAGGTTTAGTGCGTAAGAATCGCACACTCCCACCTGCATGGTGGCGCCTTTTGAAGGTTCCCCCTTCGCGAATAAAATAAAAAAAAAAAAAAGAAACATAGATATAGATATAGATATAGATATAGATATAGATATAGATATAGATATAGATATAGATATAGATATAGATATAGATATAGATATAGATATAGATATAGATATAGATATAGATATAGATATAGATATAGATATAGATATAGATATAGATATAGATATAGATATAGATATAGATATAGATATAGATATAGATATAGATATAGATATAGATATAGATATAGATATAGATATAGATATAGATATAGATATAGATATAGATATAGATATAGATATAGATATAGATATAGATATAGATATAGATATAGATATAGATATAGATATAGATATAGATATAGATATAGATATAGATATATATATAGACCCCTGAAGCAGCAGCAAGAGTCAGTGTAGATGACCCTGTCATCAAAAAGCTGGTCAAAGTGAAGACACTGATACAAGGTCTGGCAGAGTTCGTCAAAACCAAATCGAACGTCCACAATGAGATCCAGAAGCTTATAAGACTGGCAAATCTGGCCTGCGAAGACCTCTCAATTGAGCTGTTCGCCGATAACGCGAACAAGGAAAAGGTCAACGCGAGTGCTTCACAAGTCCATAAGAACTCTCAGACGGACCCAATTTTTGCGCATGGCTCCAAGGCTACTCCAAAAAGAGCAAGCGAACGCAGCAGTGACTCGCGGAAACCTCCGCCAAAAAAGACCCGACTGCAGCAGCTTGCTATCCAAGAGACTGCTCTAAAGCCATCCTATAGCGAAGTGGCTAATTCGTCTCCTCTGCCAAAAACTCCGGCAAAGCGAATGGTTGAGCCTTGGACAAAGGTCTCTAGAAAGCCCAAAAAACGCAAAAAACCGCCTCAGAAGCTGGCTAGGCCTGATGCAATCGTCGTAGCAAAAGCAGATGAGCTTTCATATAGCGATATCATCATGCGGATGAAACAGGAAAAATCGCTTGAAAAGTTCGGCGAAAACGTTTCGAGAGTAAGGCGCACTGAAAAAGGTGAATTACTTATCCAGCTTAAGCGCGCAACCACCCAGTCAACCCAGGAGCTGAAGAAAGAATTTGATATGGTTTTCAATGGCCAAGCCGAAACGAGGACTCTCACGGAAGAAACACAGGTCGAGATCAAGGATCTTGACGAGGTTACAACACCGGAAGATGTCTGCAGCGCAGTCCAAAAGCAGCTCGGCGACTTAAGGGTGGCAAGAGTGAAATCACTCCGTAAAGCCTATGCAGGCACGCAAACAGCGGTCATAAGCCTTCCAGCACTACGAGCCTTCCAGCGAGGAAGCTGATAGAGACTGGCAAGCTCAGAGTTGGCTGGGTCATTTGCAGAGTCCGCGAAAAAGTTACGCCAACCAGATGCTTTAAGTGTCTCGACTTTGGACACATGGTGAAATCTTGCAACAGCACAGACCGAAGTAAGCGCTGTATGAAATGCGGCAAAGAGGGCCACAAAGCAAAAGAGTGTTCTGCGGAAGCAAGCTGTTTCTTGTGCTTAGAAAGAAAATGCTCGGACACAAATCACCGTGCCGGAAGCTGGAAATGTTCGTCCTTTTCAGGAACTAGCAAACCTAGGCAATGATGAGGTTCTTACAGTTGAATCTCAGCAACTATCGCGCAGCGCAAGATCTTTTAGCGCAAACCGTTCGAGATCTAAGCACTGATGTTGCTATCTTGAGTGAGCCTTATAAAGCGAAAGCACCAGGAGTCTGGGCATCAGACATTTCTGGAAGAGCCGCCATATGGTCCTGCGGAAAACATCCTTCCCTAATGAGGCAGCATACACGTGCAAGCGGTTTTGTTCGTGTAGAAGTTATGGGCACACATATTGTAAGCTGCTACCTTGCACCAAGTCTATCCATAGAAGAGTTTGCTGTTACTGTCGACGCAATAGTTGACGATGTTAGAGGAATCAGTCCAGTTGTTATTGCTGGTGACTTCAACTCGTGTGCCGTAGACTGGGGAAGCCAGAGAACGAACCAAAGAGGGATCATTATTCTGGAGGCTTTTGCTTCGTTAGATGTTGTGCTTTTAAACACGGGAACGCAGTGTACATTCTCCAACGTACATTCTCCAAGCTCAGTAATTGACCTAACATTTGCCAGTTGTGACCTGAGCACGCAAGTACAGTGGCAAGTAAGCGACGTCTACACGCATAGCGATCACCAAGCAATCCTGTACACATTGGAAAGGCAAACCAACCGACGGAGCAGAGGCCCCCATAGCGAGCCATCATACAAGGTTGAAACGCTTCATGAATTTATCCTCACAGCAATGATGGCTGACATACACCTCACTGGTTCAGCACAGAATATGGCTAGGCAAGCAACAGAGCAGCTGAAAAGATCTTGCGACGCAGCGATGATGTTTCGAAGTCCAAGTAAGCACCACCACGAGCCTGGGTACTGGTGGACCGCCGAAATCACCGAAGCACGCAGCCAATGCCACCAAGCCAGAAGAAGTTACTACCGCGTCAGAGGGACCAACAGGTTCGAAGAACTGCATGAGGTCTATACAGAGCGCAGGAAGCTGCTCAAACACAAGATTCGTTCGAAGAAGCGTGAGTGCTTCTTGCAGTTATGCGACGAAGCGGACGTAACCCCATGGGGTACCGCCTAAAGACTGGTAATGAAAAAGATTAAGTCATTCGGACGACCACCACCCACGTGCCCTCACATACTTAGCCGCATTGTAAGTGTGCTCTTCCCTCAGCAACCACCGATGCAGCCCGTCATTAATCATGGCGACGTGCAAGTCATTTCCATGGTAACCGCAGAAGAGGTAATGAAAATCTCCAATGCTGTTCATAGCGAGAAGGCCCCAGGGCCAGATAAAATCCCGAACCGCGCGCTAAAAATGGCCATCGCAGCCCAAACACAAGCCTTAGTACAGCTGTATAACGCTTGTCTCACAGGGAGCATATTCCCCGCACAATGGAAGACGCAAAAGCTTGTGCTAATACCAAAAGGTAGCGGCTCTCTGGAGGATCCCTCAGCCTACCGACCTATATGCTTGCTTGACACGATAGGCAAGATGTTCGAGAAATTGCTGTACAACCGCCTCGAAGAAGCAATACAATCCAGAGGAGGACTCTCGAGCCAACAGTTTGGTTTCCGAAAGAGTCACTCTACGTCCGATGCCATAAAACTGGTTACAAGCATAGCAAGTAAAGCTATTGAAGGCACTAGCTGGAAGAAGGGGGCAAAGCAGTATTGCCTGGTGGCAACGCTGGATGTGCGAAATGCCTTTAATTCTGCAAACTGGGATACGATAATGAAAGCGCTCGCAAAATTTGAAATGCCACGCTACCTCTCTAAGGTATTATCGAACTACTTCGATGGTAGAATACTACGCTATGCAACAGACGAGGGGATAATGGTGTATAACGTCTCCAGTGGTGTCCCACAGGGGTCAGTCCTAGGGCCCCTGCTGTGGAACGTTATGCATGACGACGTCCTTAGACTCGCAGTTCCCACAGGCGTTAAGATCGTCGGCTTTGCGGACGACCTAGCGGTTGTGGCCACTTCCAAACTCTCGAAGAAGTCGAGGCACTCAGTAGTGTGGCGATCGGCATTATATATAACTGGCTTATGTCAGTAGGTCTTTGTCTAGCCGAACATAAAACCGAAGCGGTGCTTATAAGCAGCCGCAAAAAGATGGAAGTTGCAAGCATCAATGTTAATGGGACGCTGGTGCAATCAAAGGAATGCATTAAATACCTTGGCGTGATGATTGACTCCCGATTAACATTTAAACAGCATCTCCAGTATGCCCATAAAAAAGCATCCAACGCATGTATGTCTTTATCGAGAATGATGCCGAATACGAGAGGCCCCAAACAGGCGCGCAGGATACTACTCCTTAATGTAGTACGATCCATCGTGATGTATGGGTCAACGGTGTGGGCCACAGGAATGAAAACAAAGTCATACCGACGTGGTGTTGAATCAGTGCACAGACTTGGCGCACTCAGGGTATGCTGTGCCTTCAGAACAGTTTCCGAGGATGCAGCATTAGTCCTTGCAAGCTCGATACCTATCAACCTTCTAGAATAGGAAACGCTTTTCGAAGTCAATAGCGAAAACCCAACAGTTCGCAAAAGACTCGCACGGGGGAGAAGCCTGCTAAAGTGGCAGGATCGCTGGGATAGCTCAGTTAAGGGTCGATGGACTCACCAGCTCATCCCTAACATTACCGCTTGGTTTGGTAGAACTCACGGCTCCATGAACTTCTACATTACGCAGATTTTAAGCGGGCACGGTTGCTTCAGGGCATATCTGCACAAATACAAACACGTAGCAGATCCCTATTGTACCCATTGCGAGGGAAGTATACCAGAAGACGCGGCCCATGTCCTCTTCGAGTGCCCCAAGTTCCAAAATGCCAGACTTGAGGCTTCGGTCAGTCTCGGCGAAACGGTAACTGATCAAAACTTGGTTACACTTATGCTGAGAAATGAAGCTAACTGGTCAGTGGTTAGCACCCTAGCACGACTGATTATCGACGAATTGCGAAGAGTTGAGCGTTTGCGAAATAGATAAGGTAGAGTTTATATACAATCCCATGACCAAATCTTTTAGAATACGGACACAAGTCCAACAGTTTCCAGCTTAGTTCTGTTCCCATGCTCCGTGAAGTCATGCTTTGCGGCGGTCCCACGGGGCTTATACAAAGAAGAAGATTCAATGCAGAGGTTAGGTTTAGTGCGTAAGAATCGCACACTCCCACCTGCATGGTGGCGCCTTTTGAAGGTTCCCCCTTCGCGAATAAAATAAAAAAATAAAAAATATATTTTAGATATAGATATAGATATAGATATAGATATAGATATAGATATAGATATAGATATAGATATAGATATAGATATAGATATAGATATAGATATAGATATAGATATAGATATAGATATAGACATAGATATAGATGTAGATATAGACATAGATATAGATATAGATATAGATATAGATATAGATATAGATATAGATATAGATATAGATATAGATATAGATATAGATATAGATATAGATATAGATATAGATATAGATATAGATATAGATATAGATATAGATATAGATATAGATATAGATATAGATATAGATATAGATATAGATATAGATATAGATATAGATATAGATATAGATATAGATATAGATATAGATATAGATATAGATATAGATATAGATATAGATATAGATAAAGATATACATATAGATATAGATATAGAACCCGCAAGGGTATCCTCAGGCGAGAATATCGGTGGAGTAACGCCCCCGGGGACCCTAGTTTTGGTTGACGCCTCCGTGGTTTCCCTAGTCACTACCCGCCGAAAGGCATTAAGTCCAAGCCCAGTACGGTCTTAATGATGGCATTCCTGGATACTGTTTTGGAATTGATACATTCTGGGCTGACGGTTGTGGCAATCTATGACCTCAGTAGGTGGAAGTGAAATTTCACTGAAATGGCTCTTATGCTAATGTCACAGCTGCCTCCGTCCCTTTAAAACGTGGTCTCAGAGTACGTTTAAAGTTTGTCATCATTGAGTTGATGGTGTAGGTTCAGATATATGTTCCTGATTAGTACGGATCTGGCTCTGACATAAGAATCCATAAGGATTCTATGTCAACCCTCGCATGGCGTCCCTGCACGCATATATACCCATGGGATCTTAGCGTAACTACACATCAATCGGCGATAGCGGCTTCGAGTTGGGACCCAATCGAATGGAAAACAATAAACAACAAAACACAAACCATAATAAGGAAAAGAAAGAAGGAGAACTGATCGTAATGAACAGCGAGGAAAGAGGGAAAAACCCTTTTGTAAGAAGCCTGGGGATAATAAGATCCCCAGTAGGAAATAAGCCAGAAATACCGCAAAATAAAAACGTGAATACGGCAAGAGAGTACATGAGCACACCTGTGAATACTCGCAAAGCAGATAGCTCTGAAGAAGATAAGGGACATCTAAGTCAGCTCAGACAATCGGAAGAAAGAGCGTTTATTGAGTTAGGGATTAAACTAAGCGCAGCAAATGTCATTGTTTCTGGAGCAAAGAACATACACAAGACGTTACACGATAATCTTAACTGTGCTTTCGCACTATATCAGCAGCTAAGAGAGTACAGGGAAGCGATAGATATTAAATCTGTTGTTCCAAGCGGCGCACGAAAGCAATTGTAATCTAAAGTTACTCAAGTCGACCCAACTTCCCCGGCCCAGGAGAGAAAACGGAAGGTAGCAAAAACACCTGCAACAGTTAGAGCACTGCAAACTCAGGGGGAAATAAATACAACGGATACCCCGACTGCGCCAAACGAGTGGAAAAAAGTGAGCCAACGAAAAGCAGAGAGGAAAAAAAAACGAACAAAAGAAACGAAGTGAAATGCGATACCAAGGGGAAGCAATAACGATTAAAGCTGGCACCTCTGAGTCATACGCAGATGTTTTAAAGGAAATGAAGAAGAAAATCAACCCCACTGAAATCGGGGTGGAGATACAGGGTATTAGAAGAACAAGAGCTGGAGAGTTACTTGTTAAACTAAGAAAAGGCGAAGGTCAAGCCGAAAAACTCAAGAGTGCTATAGGTAACACGCTTGGTGAAGAAGTCACAATAAGAACGGTTACCAAAAATATAACCATAGATATCAGAGACATGGATGAGTCAACAGATGAAGCCGACCTTGTCAACGCCCTTATGGAAGAAACGAAGGTAGAACAACCCGCAACGTTTAAAATACTTAATTTTAGAACATTGCTTGGAGGGACCAAACAGGCGCTCTTTCAACTACCTGAGCATTTAGCAGCTCCACTACTCCGCGCAGGACAAATCAGAGCAGGATGGGTCATGTGTAAACTGAGAAGTAAGATAAGAGCAACGCAATGTTTCAGATGCCTAGAACAGGGACACATTGCAAGTCAGTATAAGGGTACCGATGGAGGCAACCTATGCAGAAAATGCTGTAATCCGGGACACAAGTCTAAAGAATGCAAAGCGGAAACGAGATGTATACTATGTCAAGTAAGTGGCTCAATAAAAGTTCGGCATTATATTGGTAGTACAGCATGTGCAAACAACAGGAGAAACAAAGCAACAAAATTATCATGAAATTCCTGCAGATCAGCCTCGGACGTGGAAGAAAAGCACAAGACCTGATGATGCAGAAGGCGGCGAAAGATAATGCAGATATACTGTTAATAAGTGAACCGTACCGAAACCCATCATCTCAAGTTTGGTACCAGGACAGAAACCATCGCGCAGCCATTATGGTAAGAAACAAGAAATATGTAATAAGCGAGGTTGACGAAAGCAACGCTGGCTTTGTATATGCAACAGTGGAAAAAACTAGGGTATATAGTTGCTACTACTCACCAAATTTTGATAAAAACATGTTTGCAGAAGCTCTCAACGTACTCGATGATTCCATCAGATCATCAAAATATAAAGTGATAATCGGAGGTGATTTCAATAGTAAATCTCCGGAATGGAACTCCAAAATCCTAGACAATAAGGGTTCTATAGTATGTGACATGATTGCTAGTCTTGGTCTTACGGTATTCAATACCGGAAATAAGCTTACCTTTCGGAGAGGAACAGGCGGACGTATTATTGACATAAGCTTTGGAACAACAAACCTCTACAATGAGAAAACTAATTGGAAAGTGCTGGAAGATCTTAATCCGTCAGATCCGTCAGCCCAGAATGCATTAGATATAGATATAGATATAGATATATATATATAGATATAGATATAGATATAGATATAGATATAGATATAGATATAGATAAAGATATAGATATAGATATAGATATAGATATAGATATAGATATAGATATAGATATAGATATAGATATAGATATAGATATAGATATAGATATAGATATAGATATAGATATAGATATAGATATAGATATAGATATAGATATAGATATAGATATAGATATAGATATAGATATAGATATAGATATAGATATAGATATAGATATAGATATAGATATAGATATAGATATAGATATAGATATAGATATAGATATAGATATAGATATAGATTTAGATATAGATATAGATATAGATATAGATATAGATTTAGATATAGATATAGATATAGATATAGATATAGATATAGATATAGATATAGATATAGATATAGATATAGATATAGATATAGATATAGATATAGATATAGATATAGATATAGATATAGATATAGATATAGATATAGATATAGATATAGATATAAAGATATAGATATAGATATAGATATAGATACAGATATAGATATAGATATAGATACAGATATAGATATAGATATAGATATAGATATAGATATAGATATAGATATAGATATAGATATAGATATAGATATAGATAAAGATATAGATATAGATATAGATATAGATATAGATATAGATATAGATATAGATATAGATATAGATATAGATATAGATAAATAATTTTCTGGAGGAAAATATGTTTGTATCCTGAACTTACTCATGGGTCACTCTTGCGAAGCCACCATAGCAGTTATTACTCTCAGCATCCTTAAGATGGCATTTACTGCTGTCTTTACTAGTTTGTTCAAACCTCGCATGCATATCATTGTTGTGAAGAATAATCAACTCCGTAGCTACTGCTGCTTTCGTATCAATAGGATTGGACAATGAGTTTTCCAATAACATGAACAGTGACGTGAGTATGGAAAAAGTCAATTTCATCCCGGACATTATGATGGATCACTAAATTTTTAAAAAAATTTTATGAAATAATTATATATATATATGAACAGAAAGTATACAATGAAAAACACAAGTTTTTACATAAGGCGAATTAAAGAATTAACTTTTTTATATGAGATTATCACTTAAACCCTGTAACCACACGTACAAGCAACCACACGTTGCAAGTAAAAAATATATTTATAGCTTTATTTTGTGTTCCTATCCGATCAATCGTTTCGTTGAAAACAGTGTTCGTTCGTGTTTTTGAAATTTGTAATTCGAACAGAATCAAACAAGGATAACAGCTGATCAGCCAACGAACGATGTCGTAGTACAGTTACATATTTGCTATATGTATTTCTAACGAGCACTGAAACCACGAATCCGAACGTCAAAATCAAACAAACACTTTTATGCTATCGTTGTGGTTGCAGTGGTTAATAGAATGGTTAAAAAATGAAAAATTCTGAACCTAAAGGCAAATAAATTATGAAATATATAAATATACACAGTGTCTAAAGGCTGTGAAGCACTTTATATAAAATAAAAATTAAAACTACAATAGCTGCATACGTTTTACTTTGTTATGTCAAAGTAAAAGCAAGCACTCAACCACTGAAAACAAAAATAATGAAAAACAAATCCGCAAACCTAATTACTCAAAGTTTATTTATTGAATACACAAACCAAACGAAAGCAAAAAGCTCTGCCAACATATAAGAAACAAAGCAACATATTTAAAAAATCTTTAAAGTAAGTAGACAAAATTGCAAATTCATTACTATAACTGAGCTAATTATGTTTTTAACGGACTGTTGAAACAGGTCAAAAACTTTTTTGTAAGACCATGGAAATCATAAAAAATTTTTAAGTCATCAAATATTCTCCCTTAATATTTAGAGTTTTCTAGAAAAACTATTGATCCTGTTTCCATTCTGTTTTCCATTTTATCGTTATAGTCTTTTTGCACAAATTAAAATTCGCGTTGTTTTCGCTGCACAAACCAAACCACACTTTCTGTAGAAATTTCTATTTTTTGGTCAAACTCACTTCTTTATTTTTGCACGATTGAAAAACTGAAATGGCTGTTGAATGTACTAGAGATGTCAGTTTTTCAAAAACATCTATGCATCGATACAACGAGTGGAAAATTTTCGATGTATCAAAGCAAAACGTCAGTATTTTCGATGTATCGATGTCTTTCCGGCATCCCTATACTCAACCCACATTGCACAACGACCAATGGGCCTAAACTCAACCACATATTTATTGTTATTATTTCTACTAATAAAATTTCTAATTTTTGGACTAAGCTTATAAAAAACTGCTCTTAATCTAGTTAAAATTATCAAATAAACCTTTTTCGTAACTTAGATATCAATTTCTCAAAGTTCCTGGGACAAATTGTATAGGATATGCATTTTATAAGATTTACAAACCATGTTTAAATTTGAATACGCATTGCAAGATTGATGCTTGCTGAAAAGTTTTTATTTGCTTACATATTTTTATTGTTAGAGTTATTTTTTTTCCGTAATGAATCCACGCAAAGCTTTGGGTCGTATGCATAAAAATGAGATTGATCTCTGAGTTGAGTCGATCCAGCTAAAACTCAACTACTTGAGATCAAGAGTTTGCTCTAGCTTGAACTCAGTTTCGCATGTAAAATGCTGAGTCTGAGCTCACCACAAAGATCTTAAGTGCATTGAGATGAAGCTTAAAGCTCTCTTCTCTTTGCTATATTGATTTTTTGTTGCAATGCGTTAGACCCATAATTAAATCAGGAGTCGAAAATAATTGTTATTTTATATTTCAGAGCAGATAAAGTTGGGCAAATTTAAACCATATAAAAATTCGTTATGAGTAACTTTTATTTTTAGGAATTTTTTTTTTTTTTGGTTGCCGCATAACTTTTATTTTTGAGGAATAAATTTTTAGTTTGACTTATAAAAGTTATTTTTTTGAAATTAAATTTCTTCGGTTGTTAGTGTAGAAAGCCATGCCGATCTTGCTGCAGTACATAGTGCGGAAACTTCAATTCCCAGTTAATTAGTCATCAAACCTAAGTACTACAACTTTGCTAAGCGAGCCCTTCAGAGAAATGGAATGGTCTTTGGATAAAGACTTAGATGATGATACAAGTAGAAAGATAAAAGATGCCTACACTGAAATTGATAACCTCTTCGAATATTGGAGTAACCAAAAACATTTATCACCCATTTAATGGCAAGTAGCTTGCATTGTCCATGCAATACCAGCAACTCAAGCTACTGCGGAGCGATTTTTCTCAGCTTTGAAACTTATTTTAAGTGATCTCCGATGCAATATTGCAGAAAAGACTTTGAAACAAATAATGTTTGTAAAATTGAATTGAAACATAAATACATAACAAAAATCACAAAAGAGCTAAATGCGAAACTTTCTAATAACCGAACTAATAACTGAAAAATTAAATTTCCGGAAATAACTATTATTAGTCAACATAAAATATTATTGTTCAAAACTACAATAATGGCTACATCCAGAAAAAATTTTTTCTCAAAAATAACGGTTATTTATAACTAAAATACATTTTCAACCGATTTTAATCATTAATTTCAACCAATTCCCAAAAAGTTGCAAAACAGTTATGTCCCTGAATTAAATTAATAGTTACAATTAGGCTATACACAGCTTAAACGTATATTAACAAAGCGTATTTATAGCATTTGTTATTTTTGAAACTGTGAGCACCTCAGTATGTGTTTGCCGTATTCAATGATTTTGCAACGCTGTTATATATGCTGTAGATAGGGCATAAAAATACGAGACTCAAAAAACACGTTCAAGGGTTACTTTTACTTACGCGTGTTTGCGTATTTGCGTTTGCATGCAAAACAACAACAAAGAAAAATACGCTAACGTAAGTTGGCGTTAAAATAACAAATCGTAAATTAAACAGGCCTGCGTACTTAAACTCTCAACAGCCTAAATATTACTAAGGCAAGTGCTTATTTTGGTAATGAGTTCAGCCGCAGTGGACAGCGTGGACGAGAACGCAGGAGACGTTCAGTCAAATATCCTAATATATAAAAAGCAAGCACAATGCTCTGCACACAATATCACTCAAACTGTAATTATTTTTTGCGATCAGCCTAAAAGTATGCACAGAAAATTAATTTAATATTTATCAGCGACATGCTTGCCTTTTATGTATGTGCATACTTTCAGGCTGAACATTTCTCAGAACAGTATCCCAGCAGGAAAGTGAGCGACTAGGTAAGCGAAGTGGTAATCTATAGCTTGCATTGCCTTCATCGATGAATTTTAACAAGGGGATGGCATAGAAAATGTAATATATCCCTTACTGCATAACAGAGTTATTGAATAATTCTTATATTACTCGGTAATGCAGCGATGTTTTTTAAAATATCGATGTACATTTCGATGCCTTGAATCAAAGAAATACATCGAATTCCACAAGAACCCTCAATTTAACTTGATGGTAACGCATGAAGAGCAGAAAGAGTGGCGCACACATTATCATTTCACTTACCTTGGAATGCATGATTTCTTCTATACTATTTTCAATAAAGAATTTCTCAAAGAAAAATAAGATGCATTCCTCATTTTCCTTCTGGAATGTTGTAAAAGCACTGTAATAATGGCCAAAAATAATTATAGTTTACCAGTAATGCTTCCAACCCGTCGTAGGACGGGCTTTTATACTAGTAAGCTTACATTTGATTGAAAAATTATAAGCAAAATAATAATAGAATTAAAGGAGAAGTACAATGTGGACCTAAATAAAAAAAAATGTGATAAATTAATACCTCGTATGAAGTGCCGAACTAAGCAAAAAAGTGATTTGAATAAAATTTGAGAAGGAAATGGTTGCACTGTTGGGCAAAAAGAATAGCCCAACAATTCAAAAAATGCAAGGTAAGTTGTATTTGTGTTATACATACCCCCTGTGTTATACGAATCCGTTTCAAATTCGAGATGGAGTAACTTCTTCGAATTTTTTATCCGAAACGAGTTGCGCTACGGATCTGAAACTGATCCCTTTTCGTATGAAACTCCTCTTAAAAACGCAAATAGCTTTTTCCACTTTTCCGGATTCGTCTCGAACTCGGAACGGACTTCATAAACGAATCCATTTTGCACTATGTTTTTATCAGAGTCGGACTCTTTTTTTTTTTGTAAAAATTTCTACTTCGCGACAGACTTATTTTTTTTTTTAAATAATACAAATTCAAAACGGAACAATAAGATTTAAGAAAGATTTTATGTAAACAAAATATTAATCGATAGCAAAAGGAAAGTTTGTATTTTTAAGTCCATTTTATTTGTGCTCTTCTGATGGCTTCATTGCTTTTTGGGAATGCAATTCAATGGTTCCCTTTGCTTGCGATTGCGTTGGCAACTTGCTTAACAGTACGCGAAGCTGTGTTTTTTTGTATAACTTGGCCGATTCCAAGCTGAAATCCGGGATCATCATCAACAAATCTTAGAAAGGTTCGCATTTTCTCTACTTTTGTTAATCCTCCCCCTCATTTTGACTAATTGATGAACGCGGTTTGCATATTTTTGTTTTTCGCACATAAAATAAGTATTCGGCCATTTTCACACATTACGTTATTTGGCAAAACTGAGTTTAGTTAGTAGAAGTTGGTTATTATGCATACGAATATTAGCTTAAACTCAGTGAGAGCTTTCAATTTCAAGGAATTGCTCAACAGTGAGATCAATCTCATCAAGTGAGATGAATCCCATAAGCGAATTTTTTTATATGCATACTTAACCGAGCAATTGCTCAAAACCTTGAGAAAAAGGTTAGATCTCAATTTCATGCATACGAGCCTTTATCCTTGACCAGTAGCGGCATTCCCAAACGCGTTAACTACAATTTTCGTTATCTTTAAGTCCTCTCGGCTACGATTGTCTGTAACTCGTATGTCCAAACATAACCTTAGCTATTAATTTTGTTTACTTTGACAGTTGTTGATATTTGTAGCTGGCCTAATTACGAGTTTAAAGACGTCGAGAACAAAACAAAACTTATAGTTGAGCAAGTAAAGATGTAAGTAAATTTTAATTTTTCTGATTTTGCACTTATTTTCCAGAATAAATTTTATTAACTGAAATAAACAAGTATTAGAAATGGCATTCCAGTATTTGGGCATGGATGCAGCTATTTTAGATAGCAGAATTGGAATGCGACAAGGCGCAGCAGAAAGATCAGCTCTTCGGCAAGTGGACATCCCTTTCGGTTTGGAGCAATCCAAATTCGTTCAATCGAACCGGTTGACGCCCGAGGTAACGCATAACTTGGTGGAGTCGATAAGAAGTTCTTTAGAACAACGGACAATCTCCGCTTTATCGGCAGAAAATCAGGTGAGAAGCAAGAAGTGACTGTTTCAAATGTTTTCATCTATAATATCTTTAACGTGCTATTTGCTACGCTTCAATTCTATGCTACGGGATGCTATCAATGACCTGTAGGGAAGCAGCCAGGCATCATCATGAGCCAGTCTTCTGTGAGCCGGTCTAGCCATAGAGTAACAGATGCCATAAATAATCACATTTTTAGATCAAACGCGCGTTTCCCCATAACTGACATTGAGCGCCAGGCAGCGTTCGAGCTATTTAGGACAGCGCCCCAGCCTTTTGATGGTGCCATTGGAGCAATTGACTGCTCCCACGTAGGCATCGTGGGGCCACCACAGCACGACTAAGCCTACGTAAATCACCATTGATATCATTCCATAAATATGCAAATAAAAAACGAAAAAAAAACGAAATGGCCATCTCAGCCCTTGAAAGGACTTTGATCGAGCCCCTTATGATCAATTGTGTTGTGTGTGTTGTGAAATGTTTGCAAGCAAATGATCGAGAACTGGACCTACATGTTTCACGCAGTTTCATGGCAGTTTTTACTCTCTGAGGTTTGCCATTGTCTGCAGAGAAGTGACGGCCGAACAGAAAAATTAATTCAATTGAAAAAATTTTCTGTGTCAGCTGGAGGATTCGAACCTGGA
Organism: Coremacera marginata; assembly: GCA_914767935.1. NCBI lineage: Eukaryota > Metazoa > Arthropoda > Insecta > Diptera > Sciomyzidae > Coremacera > Coremacera marginata. Next base: position 70,630,366 of record OU612044.1, on the reverse strand, counting down.
TTCTCTGGCGTAAGAGTCACACACTTTACCCACTACGCCACGGCCGCCACAATAAATATGCAAATGGTAAATTAAAAAATTTAATAAAAATTAAAAACTTAACTTATTCCAGTATTTTTCCCTAAGATTTGCGATCCGAATCTGAAGATTTTAAATGTAAATGCGAGGTATTCCAGAGCTCGTTTGCAACGAGCCTATGATCGTGGTGCCCGTCGCGCATTTCTAATTGGTGCGTTTGTTCATATTAAATTTCAGTTAAATTTATAAACACTTTTTGTTAACAGGTGACTCTGGCTACCCATTAGAACCATGGTTCATGACACCTCTTCCAAATCAGTCAGAAGATACTCCCAGATATCGGTACAACCAGGCTCTATAAAAAGATAGAAATTGTGTGGAGAGGCTGTTTGGTGTTCGGGAAAGGAGGTGAAGGTGTCTTTCGAGACAGAGAGTTATCATGTATGAGCCAGGATTTTCTGGCAGAATTGTTTATGCTTGCGCAGTTTTGCACAACATGAGCCTCTACTCGATAAGCATAAAAGATACGGATGGGGTGTTGCCCTATGTTGAAGCGGAGGCTGCAATAAATGAGGAAGATGGCAATGGCGTTCGTTCCTCTGTTGCTGAAATAAAATATTTGTTTACATTATTTTCATATTATTTATTATTTAACTATTTTTCAATGCAATTTCATTTAATTAACCTTAACCTTAGCAATAAAACCTTAACAAACACAAAAAAACTTATAAATCATCGTATTATATCTGTGGTCACAAAGAAACTCAAAGTATCGTAAAAAACAATATTTTAATTGCACTAACTGCGATCCTTTATTCTGAAATATATGAACCTCTACAAACAAACTATGTGCAGACATTAGTGATGATCTATTCTAGACAAAAAAAAAAAATGGATATCTGTATACCTCCAAAGATTGGCAATAAATAAAACTCATTTATTTACATATTTTTATATTCAATTTTATTTAAATTTTACTTATAAAAACTTCTTAAGCAAATAAAACTAAAAATTCGAATAAAAAAACTAATTAAAACTTAAGAAAACTTTGCACTTAAAATAAAAACAAAACAATATTAACAAAAAAAAAAAACAAACAAAACAAACAAGACCTCATGTATCACGCAAAGGGCTCATCGTGTAAATATTCAGCCTTCACATTTGGCTTCATTGCAATTGCCAAGTGTTCAACTGCAGAAGCTAAGCGTCCTATAGCTAACGCTTGCACCATAGCTGCTTTGGCATGCTGCTTCGCTACTTCCGACTGCATCTGAAAACATACATACAAAAATATCATGAGAATATCTATATTATGTATATTATGTCATACAAAGCATTGCACTTACCGTGATAGCATCTGCTTTCTGCTTGGCTATTGCTGCGAACTGCTCCCTGGCGGAATCGAGAATGGTTCTCTTCTTGGTTTTTTTCCGGCTGCACGTTCTCAAGGTTCATTAATATAGGTTAAGTCACTTGAGAGAAAAGCACTCTTTTTACGCCTTTGCTCGAACTGTCAAAGTAGCAGTTAGCTAAAAATTGTACAGATTCAGGTTTTTTTTCCTTGGACATTCCTACCCATGGAATTATATTTCCCCGCCGTTTAGTCCACGTCCACCAACTCCTTAACACATTCAACATTCTTATATTTAAATGTGTTGGGCACTGTTGGAGTCTCCAGCAACACATCAACATCTCCGTCCTATAGCGCAATTTGCAAATGCTATAAAGTAAAAAACATAAATGATCAAAATATCATAAAATTTCATGCAACCACAGATACCTCCGGAATGCTTTCAGCGCAGTTGCTGCTGCCTTTCGTATTTCATTCTGAGAATACTCAACACCCGCAAATCCAGATCAGTGAGCGCAGGAATGGAAAGGGGCTTACCACCTGTCTTGCTCATTTCCTTTCTCTTGCCTTCCCCGACGTCCGACTTTTAAAGTCACGCCATTCCTATAAACAAAAATAAATTCTGCTTTATTTAACAACTGCATTTGTGCACTTTGAACTCACCACTTGCCACTGGCCCGCTGACTTCTCAGCTCTTTCAACACTGATCAGCTGCCCAGCGAGTTGCTCCCACCTCTCAGCTGCTTCGTGACAACCATGCAATGCCACGAACTTTCGCCCCACTTGGCCACGAAAAGGTCCAGCATCATTTGGTACTGCTCCCCTGTTGCCAACTTGATCTTTTTTTATTAAAATTAATTTTTTTATTTACATTATTGGTTCTGTTTTATATTCTTTTTGACTTTTTTTTCTTGTTTTGAACTTACTTTGATCTGTCAAATGTGAGTGATGCCATATTTTCGATAGAAGTAAACAATATTTGTAGGTAACTTTTTGACGAAACTCTTAGCAAAAGTTGTAGCTTAGCAGACTTTTGAGAATACCATGTCTGTTACTGCAAGCTTCAAACGTCGTTGGTCAACGATAGCGATTGTAGATCGTAAGAATGCCGCTACAGGAAGGTTTAAAAAAACGATTTGTCCACCTTAAGCTTTAATGCTGTGTGTCATATTCGAATTTTGAATTTTAAGACTGATATATAGTTATAACTGATATATAGTGGCGGCCGTGGCGTAGTCGCTAGAGGGTGTGGCTCATACGCCAGAGAACCCAGGTTCAAATCCCCCATCTGACATAGAAAGTTTTTTCAATTTAACTAATTTTTTTAATTCGGCCCTCACCTCTCTGCAGACATTGGCAAACCTCAGAGAGTAAAAAACTGCCATGAAAAGCTTCTTGAGGACATAAGCCGTTCGGAGTCGGCATGAAGCTGGTAGGTCCAGTTCTCGATCATTTATATTCAAGCATTTCACAACACAAACAACACAATTGATCATAAGAAGCTCGATCAAAGTCCTTTCAAGGGCTGCTGAAATGGGCATTTCGTTTTTTTTTTATATAGTTTTATATATAAAATATTGTTTTTGTATATAAAGAAAATTGTCCAGCCCTTTTTCTACTCTCGCCACCTTCTTTTGGTGACCAAATATCAATCAGTGGTGCTACAAGGGTAACAATTGTACCTTTTGGGGTACACTTTCAGTACCGTCAGTACGAAAGTAAGCCTTTTTTTTCAAATGGTACATTTTTGGACTTAGAAGTTTTTCATTTTCTATCAATTTTTGAATTTTTTTAATTATATGTGAATTTTTATCATGTGTAACACTAGACTTTCTATTTAGTGTGATGTGCCCTTGACTAAAAAGTGTTGCCAAGTAACAATCTCTCATATCTAGTTACTAATTGGCTGCTCATACTTATCTGCTCGTCTCTAGCTGCCGTTTTCTAGCTTTTTATCACTTTTCATTTCTAAATTTTCATCAAGTTTTTGTGTTGCTGATTAATTTGGAAACGCATGTAAAAGTGTGTTGTCAAGATATAAAATTTGACAGGTATTTCGTGAAAAAAACAAAGAGATAAACAGTCTCTAAAGAATTTATTTGATGAAAACATGTTTTCAAGAGTTCATTATTTTCTAAAGGATATGGCAAGCATTTCACATCGAAGTGCAGCAGCAGTGCGGGTCTTAATTTAAGCTCATTAAAACAAATCTTCGAAACAAGCTAGCCGCTAAAGCTTGCAGCGCACTTCTCTTGTGTAAGGAGTTGTTATTTAATAAAAAATGCGCTGGATGGGAGCCTAGTGATGATATTTTAAAAGGAAACCAAAAATAACTGATGCTGATGAAATAGAGGACTTCAATATTTTGGAATATTAAATATAGTACTCTGTTCGGTTTCACGTGAAATTAAACGCAAATCTCCATATAAAATTTGATAGTTGTGAAACAACCTTCAACATTTTTGTCGAAGTAGTGCTTTGTTTCGCTGCGGAAAATCTAGTACTATATTCCGCAACATGTATCTAGCAACATTCTTTTCACGACAATTTAATTGAACCGACCATTTATTTTGTCATGAAAAGTGAGTTTAAAAAAAAAGTTACATTCAAGTTGACAAAGAAAGTACAAGTAAAATAAAAATTATGTTTTTAATTAGATTAATATCATTTTCGATTTATTTTTTAAATTTTCCTTATTAATAATTGCAGTGGATAGGTGGTTTGCCCAACATGCTGCTCTATCTTCTCTCTCATCTTCTTTCGGTGCTTGTGCTCACATATACCTGCAGCTGACAGCAATAGGTTGACGACTTGTCCAGCTGCACAACAAAGAACATCATACGTTTGTATACACATTCTGAAAGCTTTTTTATATCAATATATCCAAAAATTATAAAAAAAAGAACCTTCATGATTTTCTCCTTTCTGCTATAATTTCTTGCATTTTTAATTGTTTCGTAAAAATTTACGCAACGTATAAATGGATGTTGCCAGCGAAATTTTACGCAAACGAACAGAGTACTATGCTTTACGAAGAGTAACCGCCTTGCTCAGTAACTGATTAACTAAATGTTCTCTTTAAATATGTATATTTCAGTACAAAATATAGTGTTATATATCAACATATAATCAGATTGTATTTAATAAAATTATTTTAAAAATAATTATTTTTATTACTTCTATTATTATTTTATTATTAATATTATAAGTAAATTAAAAAACATCAGTTTTTAAACTTTACGCTGATATGATAGTGTTTTGACTTTTTTAGTAATACATTTCAGAAAGTTCTTTTTTGGACAAAAAGCAATGTTTTACTCAATTAAAAAGTTACACTTTGAAAATCTCTTATAGCATCACTGATATCAATAGAATGGTGTAGATTTTTACAAGGGTACGGAAACGTCTGCTCGTGTACCTTTGTGACCGTACCTTTCAAAAAGGTAAAAGGTAAATATTTTACCCAAATATTTTACCTAAGAAAATAGTTTATCGCTATCGTCCACGAGCGCGTACGTTTTGGTGGGGCTTTGAAATCAGATCTCATTCCGTGTACCTTGCAAAACGTACACGCCGTGGGCGTGGACGTAAATGAGACTTTTAACGCTCATGAGATAGCTCATGAGCTGCTCACGGAAATAAGGGGAATTGAAGGGGCAAGAATTTAGCTCCCAGTAGAGTCCCTCGCAACTTTTATGATTTCTAAAGACTCTGCGAACAAGAAAACTATTATAAACCTTTTGAAGTAAAAAAAAAACACAACCGTTCAGTTTAAGATTACAAAAGAGAAGAAGTTTATTGTTTAATATCTTGTACATTGATACTCAGTGTTGCCATATTATTTATTTAATTAAATGATTCTTTTACAATACCTTCCCTGAATAATTATTAAATAAGAAATTCATATAAAAAAACATTTAAAGAGTTCTTAAGAAAATTAGCTTTGTATAGAGAAATTCATTTGAAATTTAATTTAAAAAAAAATAGTTAATTTAGTAAACCATACTATTCTAGGCCAAATTTATTTGCCAGATTCAAGAATTTAGGAGTGTTAACTGGTTTTGTTAAAATATCGGCCAACATCTCGGCAGTTGGTACATACATAATTTTTAGAATTCCATTATCTAGCTTCTCACGGATAAATTTAACCTTTAAGTCCACATGCTTCGTTCGCGGAGAAAATGAACCATTTGATGCTACATGTATAGCACTTTTGTTATCGCAAAATAAAACTGTAGGTTCAGTGATGCCATTAATCAGCTCCGACTCCATTCGCTTTAGCCAAATTAACTCCTGAATTGCGTTCACCACCGACATGAACTCGGCCTCAGTTGTTGACAAGGCGATGGTCTTTTGTTGCTTTGTGCACCACGAAATTGCTCCGCCTTGGAAACTAAAGACGTAGCCAGATGTTGAACGCCTCTCATCAACGTCGCCACCCCAGTCTGCATCGCAATAGCCCACAACGTTAGAAGGTTGCCTGCGATAAACAAGATTTTTGCTTAAGGAGCCCTTTAAGTACCTCATCACGCGCTTGACAGCTGCCCAGTGTGCCTTCCCTGGATTGACACTATATCGGCTGAGCACATTAACTGCATAGCTAATGTCAGGTCGCGTCACCTGCGCTGCAAAAAGTAAGCATCCGATAGCTTGCATGTACGGGACTGTTGCCATTTCTTGCCGCTCAAGTTCATTCGTAGGTGACATTGCTGCTGTAAGTTTCTGATTGGCATCCATTGGTGTTCCAACAGGGTTACAATCAAACATTGCAAAACGTTTTAAAACGGCTTCAATGTATTGCTGCTGGTCAATTTTCGTAATACCAATCTCCAAATCACGAACAATTCGAATTCCCAATATGGAACTGGCTTCGCCCATGTCCTTCATCTTGAAATGTACGGAAAGTTCATTTTTAAGTCTTTTGATTAAAACTATATTGCTTCCAAACACCAAAATATCGTCCACGTAGATGGCCACATATAACATCATATCACTATTAGCATGATGGTAAACGCATTGGTCGGTATCGCTGCGCTTCAGTCCAAATGACGTTAAAACGGTATTGAGTTTTTCATTCCAAACTCTGCTGGACTGCTTGAGCCCATAAATTGATTTTTTTAATAAACACATTCTTCCAGTGCCATCATCAAATTCCATTGGTTGATGCATAAAAATTTGTTCTTTTAAATCACCATTTAAAAAAGCTGTTATTGCATCAAGCTGGTGAATAACTAAATTGTGTTTGGTCGCCAAAGCCAACAAAAAACGAATTGAGCTATATCGCACAACAGGCGAAAACGTTTCGTCGTAGTCTATTCCGTATTGTTGACTGAAACCACGGGCCACCAGTCTAGCTTTTCGTCGAATTATTTTACCATCAGCGTCATACTTCGTTCGAAATATCCATTTGGAGCTAATCGGTTTCTTTCCGGCAGGCAAATCGGTAACAACCCACGTGTTATTGTCTGAAAGTGATTTAATTTCGTCCTGCATCGCTTTTTTCCAGTCCTCTGAGAACGCAGATGACAAAGCTTCCTTCACGGTTGCAGGATCTTCTGATATAAAATCGATGGCACAAAAAATATAACTCGGCTTAGATTTGCTGTTTAAGCGCTCAGATCGTCGAATCTGCTCTTCTTGTTCAAGAGCCAGGTCAGCATCCTCAAATACATCTTCAGTTGCACTGGTATCTGGATCTTCACCAACGTTGTGATCACTCCCAACGCCTTCAAATTCTTCATTGCATTCACCAGAACAAGCGACTTCAGTTGACGGTTCATATTTTTGCTCAATTTCCCCTGAATCGGCAATGGATTGATCGCTTTCAATGTTGACTACAACTGAAGGTAAACTGTTAGTGAGAGGTTTTGAGTTATAATTACCTAACTGATGTTCTACGAACACAACATCTCGGCTTATGATTATGCGTTTTGTAGCATGATCAAAGAGCCTGTATGCCTTGGACTCGCTGCTGTATCCAAGAAGAATACACTCGACTGATTTTGGCTTCAGCTTACTGCGCTTTTCTTTAGGGACGTGTACCATGGCCTTACACCCAAAAATACGCAGATGATTCAAGTCCGGTGTTGTTGTGGTCCATAATTCTTCAGGGCTTTTGTCGTTGCCTCTGCAAGGAATTCGATTCAGAAGATAGGCTGCTGTCGTAGCAGCTTCAGCCCAAAACTTTTCGTCCAAACCAGCATCCAATAACATGCACCTGACGCGATCCATAATTGTACGGTTTAGCCGTTCGGCAACGCCGTTTTGTTCTGGCGTGTAAGGCGCAGTTGTTTGGTGCAGTATGCCGCAGTCCTGTATGTGATTTTTAAATTTTGAGTTCACGTATTCGGTTCCATTATCTGTACGAAGTACTTTTATTTTTCTGCTGCACTGGTTTTCAACCAAATTTTTGAATATTTTAAATTCATTAAAAACATCCGATTTCTGCTTAATTGGTATTACAAAAATTTTTCGAGTGCAGTCATCCACGAATGTTAAAAGATATCTTGCTCCAGAAAACGACTTCACTCTAAGTGGCCCCATTACGTCCGAATGCACCAGATCCAGCATATTTTCAGCTCGAGTACCAACATGTTTAAAAGAATTTCGCGTTTGTTTACCTTTAATGCATGTAATGCATTTGTTATTGTTATTCTTAGTAAACTGCACACCTATTGAGGCATTTTTCACATGTTTTAAATTCTCGTCACAAATATGAGCGAGTCTTCTGTGCCAAAGCTCGAAACTATTAGTAACTGATAGCGCCATTTCATTTTTGTTTGAGTTTAAGTTACAATCTAGATGATATAATTCATTTTTAACAGTTGCGGTTGCAAACAAATTATACTTGCTGTCATAAATTTTACACATGTCACCATCAAAGAGCACTTTGTTTCCTTTTTTTGCAAGTTGGCGTACCGACAATAAATTCGCACATAACTGTGGTATGTATTCCACATTTTTTATGATCGCATTTGTTTTATTTTTTCCGACTATTAACTGCATAGCGACGTCGCCTACGCTGTCAACGGGAACTTTTTCATTGTTAGCAACAACAATTTCTTTGCTCTTTACACTTTCTATGTTTTGCATTATTCGTTTATCATTGACCATGTGTGATGTCGAACCCGAATCAACATACCAAATGTCAGAATCGTTGTAAGTAGCAAGAAGAGAACGAGCGAAAAGAACTTTTGTTTCGTGTTTCTTTTTTCCGCTATTTCCTTTTGCTTTATTTGGACAATTTTTAGAGAAATGTCCCTTTTGCTTACAAGTATGACATTTGAATGCAGTATTGTATACTGCTTTATTTTTTGATTTTGAGTACAGAGCGCTTTCAGATTGATCATTATCAAATTTTGCGTCTTGCAACAACAAATTTTTTATATTGTCAACCGTAAGCTTTGCTTGCGAATTTTCTACAGCCATAACTAAAGAGCGAAAATCGTCGGGTAAACCAGCAAGCATTAACGATGCTGTGATTTCTTCGTCAACTTTTAAGCCTGCACTTGATACTTTCAGTGATGTCATGACCATTTTATTTACATAATCTTGCATTGATTCGCAGTCGGAAAGCTTAAGACGTACTAATTGCTTTAACAGTTCAACTTTTCGCGTGAGCCCGCTGTCTTCATAAGCCGCCATTAAAGCGTCCCATGCTTCTTTTGCAGTAGCTGCTGTAGCTATGTGTGCAAAATTTCCAGGTTCAATCATCAACGTTATTTCTGCAAGTGCTCGTTCATTAAATTCCAAGTCCTTCTCATTTGGTGTCCCTGACAATCCTGTGCTTACCACTTTCCAACATCCCTTTAGGACGAGGTATGACTGTGCATGCCGCTTCCAGATATCGAAATTCTCGCGCCCCCTCAATTTCTCGAAAGGAAATGAAAGCGCGTTACTCGAAGTCATTGCGAAAAAATTTTTTTTTTACACGTTTTAGTAACTATTACTATTAACTTTTATTTTAAAATTCAAACCGAACTTTCTTTCGCAAAAAAAAATTAATTAACGCGTGTCAATAGGCCCATAACCTATTATAAACCTTTTGAAGTAAAAAAAAAACACAACCGTTCAGTTTAAGATTACAAAAGAGAAGAAGTTTATTGTTTAATATCTTGTACATTGATACTCAGTGTTGCCATATTATTTATTTAATTAAATGATTCTTTTACAATAAAAACTATGATTTCACGTCCAAAAGGCTTCACTTGGATTATATCGTATATGTTACAAGTTTGGCCATTCGGACCTTTTTAGGTTCTGTGGACTTCTTGGACAAAAATTTAGATTTTTTAAAGAATACTTTTCTATTTGGACAAATAAGTTCCAATTATAATATTTTTGGAGCTAGTTGGGAATTTTTTTTTTTGACTTAGTAGACTAACATCATGAATATAATTTTTTAGCAAACAGGTTTCACTCGGGTAAACAGGATCCCTCCCCCCTCCGATGTAACGTCACACTTACTTTTTTAAATTTTTTGAGCTTTTTTTTATAATTTACCAGTTTGTTATGAAAAAATCATTGAGCAAGTTATATTATAACTTTTATTAGAAACTTATATGGAAATTTCACGTTGTTTTATTATGTTTGACCAAAGATTTTAATCGAAAATTAGAGCTTTTCTGACGTTAACAAGAACACCACCAAGTTTTCCGTTATATTCTTTATTACGTGGATGTTCGACAATTGTGAAAATTGTTTGTTTTAATTTTCTTACATCTATTTTATATTTTCTTTGAACATGAAGTTATAACGGCTATTTTCGGTGAGTGCTTTAGAGAAAGAATTCACACTTCAGTTCAGCAAAAAAACTGTTTTTTTGAAGCTGCTACACTTGTTGAAGGTGTTTCAAATGTCTTTTATATCTTTGTTCGATTGAAACATAGTTTCAGCTGTCTTTTTCAGTTTGTGATCCGTTCGTTTTATTGGGTGGGCTTTATTTTTGATAAAAAATTAAAGAAATATTTACAATACAATTAAATTTAAATAAAATTTAAAATTTTGAAAACTGAATTCAAAAATTTTTTGACGCAACCAAGATTTCCCGCCCCATTTCTCACTTCATTACAAATGTTCGTCCCTCCTCTCCTCCCTAAAAGTGTTATGTAATTTAGGAACAGCCTCTTACTGGGCTACTTGGATAAAAATTTTTTGGCAAAAAGGTTCCACTTGGTAAAATAGTTTTCATAGACAATATTTTTGGAACTACTTTGATCATTGCCACTATTTTGGGCTTAGTGGACTCCTAAGACAAACAATTTTGGATTTCTTGACAAATACGTACCATGTGGACGTTCCATATAGGTTCCAATTTTAAACTATTCGGGTTTTTGTAACTTTCTGGAATTAGTGAACTCCTTTAATATTTTGACGAATAGGTTCCACATTCAATAATTTTAAAACTAGTTGATTCATTGAAACTTTTGAATTATGTGATCTTATTGGACAAGAATCTTGTTTTTTAAAAATATTGTTCTACTTGTTATGCTTCTGGAAATAATTGGGCCACACTAGCATTTTAAGAATAAGTGAATTTGGCCAAAGATCTGGACTTTTTTATTAATGACCCAACCAGTTCCAAAAGTGCAAATGGAACCTATGGAAAAGTGCAAATGGAAAGAAAACAAGACTTTTGTCTAAGAACCCCATCGAACCCAAAAAATAACCACATTGTTTTGTGTAAGAAAACCACAAAACTCAAAAAAATTCCAGTCGCGCTGTTTTGATCTATGCTAATCAGTTGAAGAGGGAGAATAGACTCGTTGCTGTTTTTTCGTTATGTGGACATGTACATATATATGAGAGCATCTCGTGATGGTGAACTATGGCAATAAATTTCAGAGAGAAAGAGAGTTTGTTTGGAATTGCCAGACAAAAAACCCCAAGTGATCGCTTGCGTTTTACAGAATACGGCCATTAGTTCACACCAGAGAAAGCGTTGACTGCGTCTCTGGAACCTAAGTATTCTATATTTGGTGATATCTTAAGCAAATATTTTTAAAGGAATCGTTATAATGATTTTGTTTACCTTCTTTTCTTATACTTCATCTTATTTTATGTTACTCTTATGGCCAATTCTTACTAATTTAATGCCTCTTGCTCTCTCTTTTTCCCAATCTTTTTTCTTCTGTTCCTTCTCTCTTTGCAGTTTGTAATTTTGCAGTTGTTTCGTTTTATATGTATATATCAACCCCTTTGCGCGAACTTATCGTGTGTGCCAAAAATCAAATTTTACAGGAGTGTTTTTTCTACTTCTTATACACTTGAATATTGTTTCGTGTAGTAATCGTTGTGTAGTGAAGGTGAAGCGAATAGAGGCATGGTACGAAAGGGCTACATAAAAGTGAGCAATCCACTTCACATTAGGGGTATTCACGATGTGGTGTATTTGTGATAAATTTTTACAAAATTTACAACTTATTGTGAGCGAACCTTCAATAACGTCTTGTATTTTCAAAACAGCTGATTTGTGTACGTAAATTTGTGTGGAAACATAAATTAAAATGCCTTAGAACAGCGAGAAGGCAAAAATTATTAATTTAATTGTGGAGGAGGCTGAAAATGAAATTGAAGTCCTAAGCGGTAAGTGTTACTTTAATTCGTAGAATATTTAAATGCATAATTTGAATTTTTTTAAATTTAGAAAATAAATATGAAGACGAAGAATATAACAAAATCTTAGATGAAGCAGTAGAAAATGTTTTACTGGTGCTAAAGTGTCGTCGCGGAATTGAGGAACACGTTCCAAAATCACATGAGTGGCGTAATGAAGTTTTTTAGTGAAATGGATGATGGGCGCTTTAACCAAATGCTAAGAGTAACAAAACAACAATTCACTTATTTAGTTACTATACTTGAGAAAGATTTGGAATTTAAAAGTCACACTCAAGCAAGCAGTTCCCAGTGGAGCTTCAGGTGGCTATTGTGCTCTACAGGCTTGGGGCTTATGGAGAAAATGCAACTATTCGAAAAATAGCCTCGATGTTTGGAGTTGGTGACGGCGGTACCAGGGATGATATTGGCTTTACTGTAAAAGGGCCAAAATTCATATAAAAATAGGGCCAATTTGACATTAATAGGGCTTTGAGATTTATAAATTGTAACTCAATATCAGAGGCCGTCCCAATTATGCATTTTATAATAAAAAGCAAAAAATAATAATTATATTTTGACTTTTAAAATTGTGAGCAAAAAGTAATAATTATCTTTAGTTTTTATTTGTTAGGGCAAAAATAAAAAGCAAAAACTAACCAATAATTTTTTGAGCACTAAATAACTGGTAAGTTTTGATTTTTGTTTTTTAAGACAAAAATGAAACGCAAAATCTGACCGATATTTTGCTGAGCACTAAAAAACTAGTAAGTTTTGATTTTTATTTTTTAAGGCAAAAATAAAAAGCAAAATGTGGATCTAAGGTTACGGTTGAACCAAAGTTTTACTAATTTTAAGGCATGATGACGATGATGATGATGACTCATTTAGAACTGTAATTTAAATGATTAAATGAAATCACTTCCATCTTAAATCAAAAATTTTGGGTAAAAGTGATATAGTTTCAGGTTATTCTTTCAAAATATTTTATTTCACGCTTTGTTTGTAAAAGTTAAAAAGACGCCAAAATTAATCTATAGATAAAGTGTTTCTAAAAGAAAATTTTTAACAAAAACATTTTTCTGATAAGTCAATCCTAAATTTTATAAATAAAAACAAAAATTGTAAAGCTTTTCCACAAAAACCACACACCAGATATTTCCATCTTGAAATAGTCGTAGAATGTCAGAAATGAATAAGCAATATTATGAAGACTCTCCGTCTTGCAAGAAGTCTAATTAATGAAGCGGGACTTGGGTTCACTCTTTTCATCTAAACTCAACTTGGGAAATAAACTAAGCTTGTTGAAATTACTAAAAAGTATGCTCTTAATGGGACAATGACTGTATTTAACAAAACTTGTTTTACGTCTCGCCTTTACATAAAATACAAACAATAAAAAATAACATAAGAAATGAAATGAAAAATCACCCAAAATTTTTCATACGAAATTGGGGTGAATGAAATAAAAAATGAATGGGAAATTCAAAGGAAAAATCACCGAAAAAATTGGACAATTTTGCACATTTTTTAACGAAATTTCGCTTTTTGCTGAGGGTTTTTTATACAAAAATCACCTACTTTTTTGGATGCAGTTTCGCTTTCTGTTTTTAACTGATAGTTCACATTGACTACTAGAGAAATGGTAATTATAACTCTTTTTTATTTTTATCACTTGATCCTTATGTTTTTTAAAAATTTTAAATAATTAACTTAAATCGGTCGAGGGCTATCCGTCACCTCTCTCCCCCAACCCCCCCGCGGTTGTCTTACCTTTACATGATCACAAAAAGATAATTTTTTTTTTTGATGATATTTTAAAAGGAAACCAAAAATAACTGATGCTGATGAAATAGAGGACTTCAATATTTTGGAAAATTAAATATAGTACTCTGTTCGGTTTCACGTGAAATTAAACGCAAATCTCCATATAAAATTTGATAGCTGTGAAACAACCTTCAACATTTTTGTCGAAGTAGTGCTTTGTTTCGCTGCGGAAAATCTAGTACTATATTCCGCAACATGTATCTAGCAACATTCTTTTCACGACAATTTAATTGAACCGACCATTTATTTTGTCATGAAAAGTGAGTTTAAAAAAAAAGTTACATTCAAGTTGACAAAGAAAGTACAAGTAAAATAAAAATTATGTTTTTAATTAGATTAATATCATTTTCGATTTATTTTTTAAATTTTCCTTATTAATAATTGCAGTGGATAGGTGGTTTGCCCAACATGCTGCTCTATCTTCTCTCGCATCTTCTTTCGGTGCTTGTGCTCACATATACCTGCAGCTGACAGCAATAGGTTGACGACTTGTCCAGCTGCACAACAAAGAACATCATACGTTTGTATACACATTCTGAAAGCTTTTTTATATCAATATATCCAAAAATTATAAAAAAAAGAACCTTCATGATTTTCTCCTTTCTGCTATAATTTCTTGCATTTTTAATTGTTTCGTAAAAATTTACGCAACGTATAAATGGATGTTGCCAGCGAAATTTTACGCAAACGAACAGAGTACTATGCTTTACGAAGAGTAACCGCCTTGCTCAGTAACTGATTAACTAAATGTTCTCTTTAAATATGTATATTTCAGTACAAAATATAGTGTTATATATCAACATATAATCAGATTGTATTTAATAAAATTATTTTAAAAATAATTTTTTTTATTACTTCTATTATTATTTTATTATTAATTTTATAAGTAAATTAAAAAACATCAGTTTTTAAACTTTACGCTGATATGATAGTGTTTTGACTTTTTTAGTAATACATTTCAGAAAGTTCTTTTTTGGACAAAAAGCAATGTTTTACTCAATTAAAAAGTTACACTTTGAAAATCTCTTATAGCATCACTGATATCAATAGAATGGTGTAGATTTTTACAAGGGTACGGAAACGTCTGCTCGTGTACCTTTGTGACCGTACCTTTCAAAAAGGTAAAAGGTAAATATTTTACCCAAATATTTTACCTAAGAAAATAGTTTATCGCTATCGTCCACGAGCGCGTACGTTTTGGTGGGGCTTTGAAATCAGATCTCATTCCGTGTACCTTGCAAAACGTACACGCCGTGGGCGTGGACGTAAATGAGACTTTTAACGCTCATGAGATAGCTCATGAGCTGCTCACGGAAATAAGGGGAATTGAAGGGGCAAGAATTTAGCTCCCAGTAGAGTCCCTCGCAACTTTTATGATTTCTAAAGACTCTGCGAACAAGAAAACTATGATTTCACGTCCAAAAGGCTTCACTTGGATTATATCGTATATGTTACAAGTTTGGCCATTCGGACCTTTTTAGGTTCTGTGGACTTCTTGGACAAAAATTTAGATTTTTTAAAGAATACTTTTCTATTTGGACAAATAAGTTCCAATTATAATATTTTTGGAGCTAGTTGGGAATTTTTTTTTTTTGACTTAGTAGACTAACATCATGAATATAATTTTTTAGCAAACAGGTTTCACTCGGGTAAACAGGATCCCTCCCCCCTCCGATGTAACGTCACACTTACTTTTTTAAATTTTTTGAGCTTTTTTTTATAATTTACCAGTTTGTTATGAAAAAATCATTGAGCAAGTTATATTATAACTTTTATTAGAAACTTATATGGAAATTTCACGTTGTTTTATTATGTTTGACCAAAGATTTTAATCGAAAATTAGAGCTTTTCTGACGTTAACAAGAACACCACCAAGTTTTCCGTTATATTCTTTATTACGTGGATGTTCGACAATTGTGAAAATTGTTTGTTTTAATTTTCTTACATCTATTTTATATTTTCTTTGAACATGAAGTTATAACGGCTATTTTCGGTGAGTGCTTTAGAGAAAGAATTCACACTTCAGTTCAGCAAAAAAACTGTTTTTTTGAAGCTGCTACACTTGTTGAAGGTGTTTCAAATGTCTTTTATATCTTTGTTCGATTGAAACATAGTTTCAGCTGTCTTTTTCAGTTTGTGATCCGTTCGTTTTATTGGGTGGGCTTTATTTTTGATAAAAAATTAAAGAAATATTTACAATACAATTAAATTTAAATAAAATTTAAAATTTTGAAAACTGAATTCAAAAATTTTTTGACGCAAACAAGATTTCCCGCCCCATTTCTCACTTCATTACAAATGTTCGTCCCTCCTCTCCTCCCTAAAAGTGTTATGTAATTTAGAAACAGCCTCTTACTGGGCTACTTGGATAAAAATTTTTTGGCAAAAAGGTTCCACTTGGTAAAATAGTTTTCATAGACAATATTTTCGGAACTACTTTGATCATTGCCACTATTTTGGGCTTAGTGGACTCCTAAGACAAACAATTTTGGATTTCTTGACAAATACGTACCATGTGGACGTTCCATATAGGTTAAAATTTTAAACTATTCGGGTTTTTGTAACTTTCTGGAATTAGTGAACTCCTTTAATATTTTGACGAATAGGTTCCACATTCAATAATTTTAAAACTAGTTGATTCATTGAAACTTTTGAATTATGTGATCTTATTGGACAAGAATCTTGTTTTTTAAAAATATTGTTCTACTTGTTATGCTTCTGGAAATAATTGGGCCACACTAGCATTTTAACCCTAGAATACTAATCTACGTAAAATTTACTCACTCCTTATGAGTAATATAACGTATAGTGAACAGAAGATTAGTATTCTAGGGTTAAGAATAAGTGAATTTGGCCAAAGATCTGGACTTTTTTATTAATGACCCAACCAGTTCCAAAAGTGCAAATGGAACCTATGGAAAAGTGCAAATGGAAAGAAAACAAGACTTTTGTCTAAGAACCCCATCGAACCCAAAAAATAACCACATTGTTTTGTGTAAGAAAACCACAAAACTCAAAAAAATTCCAGTCGCGCTGTTTTGATCTATGCTAATCAGTTGAAGAGGGAGAATAGACTCGTTGCTGTTTTTTCGTTATGTGGACATGTACATATATATGAGAGCATCTCGTGATGGTGAACTATGGCAATAAATTTCAGAGAGAAAGAGAGTTTGCTTGGAATTGCCAGACAAAAAACCCCAAGTGATCGCTTGCGTTTTACAGAATACGGCCATTAGTTCACACCAGAGAAAGCGTTGACTGCGTCTCTGGAACCTAAGTATTCTATATTTGGTGATATCTTAAGCAAATATTTTTAAAGGAATCGTTATAATGATTTTGTTTACCTTCTTTTCTTATACTTCATCTTATTTTATGTTACTCTTATGGCCAATTCTTACTAATTTAATGCCTCTTGCTCTCTCTTTTTCCCAATCTTTTTTCTTCTGTTCCTTCTCTCTTTGCAGTTTGTAATTTTGCAGTTGTTTCGTTTTATATGTATATATCAACCCCTTTGCGCGAACTTATCGTGTGTGCCAAAAATCAAATTTTACAGGAGTGTTTTTTCTACTTCTTATACACTTGAATATTGTTTCGTGTAGTAACCGTTGTGTAGTGAAGGTGAAGCGAATAGAGGCATGGTACGAAAGGGCTACATAAAAGTGAGCAATCCACTTCACATTAGGGGTATTCACGATGTGGTGTATTTGTGATAAATTTTTACAAAATTTACAACTTATTGTGAGCGAACCTTCAATAACGTCTTGTATTTTCAAAACAGCTGATTTGTGTACGTAAATTTGTGTGGAAACATAAATTAAAATGCCTTAGAACAGCGAGAAGGCAAAAATTATTAATTTAATTGTGGAGGAGGCTGAAAATGAAATTGAAGTCCTAAGCGGTTAGTGTTACTTTAATTCGTAGAATATTTAAATGCATAATTTGAATTTTTTTAAATTTAGAAAATAAATATGAAGACGAAGAATATAACAAAATCTTAGATGAAGCAGTAGAAAATGTTTTACTGGTGCTAAAGTGTCGTCGCGGAATTGAGGAACACGTTCCAAAATCACATGAGTGGCGCAATGAAGTTTTTTAGTGAAATGGATGATGGGCGCTTTAACCAAATGCTAAGAGTAGCAAAACAACAATTCACTTATTTAGTTACTATACTTGAGAAAGATTTGGAATTTAAAAGTCACACTCAAGCAAGCAGTTCCCAGTGGAGCTTCAGGTGGCTATTGTGCTCTACAGGCTTGGGGCTTATGGAGAAAATGCAACTATTCGAAAAATAGCCTCGATGTTTGGAGTTGGTGACGGCGGTACCAGGGATGATATTGGCTTTACTGTAAAAGGGCCAAAATTCATATAAAAATAGGGCCAATTTGACATTAATAGGGCTTTGAGATTTATAAATTGTAACTCAATATCAGAGGCCGTCCCAATTATGCATTTTATAATAAAAAGCAAAAAATAATAATTATATTTTGACTTTTAAAATTGTGAGCAAAAAGTAATAATTATCTTTAGTTTTTATTTGTTAGGGCAAAAATAAAAAGCAAAAACTAACCAATAATTTTTTGAGCACTAAATAACTGGTAAGTTTTGATTTTTGTTTTTTAAGACAAAAATGAAAAGCAAAATCTGACCGATATTTTGCTGAGCACTAAAAAACTCTTAAGTTTTGATTTTTATTTTTTAAGGCAAAAATAAAAAGCAAAATGTGGATCTAAGGTTACGGTTGAACCAAAGTTTTACTAATTTTAAGGCATGATGACGATGATGATGATGACTCATTTAGAACTGTAATTTAAATGATTAAATGAAATCACTTCCATCTTAAATCAAAAATTTTGGGTAAAAGTGATATAGTTTCAGGTTATTCTTTCAAAATATTTTATTTCACGCTTTGTTTGTAAAAGTTAAAAAGACGCCAAAATTAATCTATAGATAAAGTGTTTCTAAAAGAAAATTTTTAACAAAAACATTTTTCTGATAAGTCAATCCTAAATTTTATAAATAAAAACAAAAATTGTAAAGCTTTTCCACAAAAACCACACACCAGATATTTCCATCTTGAAATAGTCGTAGAATGTCAGAAATGAATAAGCAATATTATGAAGACTCTCCGTCTTGCAAGAAGTCTAATTAATGAAGCGGGACTTGGGTTCACTCTTTTCATCTAAACTCAACTTGGGAAATAAACTAAGCTTGTTGAAATTACTAAAAAGTATGCTCTTAATGGGACAATGACTGTATTTAACAAAACTTGTTTTACGTCTCGCCTTTACATAAAATACAAACAATAAAAAATAACATAAGAAATGAAATGAAAAATCACCCAAAATTTTTCATACGAAATTGGGGTGAATGAAATAAAAAATGAATGGGAAATTCAAAGGAAAAATCACCGAAAAAATTGGACAATTTTGCACATTTTTTAATTTCGCTTTTTGCTGAGGGTTTTTTATACAAAAATCACCTACTTTTTTGGATGCAGTTTCGCTTTCTGTTTTTAACTGATAGTTCACATTGACTACTAGAGAAATGGTAATTATAACTCTTTTTTATTTTTATCACTTGATCCTTATGTTTTTTAAAAATTTTAAATAATTAACTTAAATCGGTCGAGGGCTATCCGTCACCTCTCTCCCCCAACCCCCCCGCGGTTGTCTTACCTTTACATGATCACAAAAAGATAATTTTTTTTTTGATGATATTTTAAAAGGAAACCAAAAATAACTGATGCTGATGAAATAGAGGACTTCAATATTTTGGAAAATTAAATATAGTACTCTGTTCGGTTTCACGTGAAATTAAACGCAAATCTCCATATAAAATTTGATAGCTGTGAAACAACCTTCAACATTTTTGTCGAAGTAGTGCTTTGTTTCGCTGCGGAAAATCTAGTACTATATTCCGCAACATGTATCTAGCAACATTCTTTTCACGACAATTTAATTGAACCGACCATTTATTTTGTCATGAAAAGTGAGTTTAAAAAAAAAGTTACATTCAAGTTGACAAAGAAAGTACAAGTAAAATAAAAATTATGTTTTTAATTAGATTAATATCATTTTCGATTTATTTTTTAAATTTTCCTTATTAATAATTGCAGTGGATAGGTGGTTTGCCCAACATGCTGCTCTATCTTCTCTCGCATCTTCTTTCGGTGCTTGTGCTCACATATACCTGAGGCTGACAGCAATAGGTTGACGACTTGTCCAGCTGCACAACAAAGAACATCATACTTTTGTATACACATTCTGAAAGCTTTTTTATATCAATATATCCAAAAATTATAAAAAAAAGAACCTTCATGATTTTCTCCTTTCTGCTATAATTTCTTGCATTTTTAATTGTTTCGTAAAAATTTACGCAACGTATAAATGGATGTTGCCAGCGAAATTTTACGCAAACGAACAGAGTACTATGCTTTACGAAGAGTAACCGCCTTGCTCAGTAACTGATTAACTAAATGTTCTCTTTAAATATGTATATTTCAGTACAAAATATAGTGTTATATATCAACATATAATCAGATTGTATTTAATAAAATTATTTTAAAAATAATTATTTTTATTACTTCTATTATTATTTTATTATTAATATTATAAGTAAATTAAAAAACATCAGTTTTTAAACTTTACGCTGATATGATAGTGTTTTGACTTTTTTAGTAATACATTTCAGAAAGTTCTTTTTTGGACAAAAAGCAATGTTTTACTCAATTAAAAAGTTACACTTTGAAAATCTCTTATAGCATCACTGATATCAATAGAATGGTGTAGATTTTTACAAGGGTACGGAAACGTCTGCTCGTGTACCTTTGTGACCGTACCTTTCAAAAAGGTAAAAGGTAAATATTTTACCCAAATATTTTACCTAAGAAAATAGTTTATCGCTATCGTCCACGAGCGCGTACGTTTTGGTGGGGCTTTGAAATCAGATCTCATTCCGTGTACCTTGCAAAACGTACACGCCGTGGGCGTGGACGTAAATGAGACTTTTAACGCTCATGAGATAGCTCATGAGCTGCTCACGGAAATAAGGGGAATTGAAGGGGCAAGAATTTAGCTCCCAGTAGAGTCCCTCGCAACTTTTATGATTTCTAAAGACTCTGCGAACAAGAAAACTATGATTTCACGTCCAAAAGGCTTCACTTGGATTATATCGTATATGTTACAAGTTTGGCCATTCGGACCTTTTTAGGTTCTGTGGACTTCTTGGACAAAAATTTAGATTTTTTAAAGAATACTTTTCTATTTGGACAAATAAGTTCCAATTATAATATTTTTGGAGCTAGTTGGGAATTTTTTTTTTTTGACTTAGTAGACTAACATCATGAATATAATTTTTTAGCAAACAGGTTTCACTCGGGTAAACAGGATCCCTCCCCCCTCCGATGTAACGTCACACTTACTTTTTTAAATTTTTTGAGCTTTTTTTTATAATTTACCAGTTTGTTATGAAAAAATCATTGAGCAAGTTATATTATAACTTTTATTAGAAACTTATATGGAAATTTCACGTTGTTTTATTATGTTTGACCAAAGATTTTAATCGAAATTTAGAGCTTTTCTGACGTTAACAAGAACACCACCAAGTTTTCCGTTATATTCTTTATTACGTGGATGTTCGACAATTGTGAAAATTGTTTGTTTTAATTTTCTTACATCTATTTTATATTTTCTTTGAACATGAAGTTATAACGGCTATTTTCGGTGAGTGCTTTAGAGAAAGAATTCACACTTCAGTTCAGCAAAAAAACTGTTTTTTTGAAGCTGCTACACTTGTTGAAGGTGTTTCAAATGTCTTTTTTATCTTTGTTCGATTGAAACATAGTTTCAGCTGTCTTTTTCAGTTTGTGATCCGTTCGTTTTATTGGGTGGGCTTTATTTTTGATAAAAAATTAAAGAAATATTTACAATACAATTAAATTTAAATAAAATTTAAAATTTTGAAAACTGAATTCAAAAATTTTTTGACGCAACCAAGATTTCCCGCCCCATTTCTCACTTCATTACAAATGTTCGTCCCTCCTCTCCTCCCTAAAAGTGTTATGTAATTTAGAAACAGCCTCTTACTGGGCTACTTGGATAAAAATTTTTTGGCAAAAAGGTTCCACTTGGTAAAATAGTTTTCATAGACAATATTTTCGGAACTACTTTGATCATTGCCACTATTTTGGGCTTAGTGGACTCCTAAGACAAACAATTTTGGATTTCTTGACAAATACGTACCATGTGGACGTTCCATATAGGTTCCAATTTTAAACTATTCGGGTTTTTGTAACTTTCTGGAATTAGTGAACTCCTTTAATATTTTGACGAATAGGTTCCACATTCAATAATTTTAAAACTAGTTGATTCATTGAAACTTTTGAATTATGTGATCTTATTGGACAAGAATCTTGTTTTTTAAAAATATTGTTCTACTTGTTATGCTTCTGGAAATAATTGGGCCACACTAGCATTTTAAGAATAAGTGAATTTGGCCAAAGATCTGGACTTTTTTATTAATGACCCAACCAGTTCCAAAAGTGCAAATGGAACCTATGGAAAAGTGCAAATGGAAAGAAAACAAGACTTTTGTCTAAGAACCCCATCGAACCCAAAAAATAACCACATTGTTTTGTGTAAGAAAACCACAAAACTCAAAAAAATTCCAGTCGCGCTGTTTTGATCTATGCTAATCAGTTGAAGAGGGAGAATAGACTCGTTGCTGTTTTTTCGTTATGTGGACATGTACATATATATGAGAGCATCTCGTGATGGTGAACTATGGCAATAAATTTCAGAGAGAAAGAGAGTTTGCTTGGAATTGCCAGACAAAAAACCCCAAGTGATCGCTTGCGTTTTACAGAATACGGCCATTAGTTCACACCAGAGAAAGCGTTGACTGCGTCTCTGGAACCTAAGTATTCTATATTTGGTGATATCTTAAGCAAATATTTTTAAAGGAATCGTTATAATGATTTTGTTTACCTTCTTTTCTTATACTTCATCTTATTTTATGTTACTCTTATGGCCAATTCTTACTAATTTAATGCCTCTTGCTCTCTCTTTTTCCCAATCTTTTTTCTTCTGTTCCTTCTCTCTTTGCAGTTTGTAATTTTGCAGTTGTTTCGTTTTATATGTATATATCAACCCCTTTGCGCGAACTTATCGTGTGTGCCAAAAATCAAATTTTACAGGAGTGTTTTTTCTACTTCTTATACACTTGAATATTGTTTCGTGTAGTAACCGTTGTGTAGTGAAGGTGAAGCGAATAGAGGCATGGTACGAAAGGGCTACATAAAAGTGAGCAATCCACTTCACATTAGGGGTATTCACGATGTGGTGTATTTGTGATAAATTTTTACAAAATTTACAACTTATTGTGAGCGAACCTTCAATAACGTCTTGTATTTTCAAAACAGCTGATTTGTGTACGTAAATTTGTGTGGAAACATAAATTAAAATGCCTTAGAACAGCGAGAAGGCAAAAATTATTAATTTAATTGTGGAGGAGGCTGAAAATGAAATTGAAGTCCTAAGCGGTAAGTGTTACTTTAATTCGTAGAATATTTAAATGCATAATTTGAATTTTTTTAAATTTAGAAAATAAATATGAAGACGAAGAATATAACAAAATCTTAGATGAAGCAGTAGAAAATGTTTTACTGGTGCTAAAGTGTCGTCGCGGAATTGAGGAACACGTTCCAAAATCACATGAGTGGCGCAATGAAGTTTTTTAGTGAAATGGATGATGGGCGCTTTAACCAAATGCTAAGAGTAACAAAACAACAATTCACTTATTTAGTTACTATACTTGAGAAAGATTTGGAATTTAAAAGTCACACTCAAGCAAGCAGTTCCCAGTGGAGCTTCAGGTGGCTATTGTGCTCTACAGGCTTGGGGCTTATGGAGAAAATGCAACTATTCGAAAAATAGCCTCGATGTTTGGAGTTGGTGACGGCGGTACCAGGGATGATATTGGCTTTACTGTAAAAGGGCCAAAATTCATATAAAAATAGGGCCAATTTGACATTAATAGGGCTTTGAGATTTATAAATTGTAACTCAATATCAGAGGCCGTCCCAATTATGCATTTTATAATAAAAAGCAAAAAATAATAATTATATTTTGACTTTTAAAATTGTGAGCAAAAAGTAATAATTATCTTTAGTTTTTATTTGTTAGGGCAAAAATAAAAAGCAAAAACTAACCAATAATTTTTTGAGCACTAAATAACTGGTAAGTTTTGATTTTTGTTTTTTAAGACAAAAATGAAACGCAAAATCTGACCGATATTTTGCTGAGCACTAAAAAACTAGTAAGTTTTGATTTTTATTTTTTAAGGCAAAAATAAAAAGCAAAATGTGGATCTAAGGTTACGGTTGAACCAAAGTTTTACTAATTTTAAGGCATGATGACGATGATGATGATGACTCATTTAGAACTGTAATTTAAATGATTAAATGAAATCACTTCCATCTTAAATCAAAAATTTTGGGTAAAAGTGATATAGTTTCAGGTTATTCTTTCAAAATATTTTATTTCACGCTTTGTTTGTAAAAGTTAAAAAGACGCCAAAATTAATCTATAGATAAAGTGTTTCTAAAAGAAAATTTTTAACAAAAACATTTTTCTGATAAGTCAATCCTAAATTTTATAAATAAAAACAAAAATTGTAAAGCTTTTCCACAAAAACCACACACCAGATATTTCCATCTTGAAATAGTCGTAGAATGTCAGAAATGAATAAGCAATATTATGAAGACTCTCCGTCTTGCAAGAAGTCTAATTAATGAAGCGGGACTTGGGTTCACTCTTTTCATCTAAACTCAACTTGGGAAATAAACTAAGCTTGTTGAAATTACTAAAAAGTATGCTCTTAATGGGACAATGACTGTATTTAACAAAACTTGTTTTACGTCTCGCCTTTACATAAAATACAAACAATAAAAAATAACATAAGAAATGAAATGAAAAATCACCCAAAATTTTTCATACGAAATTGGGGTGAATGAAATAAAAAATGAATGGGAAATTCAAAGGAAAAATCACCGAAAAAATTGGACAATTTTGCACATTTTTTAACGAAATTTCGCTTTTTGCTGAGGGTTTTTTATACAAAAATCACCTACTTTTTTGGATGCAGTTTCGCTTTCTGTTTTTAACTGATAGTTCACATTGACTACTAGAGAAATGGTAATTATAACTCTTTTTTATTTTTATCACTTGATCCTTATGTTTTTTAAAAATTTTAAATAATTAACTTAAATCGGTCGAGGGCTATCCGTCACCTCTCTCCCCCAACCCCCCCGCGGTTGTCTTACCTTTACATGATCACAAAAAGATAATTTTTTTTTCTCCAGATATTTCTATTTACGAAATTTCAGAAATTACGAACGAAAAAATTACAAAAAACCCGAAAATTTCCATACAAAATCGGGATTAATTCGTCGAAAAACAATTACCAAAATTTCTACCGATTATGTAATTTTTTCTGGTGTTTGTTCTAATAAAATTAGGATCTTTTTCGCAAATACTTGAAAAAGAAGAAAGGCCCGAAAAATAAGCTTCTAATTTAGGGCCGAAAAAAAATCGGACATTTTCGCCAAATTAAAAATACAAAATTGCCCGAATTTTTGTTTACCGAATAGTTAAGAATTTTCAAATTCATTACGATAAAATGGTTCGCCCTTTTACGGAAGATAAAAGAATATTGTTCCGTAAAAGAAAAAAAACACCATCTAAACCTTATCCCTACATAATGTCCATGGACCCCTTGTTCATGAATTACATCAAAAAACAAATAAAATTAATGAAATCTTTGCAGATATTTTTACAGGGGAATTTAATTTACTACTCAAATCTGTTTTTTATACTTTGATAATCTTATTTGGAAATAAAGCCCGAAAAACTGCTGAAAACTTCGGTCGTAATTTCCATTTTCTTTCGAGTCTTATTTCCAAACCATTCGAGCATTATTTCTTTCTTTCGGGCTCAATTGCCATTTCAAATTCGGGCGTTTTTTCCGAAATTTAATGCTTCCAAAATTTCGGGCTTTTTTGCCATTTTTTCGGGCGTAAATTCTAGAAGCCTTATAATACTTGTTCGTCGTCGTCTACACAAGCAACAAAATTTTCAATTTAGAAGCAAAAACTTTTGTGACGGCGGATATTGGTTGTGTCATTTTATTTTTGTCAAGCACTACAACGCCGCTGAATTGCATTTTAGAACATTTTTCCAAAAAAATTTTTAACATTTTTTCGTTTTTATAGTGTAAAAATTTTTTATTCTTTTCGTTTCTTTTCGGGATTTTTCATTTTATTTTTCGGCGATTTTTCTTTGGCATGTTGAAATCATATACATTAACCAGTAAACTTTTCTTTTAAAAAATTCCAATTTTTTTTCGGTAGAATTTTCCAAAAGGGCCTAAAATGAATAAGAAGGGCCTCGGGGCTTTTGAAAAGAAAAAGGGCCCAAAAAAGCCCCCAAATATCATCCCTGGGCGGTACCATCGACAAAATTACCTTCAGAGTATCCAAAGCAATTTTGCGTTTGCAACATAATTTTATTCATTGGCCAGATAAGTCTGAAAGGGAACAAACTGTTGCAGAAACATACCACGAATTGCCAAACGGCGTTGGTTATGTGGACGGCACAGAAATAAAACTAGCTGAAGCACCTATTCAAGACCATGTGCCATATTTTTCAAAAAGTCGCTTTTATTCCATAAAATCCCAAGTAGTTTGTGACCACAAACTTAGGATCCGCCACTTTGTTGTTGGGCATGTTGGTAGCTGTCACGATGCGAAAATTTATAAATCTTGTTCTTTGTATAGTCAAGAACAAAATTTTTTCAATTCTTTTCAGTGGATTGCTGGCGATTCTGCTTACCCCCTTTCAAGAACAGTTATTACACCCTACAGAAGCAATTCTCAGCTGCTGGACAAGGAGAAACGAAAAGCTTTCAATTTGCGTCACAGCAGATATAGAGTAAGAGTCGAACATTGTTTCGGGGTACTTAAAGAAAAGTTTGGAAGCTTGAAGGAACTCCGAATGCGGATATATAATGACTCAAGCAGACAATTATGTTGTGACTGGTTTATAGTTTGATGCATTCTGCACAATATGCTTATTGTCAATAAGGAAGTCGATACGTTTACCAACGATGATTGCTCTGAAATAAGCGAAGATGATGAGTTCTGCTACGATGATTGTGCACCTAATAGACATCAATTCGAAATTAAAAGACAGGCACTTTATCGTATGATGTTTGAATAATTAAATTAGGTGTTTATTTAAAACCTTAAATATACTTTTAATCGTACACTTAAATTTAAATTTTAAAATTTCTTTTGTACTTTTCATTTCATTAACCTTTATCATATCTTAAACACATTGATGATGACAGCAACGACAAGCTCTCAAGTATGGAATAGTTCAACATCGACGAAATTCTCTAAAAAAAAAAAAAAAAATTCATGCAAAAAAGTTAATAGATGTCATAAACTTGCTGTCGTTGTCAATGTTTTCAAGATATCAGTCTTCATTTCGTCAAAACGTAAATTAAATATTTCATTAAAAAAAAAATAAAATGATATGGCATGTTCTGAAAACCGATTCACGTCGGGAACGATTTCAATTTCAATGGAATGTCATCGAAAGTAAATCCGTCCGATTCAGACTTGAATCGGATTTCAGACCATGTCTGAAAATGTTATTTTCATTTTCGATATTTCAGCTCCAACTCATACCAACCAACTTTCTCTTTTATTGCCAATTCCTTTTCTTTTAGCCTTAGTTCTTCTTGTTTATTCTCCTGCTCAAATCTTAACCTTTTCTCTTCTATTTCAAGTTTTTTTTTCCTGCTGGTCCTTTTCTCGTTTAGGCTTTTCCTCCTCAAGTTTCAGTTTTCGTTCTTGGAGAACTTTATCTTCTTTATATTTTTCTTTTTCGAACTCCAATTTTTTTGCTTGTGCATCATTTCGCTCGGCTTGCAGAGCAGACAAGCGTGAAACAGCAGACTTTGGTGCAGCTTTTCTCATTTGATTTGCGAAGTCTACGGCTTTTTTTGATGTCTCACTTTGAGATTTAGGAGTCAAATCAAAATTATGCTTAGCACTAAATGACGCATCCTCAGATAATACAATATCATCAATACCAATTTCAATTATATCCCCTCTAACATCTTCAGTGAAGTCTTCAGCAACACTTGAGCCAATACCTCCGCAAACAGTGGATTCGACCACTACCAAGTCAGTGTGCGCATGCTTTGCTCCGAATATCTCCTGCAATACGTTGAAGTGTGGACATATTTTGGCAATCTTTTTTGTAAATGCACAGCAATTTAAGTATTTAAACTTAGTCATAAACAGTATTAATTTTGTTAATAAATACCTCGAATGACTTCTCTTCCACAAGAAATTGTAGGAGTTTTTGCACCTCCTCATCGCTCCACTTCCTATTTGGCCTCTCCCTTCTCCTTTTTTTTTGCACTTGAGTTGAGCAGTTTCTCATTCAACTGTAGGAAATAATAAAAAATTGAAACAAAACTAAATTATATTAATTTTTATACAATAAACTCACAGCGCTGCCGGCAGCTTCTTCCATGTTAAGCAGAAATGATTTCACGATCAG
Organism: Coremacera marginata; assembly: GCA_914767935.1. Taxonomy (NCBI): domain Eukaryota; kingdom Metazoa; phylum Arthropoda; class Insecta; order Diptera; family Sciomyzidae; genus Coremacera; species Coremacera marginata. The sequence goes on along the minus strand of OU612044.1, from coordinate 70,601,947 downwards.
CTGATAAAATACACAACTAAATTTACAAAGACTACAATAGGATTTCGTCGTTATATTTTTGCTACAGGGTTGTATGTTGTACACTGTGTATTTTGTTTTTGTAACTTAACAAAATTTACTACAAATATCAAATTTATCAAAAATACACAATACAAGGGCAAATACAACACATCGTGAATACCCCTATTCTATTTTTAATTTAAATAGAAATAGTCAATATAGCAACAACTACTATGTACAAATTATTTTTGTATGGCACATACGAAAATTTTGCCCAAGAGAAAAATATTCAGTCTAACATACGATAAAAAATACAGTTAATTTTTGGCGTAACTATAGAGATTTCACCCACAATATTTTACTAGGTAATGCTTTGTAGTATGTAGAACAAATTTGCATCAAAAAGTCAATTTCGAAAAAATGGCACGTACGATAATTTCAGCCCTTGAAAGGACTTTGCCCGAGCTTTATATGATCAATTGTGTTGTGAGTGTTTTGAAATGTTTAAACACAAATTTATCGTGAACTGGACCTTAAAACATAAATTTTTGGAGAGAGACGTCCAAATATTCAGATTTTTGTTAGGGGATCGCAAATGGGAGATGAAAATGGCAATATGTACAGTAGACCGTGTCACAAAAACTAACCTATATTTGACCCCGCCTCAATTGTTAGAAATTTAAGACATTTTCAAAAAATTTTTTTTTCTTTTAAATGTGCTTTTTTCGTTTTTTTGTTATATCTTCGGTGTTTCTTGTCCGATTCTTAAAATTTTTTTATATGTACTTGTTGAGTTTTATCAATTTTTTGATTTTTTTTTCTTAAATCTTTAATCAAATTATATCGTAGTTCCGACCCATTTTATCCCAAAAATAACACTTTGAAAATGTTCGTCACCTCATACTCGACTTTTTATTAATTTTCTAAATCATTACGGGATTCAAGCTGGCTGTAGCGCTCGTAACTGTCAAGCTTCGAGAAAATGTGCCCCAAACGATTTTCGCCAGTGACTGCTGTGGCCGACTTGTACACAATTTGGACGTAACGCTCGGTGTCTTGCGAGTGACAAGGAGAATCTGTTAAAACATATAACATGGTAAATAAGATTTGATATATGACGTCAATATTATGTTATTTATTTCATAAAATTAATGTCTACTATAATGCTCACCTGGAATTTTAATAACGTCATCCGAGTACTGCAGATCAGCCAACTCCTCTTGAGTAAAAAACTGAAGACATTGTGGCTCAGTGATCTGAAATTTTGTCCAATCGATCATTTCAGTGTATGTTGTGCTGCTATATTGGATAAAGGGCTGGTGGTTGAGTCCACGAAATTACCGAATACGACCTGTTAGGTTTGAGCGGGCTTCCAAAATTTTGCTATATCCATCCGCACGCACCGATGCATCCGAATCAGTAATCATCGACAGAAGTATATTTTCATGGTAAAAATATATGTGTTGTTGTCGATGGTCGGTTTAATGGCTACCTGAACGTAGTTTGGCAAATCGCGAATCCATGAAATATATTTGAACATATTGTGGCTACCATGAATGGCTAGTGGTTGACTTTTAAATAAAAACCAAAATGGTTCATACACTCTGACGAAGAACGTAGCGAGATCTTTCAATATATTGGATGGCTGCGCTTGCATTACGTACCAACGTAAAATGCGAGATGCTGTTGTTAGCCAACGGGCTGTACTTGTAACACCGGGCTGTTGGCAGGCTAAATTTTCATCACAGTGACCACTTTTAACGGCAAGAACCATGCGGTACAAGTAACGCTTATCGCTTCGTAGTAACCATCCATCAATTTTTGTAGGCATTTCGCCAATTGCAATTGGCTCGAAATTTAAAACAGGCTGAGAAAAAACATAAGCAAACATTGAAGTAGCTATAAATTTTTTAAATTCAATTCATACGTACAGAGAAATCCATGCAGCGATTTATTCCGACACTAATTTCTCCTGGCCACAGCCCAGGGCCCTTCTGTATTCCAAGCCATGTTCTCAGTAGCGCAGTTCATGGCAGCTCATTAAAGTGTAGCAGACAGATAAACCATTAAAGTGGTCTGCGCAAATAGGACATCTTTACTATTAAATCGCGTGCTGACGTACGACGTACGGCTATAGATTCCTTTGCGGCAATGGCATCTCGTAAGTCCTTTATTAGCATGAAGGCGTGCAATGCACCATGGTGGCTTGATGTATTGGTCCGGTCTAATGCAGAAAAAAAATACCCAAAGCGAATGTAGGCTATTTTGAGTTGGACGTTTTCCATTGGAATGTCTGCATCCTCCATCTGACTTCTTTCGAATTCATATTCGTCTTCACCGTCGGAAGCCGGTGTATATACAGTCGCACTGCAGGCAGCTGTAGCACTTGCAGAAACTCCAGCGGATATACTCGTGTGATCATCATCATCATCTTTATTTGGTAATGAATACAAACGAGCCTTGCACTGATCAATGAAAAAATCTTTTGAATTTTCTGGTATTTTGAGCTCGTCGACGCACACGCACGGAGCACCGTTTTAATGCAGCATTTGCAACGCGAAAGCTATTCGTTAGCACGGAATAGACGCGGGGTTTTCACGTGAAGAGAAGACTTCTACGAATATGGGTTCTCGACACAATAGGTATTTTTTCACAATTCCACAATTTTGAGACATCTTCATACACTTTTTCTGTAAATTTACAACGTTTTATATTTGTATGATGCTGTAAAACAACGCGTATTGCACCACATTTCACAAGTTTTGTTGGCAACTTTGTGTTGTTCAAGTCGTGCATTTGGAACTGCATTTTGTTGAATTTATTTTTTTTGTTTTTGTACAACGTATGGGAATGAAAACTCGATATAATAAACTTTTATTAATTGTCTTAAAGCCTTTTTTGGATCCCTTTTGGTGAAAAAAATCAAAAATTCAAATTAGATTTATTTGTTCTTTATATAAGAATAGAAACACTTAAGATGCCACGCACAACTAAACTAGTCGAAGTTTACTTGTTAATAATTTTTCTGCTTTCTGCTGAAAGTAATTAGCTCAGTCAAGGCAATTGTCCAAAAACAGGTCGCGTCGCAAATTGCATTTTTTATGCACGCACTTTTGTATTACGACTTGATAAGCAGTCGAAGATGTTTGTTGCTGTTGTTGCTGCTGTAACAATAGTGCAAGTGAAGCTAAGCGATGAGAAGTTGTATGTTGTTCTTGTTGAAAAGGTGATTTAATTTTTTTGTCCATGCATGGAGTCGATGACGAAGTGCTGAAGGGTAGTGGTGGTGGTGCTAGTGTCGAGCGTAGAAAAAGTTTAGCGAAGAGTGGTGTGATTTAACTGTTGGTACAATTATAAAGAACCTTTGAAGGCAACGACAGAAAATACTTGCAGGTGCAGCGGAACACGAAAACAAAAATTTGATGCGATGACAACAACAACGACCGCATAGAAAAACAAGTTGTTTTTATTTGACTGACATTGCCTCAACGAAAAACATTAATAAGAATTGCGACAGTTTTCTTAAGGTCTCGAACAATACAACGGCTGCTATTTTATAAAAACAGTTGCGATTGAAAAAACAAAGTTTTTTTTACTAATAAAAAGTCGAGTATGAGGTGACGAACATTTTCAAAGTGTTATTTTTGGGATAAAATGGGTCGGAACTGCGCCAAAAATAAATTCTATCGATATCATTTGTTCCCATGGACTTAATATTTTTTTATGAACTTTAATTATTTGACATTTTAAGAATTTCAATATATAGTAGGAACTGAGCAAAAAAAAAGATTCTAGAAAACAAAATATCAGAAAAAATTAACAAAAAATCAACAAGCACACATATTTTAAGAATCGGACAAGAAACACCGAAGATATAACAAAAAAACGAAAAAAGCACCATAGGGACCATTTCAAAACAAAAAAAAATTTTTTAAAATGTCTTTTAAATGTCTAACGATTGAGGTGGGGTTAAATATAAGTTTACTTTTCTGCCATACAAGGTGATACGGTCTAATGAACAGGTCTAGCCTACTTGCTTTATGCCGACTCCAAACGGCTTATGTTCTCTAGAAGCTTTTCATGGCAGTCTTTACTCTCTGAGGTTTGAGGTTTGACCTACAGAGAGGTGACGGCCGAACAGAAAAATGAATTCAATTCAAAAAAAATTCTGTGTCAGATGGGATTTGAACCTGGGTTCTATCGCATAAAAGTCACGCACCAGCCAGACTATTCTATAGGGTGGGGCGCGTTCCCAAAGTCCTGAAATATACATACAAACAATGTGTAAATTAAGGCATTAATAATCGGTTATATGTTGCCGCCGATTATCGTTGTATTTTTAAAAACAATTGCATAAATGGTGAAGTCAAAAGGCTTACATTCATTCACTTTTCACATGCACATTCGTGTATACATTTATATATCTGAAAATATATCGAAAATATTGTTCCATATTTGTATAAGAAATAAAATCACACCAAACCAAAACCAAAACTTTTTGTTATAAAGTTGGGTTATTTTCTAATTCATTTTTGCTTGGATTTTATTTTTTTAAGATTTCTTACATTATTAAAGCTAATGCTCAAAGTATATTTAAAATGCATAATTTTATGGTGACATAGTGTTCTTTGTAATTCAACAGCAACAACAGAAAAAACATATAGCTTGGCAATAGTGGTTCAGCATTTCTCTTGTTTCATTATCATTCAATAAAAACGAGCTGCCAACCCACTGCTCAAGATCGTTTTTCGGCCAAGTGTTATCAAGATATTTATCTTCTACCACATATTCTTGTACCACTGCTTTTTGCACTTTTGCACTAAGTGATGATAAGTCGCATTTTTTTATTATTTTGCTTCCTTTACAATTCCATTATTTGCTTCAAGCTTTCGGTTTTTGTTAGAACCGGTTGCATAAGTAAAAACGAAACGAACGAACGAAAATGGCCATTTCAGCCCTTGAAAGGACTTTGACCGAGCTTCTTATGATCAATTGTGTTGTGTGTGTTGTGAAATATTTGAACACAAATGATCGAGAACTGGACCTACATGTTTTATGCCGACTCCGAACGGCTTATGTTTTCAAGAAGTTTTTCATGGCAGTTTTCACTCTCTGAGGCTTACCATTCTCTGCAGAGAGGTGCCGGCCGAACTCACCGCTTAAAAGCTTGGGTATATCCATTTTATTAATGTTGGACTTTGTAAAACACGAAAAAAATTTTATTTTAAAACAAGAATTAACTTTTTCATAAAAACATTGTTAAAATTGAAATGAGAATTTTATAAAACATTGGAAAAGGCAACTAATTTCAACAAATTCATGAAACAATCTGAAAATTGAAAAAAACGAAAATCTAACAAAATATTTAAAATTCATTAGATCCAGTCAAACGATCTAACATGTCATCCAAAAAGCAGCGAGACAGTTCTTGTGAGCGTTTAATCAATCAAACATGTGCGACTATGATACAATTATCAAGGTAGTAGTGACAGTTCGCTTGGTGAACATAGCTTGTCGAAAATATTATAAAGTAGAGAACTAAAAAATTTAAAAAAAAAAAATAAAATATACAAGAAAATCACAACCTATGATCGTCGCACTATGGGGCGGCTTGAATGGGACGCTTGGCCTAAGCTCCAATTCTTATTGAAACTTCACCAAAATTAGTACATGGGTACTCTATCACCTTGTAAGAATTATAGGCTTGTTAAAAAATAAATTTAACAGATGGGCGTGGTACCTCCCACACAATCGATATTTAAATATTGGCATATTTTCTCTTGCCGTGTTTCCATCACTAGAAGATCCACTACCTGCTGTTTTCAGTTTGTCGACAATAAATACGATTTTCTATCAGAGTTGTGATTGGATGTTTCTTAACCTTGTCTAAAATTTTGCTTTTATTTTTAAAGTTCTAATTTGCCAGATTTTCAGTTCAAATCTGTATGAAACTTGAAGAAAATATTCAAAAATTCTATAATATTAATGAAGAGGTGATATTCCAGATTCATAGCGATCTTTTTGAATAACTTTTTGCAAAAAATTTCCTGTATTGGTTTTGCATTGCATATGTAGCAGTTTGAAAATGAAGTTTGTGTTAAGGCATTACATGCTTATCCATCCACTATTGTAAGTTGCAAAATATGATCAATGTGTATCGCCTTTTTACCTTTCTTGAATGGTTACTAGAAAATAGAGGTGGGTAATGACACAATTATTGGAGAGTTGACACACTAGCACATGTGCAGCCTTGTGTGTCAGCACACTGTGTTGGCACCATGTGTCACGCCATATTTAAAAAATCCCTTCAATAGCTTCGTTGAAAATATCGATAACATATAAAGTGCTTAATACCATCGCTACTCATTTTTGAGGTTAATTTTTTGTTAGAAAATTCGGAAGGAAATGTAAGTATTATTAATGTTTTTCTTAACAAACATATATATATTTGCAAATAACTTTACAGCAAGCACTATGACAACACAGCAAACGAGCTCCGTATGGCTTCACTACTCGGAACCAAAAGAAAAAAAGGTTAAATGCTTGTTGTGTGGCCAGATATTGTCCGTGTCGAATAAATCGACGTTTTCTTTAATTCGGCATCTGAAGAAAAAACATCCAACCGAACAAATAAGGAGGCAACCATCACCAGCTGCACACGATGGTCCAAGCATCAGCAACAATGACGAATTAACTGATAACAGAGAAGTCGTAACTAATCCTCCCGGAGTCCAGCGTACTACACCAGTGCAAGAAAGATCTTTACAATTCTTTGGTAATTTCCATTAGGCTTAAATTATGATCTCGTCTGCCCTTGCAAATAACGTCTGCCCTTGCAAAATGAGGAATAAAAATGAACATTTGGACGGTGCTAAGCCTTTTAAAAAATGGACTTTTTCATATCTTCTGGCTTTTGACATATTAATAATCAAGCGAGGGCACCATACTTCTTCAAAAAACAAAAGCAAGAGTGAAAGCGTTCGAAACCAGTAATTCTAAATTGGCCCAGTTTCACAGAGAATATTTAAGTTATGCTTAAGAAAAATCTAAGCTAAGTGCGATGTAACTCATGCGCTCATGCTTACAAAAAAACATAACTTAAGTATTATTCAAAAGTATTAATAAAATAGTATATCCCCTCAAAAACTCTTAGATATTTGTTCAGCTTTTAAAGTCATTGTTTCGTTTTAAGGTTCTACTCAAAGAAATTCAAGAATCACCCAATATTACCATAAGCCACTACCACTAAAAAAACATAAAGAAATAGACCAGCAGTTAGTTCAAATGATAGCAAAGGAATACCAACCGCTTAGCATTGTTGAGGATACTGAATTTCGGGCATTATTATACATGCTTAATCCTTGCTATAAGCTTCCCACTAGAAAAACGATTTCATGTTCACTGATCCCAACAATGTTTTCTGAAACAACAGAAAAAGTAAAAATCGTTTAAAAAGAGCGTTTGCTCTATGTCTTACGGTGGATGGGTGGACTTCCCGAAGCCAGGATAGTTTTTTTAGCATCACTGCCCACTATGTTGCTGAAGACGAAAAAAAAACATTTCTGGCATCGGATTTGCTTGGATGTGTTTCATATGTGGAAAGGCACACTGGTGAAAATATTTCAAATAAATTAAAAGAAGTTTTAGAGGAATGGAATATTTCTAACAAAGTTACAGCTATTGTTTCTGACAATGCCGCAAACATAAAAATGGCGATAAGAATTGGTGGATGGCGTCACTTAGGTTGCTTTGCCCATTCTCTCAATTTGGTAACTCAATCAGGACTAAAAGAAATACAGATTGTTTTGGACAAAATTAAATCAATCGTACGGTTTTTCACTAAGAGCAGCTATGCAAACAATCAACTTAAAGTTGCACAAGAACGAATGGGCCTTGAACCACGAAAATTGAAAAATGATGTTCCAACACGTTGGAATTCAACATTTGAAATGATTAGTCGTATTTTACGTTTAAAAGATGCATTGATCTCTATGCTAGCACTCATAAATTCATCCATATTGGTGAGAGATGGCGGACTTGAGTCAATCAATATATTGAGCAATAACGAATGGTTGATCGCAGAGCAATCAAAAGAAGTTTTAGAAATTTTCGACATTATAACAGTTTGGATTAGTACAGAAAAACACGTAAGCGCATCGTCGGTTATCTTATATATTAAGCAAATCAAAAAGCATTTAAATACGTTTGAAAATCAAGACATCGAACCAGCTGTACAAAAATTGATACATAAGCTTCTTAGTGAAATGAATAACAGGTTTTTTGACATTGAAAACAACGAACTTTTAACACAAGCAACAGTATTGGATCCGAGGTTCAAAAAGTTCGGTTTCATGACGGAATCAAAATATAAAAGAGCAGTTGAAAGACTTTATACAAAAGTAGCATCCACAACGGTTCCAATTAGTCTGCCAATAGATGAAATTTCCCGCTCCACCGAACATCAAACACAGCAACAACGAATAAGCACAAAAGACATTGAAAGAATGGATCTTATTTGGAACGATTTTGACTCTGAAGTGCAGCAACATGTTCATCCCAGGAATCCACTTGCATCAGCAATTGTCGAAGTAGATAAATATTTAAGCGAGCCTATGCTCCCAAGGAAAGACGCTCAAGGAGTTATTCAAGATCCTCTTGCTTGGTGGAACCAGCGTATGCTAATATATCCACGTCTTTACCAAATAGTTAAAACTAGGCTTTGCATTTCTGCTACTTCAGTTCCTTGTGAGAGAATTTTTTCACATGCAGGACAGATAGTGAACGAAAAACGAGAGAGACTGCAAACAAGTAAAATTTCACAACTAGTATTCCTAAATTATAATTTAAATAACCAAGATTATTAGCCACCTTTTCAGTCAAATATATTTTGATTGTATGTGCGCTACAAGTCGCAAGTACCTTAAGGGAACTTACATCCTTTTTTTAATATTAAGGTTTGTTTTATGAGAAGATTACGAAAATAATTTATTGTATATTTTAAGAGACATATTTAGATTAAATTATGTAACAAAAACAACAGCAATTTTTTTTTAAATCAAACATGTAAAAATTACTTATACAATAAATTTAAATTCAATCATTTTAACCGTTATTTAGAAAACATTTCATAAATATTTTTAACAGAACTGGATATAAGTAACCCCAATGAATTTAAATACTAAGATCTCAAACGTGTCCTTAAATATCGATTTTTATGTTATTTAAGATTAGCCTTATAACTTTTTTTTATTTATAAGTCAAGCGTGATATTGAAGCCTTGTAAATAAAAAGTAATTATAATTTCTATTTTACATTTGCAATAAGCTACCACACAAATGAATTCACTTATTTTTTTAAATGTGTTCCTTTATTTCATATTTAATGTTATTTTTTCTGTTTCTTAAATTATTTGAACAAATAAACAAAATTGAAATGATTTATTGGGTTTTTAATTATTTTCGACACTTTTGTTTGCATTCTATGGCTGTGGTGTTATATATTTCTACACAACACAAGCACAACAAGCTCTTTTAAAAGTGCTTTAACACACAGTGCGCCTTGTTGTATGTGCGTCTAAGAGCTGCTCCATTTTGTGTGCTACTGCGCCACTATGTGTGTTAACATAGTGTGTTAGCACACATGGCACACTACTAAGCGTCAGCACAGTGTCAAAGCACAGCACAGTGTTACACACCTCTACTAGAAAAGCATGTCTTTATCGATGGTCAATTGAGTGAACTCTTTTATAAATTGAAACCTTATAGGGCGGCAGTAGCGAGTTGAGGGCGATTGAGGATTTTTTTTGCAAGTTGGAGCTTGTTGCGAGTTGGAGCGGGACATATGATTTGACAAGTAAGTTAGTCTCTCCCAAATTATTATTTTCAACTTTCTGTTAATACTCGCTGTGTCCAAAACTGTCATCAAAACCTCATTTTTCTATTAGAGTAGGGCTATTTACTGAATCACCTAAAACCAAAGACTATAGATTGGGTAGACCATGCATCCAACTCTACACTTACAGTTTGTAGAAGCTTGGTGACACGACGATGAGCCTGCGTAGCTGTTGAAATTTCTCTTTTAAAATTTATTGCGATGAAGTTATAAAAAAGTATTCTCTTACGTGTAAAGTAAAGAAGATTTTTTACCTAGATGACGCATAATTATTTTCATACTCTGTCAAATGTTTCTGCGATTCATTTCAAAAATTCTGACATTATCAGGAAATTTGGTCTTAAGTTTTAGTAAATTTTAGCGTTTATAAAAGAGTTCTCCTTAAGTCCTGTGTATTTCTTTTGTTTATTTATTGTTTCGCATTAATAAAAATTGTAAGCCCGCAATCTATAATTTAAAAAGAATATAAGATATTTGCCTTTAAATAATTTTGCGAATCTCTTTTCAAAAATACTTACAAAAAAAAAATTTAGAAAAGAATTAAAATACATATACATTTATTTGAACAAAAAGGCTTGTAATAATTTTAAGCAGTACTACTTAAAAACTCGAAATTGTACTACTCAAAGTTAAAAAAAAAAGGTTAAAACGGCTGCCCTGGAGCTAACAGGTTTTTTACTTTTTGAATGAGTGTGGAAAGAGATATAGTGTAAAAACTTCATATAAAAAAAATTCTAAGCACGCTGAAGGTGGTCAGTGAGAGCCCGAACAGAACCAAAGCGGTTGCCGGTTGTCGTGCCTCTAGCGGCGAAATCCGCTGAGAACATGTCCAGAATAGGAGCGGTTGTCGGATCAGCGTTGCTTTTCGGTGTGAATGCTTCATTTTGGAGAAAATAATTTAATTTTTTGTTTTCAACTTACATGAATTCAACACAGACACACAAAACGAAATAATTTAATTTTTTGTTTTCAACTTACATGAATTCAACACAGACACACAAAACGAAACGTCAGCTCATATTAAAAACTAATAAAATATGGCACTCTTACGCCACTCAGAGGGAGAGTTAGCGGTCGTAGAAAAAAAAAAAAAATTCTATTCTGGCGTTTTTCCGTTGCGGATTTCTACGGCGATTTAATTTTTGGCGGCTCATACATTTTCATGTATTTTGTTGCACGGCGAATCCGACAACCGTCAGTCACTTTGACTCTGTTCGAGCTCTGAATCCTTAACACGCTGAAGGTGTACCCGGCACATCCACCTTACAGTACAAAATATGCTTTTCATCGCGTTTTTTTTTTAAGTATTTATCGCTCTGGAATCGTAAACGAATAATTTTCGAAACATAAGCGAACCCTCGCTTACCGAAGTTCGATTTTGTGCCGGGTGGGATGTCAAATGAAAATGGCAGTATTGCCATTTTGGTGCTTATGGGGGCAGGATTTATCACTTTTTTTTAAATTGCTACGAAAATTTTCTTTTAGCCCTTTTGAATTTGAAACAGCCCTTTTTGGCTCCAAAAGTAACAACTTAATTTTAAACATTTCAAGGTTCGAATAAAGCATTTTCAATGTTTTTATTGTTGTTTTGGCAACTCAAGTTAACAAAACGATAATAGTTATCAATGGAAATCTGAGCGCAAATGAATCGATATTTCTTTCGAAATAATTAGAAATTAATTCGAGTTTCTTATTGTTATGGCGCCAGAGTTATTCGAAATTGGAGAAGACTCACTGTGCTTACCATAAGGAGTGGCCTCAAAAGTTTAAAGAAATGCTTAAACGATTTCCCAATAACGAGTGATCTATTTAAACTTAGGACAAGAACAGGTATATATGACTGTAATAATAATCATTATTCTTCTTCAGAAGAAAAAGAGACATTATTTAACTTCAATGTATGTAAACAAAGTAAAAATTGAATTTTGATACAATCAATCAATTGCTCATAACTCCGGTATTTATCTATTGATTTTCTACATCAACAATTCATTTGCTTCTTAAAAATGTGGTTTATATGTACATAAATAATTTTTTATATTTATAGTAAATTTTTTTATAATTTTTGCAAGGTGATAGAATGAATTATAGATTTTAGTTTTGGCCAAAAAATCAAGTTGTTATATATTTTGGAAATGGATTGGAAAAGAATCCATTTAAACGATTGCTTAAAATGTAATTACCTTTATAATGGCATCTTGTGCAACTCTAAGACTCTTATTCGAGATATGGTCTGATATATGAAGCTACCTCCGAAAAAACCAAAAAAAAATTCCAAAATTCATGTCTCGAAAATCTATCCATAAAATTTTTAATACAATTTTTGAGTTTAGCAGACCATAAGGAAAAATAGTTGCATTGAATGTACAAGGATTTTCTTTTTAACCAGTGTAATTAATGAAAATGCCACTAGGCAAGTAAGTAATGAACGATTTGGCAATGTACCTATTTTTTTATTTTTTTTCGTTTTTATGAGTCTTATGGGCGTATTTTGTAAAACGCAAGCAATCACCTTATGTGGGGTTTTTTGTCTTGCAACAAATTTCAATAGAAAATTTCAGGGAGAGAAAAATAGTTTGGAACTGCCAGACAAAAAAATCCCAAGTGATGTGTTCGCTTGAGTTTTACAAAATGCGGACATAAAACTCATAAAAACAAATAAAAAAAAATAAAAAAATAAAAAAATAAAAAATTCAATAAAAAAATAAAAAATAAATACATTGCGAATTCATTAATTACACTGGTTCGAATGAAAACTGCAGGTTGTAACAACTAAAAAACATGTTGAATTCATGAATTTGAAAAATAGCCCTTTTTTTATCTACAACATTTTTTATTTCGCCCTTTCTAGCCCCTTTTCAAGGGATTCTAGCCCTAAATGGATATTTTTTTCTCGCAATATTGGTGCCAGCTGAGCACAAATGTAAGTGGGAGCAACATGTAGCAGAGAGACTTTATATGAAGGGTGGTTAAATTTTAAGGGCTGATGTTGATTTTGAATAAAACACAAATTATTTAGGAAATTATTTCTTTTTTTTATGATAATATTGGTATGGTTCAATTATGTATGGAACAAAATATCGGCCAAATGGCCTCCGCGATCTCGGCGGCACACCTCCATCCGATGGTCCAAATTTTCGATGACGCTGAGGCATAAGTGAGGTTCTTTGCCGTTCATGTGCCGAATTATTTCACCCTTTAGCTCTAGAATTATTGCTGGCTTATCGACGTACACCTTTCCTTTCAAATAACTCCAAAGAAAGAAGTCCAACGGTGTCAAATCACATGATCTTGGCGGCCAATTGACATCGCCACTAAGTGAGATAACACGGCCATTGAATTTGTCGCGCAAAAGAGGCATTGTTTCGTTAGCTGTGTGGCTAGTGGTTCATCAACGACGAGCGTGGGAGGTGCAATTGTTGGAGGTACATTATACAATTATAGAGGTGCATATATCAATAACTACCACAACGATTTCTATGTTTAATACATTTAAAAACAGCTTCTTTGAGCACCTTTTATTCAATATATGGCTCGTTGTAATGGGGCTGGAATTTTAGCGTCAGAAGGCGTTTAAAGGAAAAATCTCAATACCTAATCAAACATTTTTTTATTTTTGTAAGCAACTTTGTACATATATCAATAACTACCACTACGAATTCTTTGTTTTACACATTTATTGACAGCTGGTTTAAGCACATTTTATTCAATATATGACTCGCTGTATTGGGACTATGTTATTGGCGTCAGAAGGCGTTTAAAGGAAAAATCTCAATACCTAATCAAATTTTTTTTTTTTTTTTTTATGTACATATATCAATAACAACCACTACGATTTCTATGTTTTACACATTTATGGACAGCCGATTTGAGCACCTTTTATTCAATATATGACTCGTTGTATTGGAACTAGGATTATGGCGGCAGAAGGCGTTTAAAAGAAAAATCTCAATACCTAATACAACATTTTTTTTGTAAGAAACTATGGAAATGTATCAATAACTACCACTATGATTTCTATGTTTTATACATTTAAAAACAGCTTATTTGACACCTTTTATTCAATATATGACTCGTTGTATTGGGGCTGGGATTTTCGCGGCAGAAGGCGTTTAAAGGAAAAATCTCAATACCTAATAAAACATTTTTTTGTAAGAAACTATGGAAATGTATCAATAACTACCACTACGATTTCTATGTTTTATACATTTATGGACAGCCAATTTGAGCACCTTTTATTCAATATGTGACTCGTTGTATTGGGGCTGGGATTTTCGCGGCAGAAGGCGTTTAAAGGAAAAATCTCAATACCTAATAAAACATTTTTTTGTAAGAAACTATGGAAATGTATCAATAACTACCACTTCGATTTCTATGTTTTATACATTTATGGACAGCCAATTTGAGCACCTTTTATTCAATATGTGACTCGTTGTATTGGGGCTATTTTTTGGCGTCAGAAGGCGTTTAAAGGAAAAATCTCAATACCTAATCAAATATTTTTTTTTTTAAGAAACTATGTACATATATCAATAACTACCACTACGAGTTCTATGTTTTACACATTTATGGACAGCCGATTTAAGCACCTTTTATTCAATATATGACTCGTTGTATTGGAACTAGGATTATGGCGGCAGAAGGCGTTTAAAAGAAAAATCTCAATACCTAATACAACATTTTTTTTGTAAGAAACTATGGAAATGTATCAATAACTACCACTATGATTTCTATGTTTTATACATTTAAAAACAGCTTATTTGACACCTTTTATTCAATATATGACTCGTTGTATTGGGGCTGGGATTTTCGCGGCAGAAGGCGTTTAAAGGAAAAATCTCAATACCTAATAAAACATTTTTTTTTGTAAGAAACTATGGAAATGTATCAATAACTACCACTATGATTTCTATGTTTTATACATTTATAAACAGCTTATTTGAACTCCTTTTATTAAATATATGACTCGTTGTATTGTGGCTGGGATTTAGGCGTCAGAAGGTGTTTAAAGGAAAAATCTCAATACCTAATCAAAAAATTTTTTTTTGTAAGAAACTATGTACATATATCAATAACTATCACTACGATTTCAATGTTGTATACATTTATGGACAGCCAATTTGAGCACATTTTATTCAATATATGACTCGTTGTATTGGGGCTATTTTTTTGGCGTCAGAAAGCGTTTAAAGGAAAAATTTCAATACATAATCAAACATTTTTTTTTTTTGTAAGAAACTATTTACTTATATCGATAACTACCACTACGATTCCTATGTTTTATACATTTATGGGCAGCCAATTTGAGCACCTTTTATTCAATATATGACTCGTTGTATTGGGGCTATTTTCTGGCGTAAGAAGGCGCTTAAAGGAAAAATCTCAGTACCTAATCAAAAAAAATTTTTTTTTTAAGAAACTATGTACATATATCAATAACTATCACTACGATGTCTATGTTTTATTCATTTATGGACAGCCAATTTGAGCACCTTTTATTAAACTATACGACTCGTTGTATTATAGCTAGAGTTTTGGCGGCAGAAGGCGTTTAAAGGAAGAATCTCAGTACCTAATCAAAAAAATTTTTTTTAAAGAAACTATGTACATATATCAATAACTATCACTACGATTTCTATGTCTTATTCATTTATGGACAGCCAATTTGAGCACCTTTTATTCACTATACGACTCGTTGTATTATTTCTAGAATTTTGGCGGCAGAAGGCATTTAAAGGAAAAATCTTAATACTTTATAAAACATTTTTTTGTAAGAAACTATGGAAATGTATCAATAACTACCACTATGATTTCTATGTTTTATACATTTATAAACAGCTTATTTGAGCTCCTTTTATTAAATATATGACTAGTTGTATTGTGGCAAGGATTTAGGCGTCAGAAGGCGTTTAAAGGAAAAATCTCAGTACCTAATCAAACATTTTTTTTTTTTGTAAGAAACTATGTACATATATCAATAACTATCACTATGATTTCTATGTTTTATACATTTATGGACAGCCAGTTTGAGCACCTTTTATTCACTATACTACTCGTTGTATTATGGCTAGAATTTTGGCGGCAGAAGGCGTTTAAAGAAAAATCTTAATACCTAATAAAACATTTTTTTTGTAAGAAACTATGGAAATGTATCAATAACTACCACTATGATTTCTATGTTTTATACATTTATAAACAGCTTATTTGAGCTCCTTTTATTAAATATATGACTCGTTGTATTGTGGCTAGGATTTAGGCGTCAGAAGGCGTTTAAAGGAAAAATCTCAATACCTAATCAAACATTTTTTTTTGTAAGAAACTATGTACATATATCAATAACTATCACTACGATTCCTATGTTTTATACATTTGTGGACAGCCGATTTGAGCAGCTTTTATTCAATATATGACTCGTTGTATTGGAACTAGGATTTTGGAGGCAGAAGGCGTTTAAATGAAAAATCTTAATACCTAATAAAACATTTTTTTTGTAAGAAACTATGGAAATGTATCAATAACTACCACTATGATTTCTATGTTTTATACATTTATAAACAGCTTATTTGAGCTCCTTTTATTAAATATATGACTCGTTGTATTGTGGCTAGGATTTAGGCGTCAGAAGGCGTTTAAAGGAAAAATCTCAATACCTAATCAAACATTTTTTTTTTGTAAGAAACTATGTACATATATCAATAACTATCACTACGATTCCTATGTTTTATACATTTATGGACAGCCGATTTGAGCAGCTTTTATTCAATATATGACTCGTTGTATTGGAACTAGGATTTTGGAGGCAGAAGGCGTTTAAAGGAAAAATCTTAATACCTAATAAAACATTTTTTTTGTAAGAAACTATGGAAATGTATCAATAACCACCACTATGATTTCTATGTTTTATACATTTATGGACAGTCAATTTGAGCACATTCTATTCAATATATGACTCGGTGTATTGGGGCTATTTTTTTTTTTGCATCAGAAGGCGTTTAAAGGAAAAATCTCAATACATAATCAAATATTTTTTTTTTTTTAAGAAACTATTTACTTATATCAATAACTATTACTATGATTTCTATGTTTTATACATTTAAAAACAGCTTATTTGAGCACCTTTTATTAAATATATGACTCGTTGTATTGTGGCTAGAATTTAGGCGTCAGAAGGCGTTTAAAGGAAAAATCTTAATACCTAATCAAACATTTTTTTTTTTGTAAGAACTATTTACATATATCAATAACTACCACTACGATTTCTATCTTTTACACATTTATGGGCAGCCGATTTGAGCAGCTTTTACTCAATATATGACTCGTTGTATTGGAACTAGGATTTTGACGGCAGAAGGAGTTTAAAGGAAAAATCTCACGACGACGAGTTGAGGTGGGCGGCTCTTCAGCCACACTATCGCGAACAGCAGCAAGATTTTGTGCAGAACGATCTGTAAGAGCATGCACTAGTGTTTTTACATCTCCTACAGACCCGGTTTGCTCAAATTTTTGCACGATTTTCCCGATTGTACGCACATTTGGACGATTAAAGTGACCGAAAAAATCACGAAGTGCACGATATGCATTTTGATTTGAACGCCCATTTTCATAATTAGCCTGAATAACTTTAACGCGTTGCTCGATTGTGTGTCTTACCATTTTTCAAATTGAGTTAATCTGAAATTGAGAAATGCCAAATGAAATGCAGAAAAAAACTTGACGTTTAGGTGTGGTTCACATTCAACATCGGCCCTTAAAATTTAACCACCTTGTACAAAGAGGTTTCACTGAGAGCCATTTCATAAACCCTCTCAAACTTTGTGGTGTAAGCAAATACTCCGGTTAACGAACATAGCAGGGGCTGTTATTTCTACAACGACTGTTGTGAATGCTGCTGTTATTTCTGCAAACAAAAGCAGAGCCACGCGAAATAAGTCGAAGAAGCTTCGTTCGTGCGTTTAACATGTGGCTTGATGATGTTTTGTGTACAACGGGTATTTTTCCCAATGGGTTTTCTTTCCAAGTTTTTTTGGTAGAGTTGTTTTTGTTATGTGTTTTGCTTTTTTTTTTTTTTTGTTCTGCTAGAACTTTGTTATTGATTTTTTTTTTGCTGCATTTTATAGATCTGAAAAGAAATAGATTGGAAATGTTTTCATACTTCAGCGATTTTGTTGATCTCACAAAAATCTCTTCAACTTTTCTGTTTTTGGTCGAAGGACAAAATTCTATAGAATTAAACATTAATGTATATGCCATCAAAAACATTTTTTTTGCTAAACTAAAAACTATGTTTTTCATTCAAGTATTTTATTAAATTCTATAACAGTAATTTCCGGATATAAGAACTTAGCAAAATGCTCAAAATTAAAACTCTTTATCCGGGAAAGTCTTGTATGAAAATCCCGGTTAAAAGCAGTTTTGGGGCTTATACGAAAAACCCGTTTAATGAACCATTTGGGGCTTATATAAAAAATTCGCCCTAAGAAACCACCGCTTTTATAGGAAACTGCATACACACTCTACTCGTATTAATAAAAGAAATTATGTTGGAATAACTTTTTAAATGAATGTGTATTTATGTTAAAAAAAAAAAATGTTAATTCAAATTTATATAAAAAATCCATTTTCATTGACATGTTCATGAAATATGTACATTCATGTATGTATATATAAAATAACAAAAAATAAATAATATAAGGAACAACTGAGATCTTAAAGAATACCGACATATGTATATTCATATGTTGTATGGACACTTTTGATTTAGTACATCAGTGTTAAGTACATGACAAGAACAGTTTTGTCAAAAATCAAATTTTTTTAAAAAAATTTGTTATTTTAGATTGGAATGCCATCTCATTTTCAAAAATATATTTTTCCATACTCTCCAATTCAGTAGCGTATTTGTTTTTGGGCAAAAAAAGGGCTCTGAGGCTCTGAATGCAATACAGAACCTCTTGAATAGATGGTGGTTTAAGTATTTCCTCAATCTCTTCTTCTTCTTCTTCAAACCCATTTCCGTCAATTTCAATGGGATCGGTTGTTGCATCGCCAATTGTATTACAAATTTCTAAATCCGAAAAATCTCCATAGCACGGAATGTCTTCATCACACGCAACATATTCTTCAAAAGCCTTTCTTGTATTTTCGTCAGTGAAGCTCTGTTCGATTTCTGATACTATTACAATGCTTGTATTTTCAAGTTGCTGCTCGTCACATGTATTTATGAATTTTGCCGATTAAAGAAATTAAAAATATTCAATAATTATTCATAATTACCAATGATGTATTGTTACAAACATGCCTTTTTAAAACAGTTTTGAATTGATGTTGGCGTTACCATCCAAAAGCTATGTTTAATCATATGAATCGCGTGGAATACAGTGAACGATTTTGCGAATTCAGCCACTGTTTTGCCACGTTCAATTTCTGCAATTTATTTTCGCATAATACTTTGCCTATAGTATGACTTAAAGCAATGGATAACTCCTTGATCTAGAGGTTGAGTTATCGATGTTGTATTCGGCGGCAGAAACTGAACATTAATGTTTGTCAAAGTGCCGGTAAATTTATGGCAAGATGCATTGTCTACTAGCAAAACAATTTTGCGATTTTGCTCTTTCATTTGTGCATCCAATTTAGTTAAAACTTTACTCCATATGTCCTGAGTCATCCACTCTTTAATGTTGGAGTAATAGTTCAAGGGCAGAACCTTATTTTTAAAGCAACGTGGATTCTTTGACTTTCCAATGACAATACTTCTTTAAAATCTCCCGTAGCATTGCAAATAAAAAGAAGCGATAGCCGGTCCTTGGATGACTTGAAACCTTGCACTAGTTGTCCTTTAGATGTTAACGTTTTTTCCGGCAATGCTTTGAAGAATAAAGCGCTTTCATCAGCATTGAAGATATTCGCCTGATCATAGTCCGCTATAATATTGGGAAGAGCCATGTCCAAGAATACTTCTGCATTTTCAGCATCAGCGGAGCGTCCTTCGCCGTGAATTTTCCTTAATTGTATGCCATTGCGCTTCTGCAATCGCCAAAGCCATCCGGTGGTTGGCGTAAAATCTTTATTGAGCTGCACCGCAAACTGCTTCGCAGCATCAAGTTGGTAGAAATTGCTGCACCAGATGATCTTACTTGATTGAACCACATCAGTAACGCTTCCTCTACCTCAACTTCTTTACCATGCCTCATCCGTTTAGAAGACGATTTGCATGTTAACGCTTTGGCAGTGATTCCAGCTGCATTTCTTAAAATTTTGTTTAATGTATTTGCGGAACACCCATGTTTTGAACACAATTGCTTTTTGGTAAGAGTTTTGCTCTCACCGATAATTTTAAGCTTTTCCTTTATTGAAAGAGTTTTTCTTTTATTTCCAAACATGCTGTAACTAAAAATATCGTTTAAGCTTTGAAAAACAATCAAAAATTATTTAACTTTTTCGCAGTTTATCACTTGCCGTCATTACTCAAAAAACATATGTTTTTACAGGTTTGCAAATACAAGACCAAAGGTTGCCATCTCGCAAAAAAAATCATCACAACGCTGCCATTTTTATATTTTATTTTATCCGGGGATTTTTGTATGAGTTTTTTCAAATGGTTTACAAATTTGTAACGTTATAAGCGGGGCGATTTTTTAAGCGGGAAATACTTTAAACGGGAATTTTCCTATGTATTGCTTATGGAGATTGTTCTTGACCTAATTTTGTTAACTTATAAGAGGGGAAATCCATTAACCGGGGGGCTTATATCCAGAAATTACTGTATCTATTTTTGCAACTTTTCTGTGAACAGATTGATACGCTTCAAAGGACAACATTTTATAGAATTAAGCGCGAATTTATATGGCATTAAAAATATTTGTTTTACTAAATTAAAACTTATAATTTTTATTCAGTTATTTTCTCATCCAAGAAATCTTGGGTTCTTCTAAACATACCCACCTCAATGTTATTATTTTAAGTATTAGTATTTTATGTATTTATTAACATGTTTTATTCCATATAACTAAATATCTAGCTATTATGAAAATTTGCATGCGTTTAATTCAACTTCCCAATTAGATATGTTTATAATTATATGCAATTTTTTTAAGTCAAGCAGCAAATGTTTAATTTAATTCAATTTATTACACCTTCAAATAAATTGGATTAAATGAAACTTTCTGCACAATGTCAAGATTTTTTAGCCGCTTTTTGCTTATATGCATTTATTCAACTTCCCAACTAGATATTTGCAACATTCAAAGGTTTTGAATTAACTTGCAGGAATTTATTTAACAAATTGAAGTATGAAAATATTAAGTTTGTTTCATTTAATTCAATTTATTATACTTACTACTTACTTAGATGGCCGTGACAACCCGTGTCCGGATTTCGACCGACCTCATCAGCTCTCGCCAGGCGCCTCTGCTTTGCTCGCGCCTTCTCCAATCGGATACACCAAGTGCGGTTAGGGCTTCCTCAGCCTGGTCCATCCATCGGAGGCATGGTCTCCCTCGTCGTCGTTGACCAGCGACCCTCGCCTCGAGCACCTTTTTCGCTGGAGCTTCGTCGTTCATACGATGGACATGACCCAGCCAGCGTAGTCGCTGCACAGTTATACGCCGAACTACGTCAATGTCATCGTAGAGCTCATACAGCTCGTGGTTCATTCGGATGCGATAGTCATCGCCGACTCGAACAGGACCGAAGATTTTGCGAAGAACACCCCCAGAGCGGCTGCGTCAGTTTGCGAAACTACCCATGCCTCAGCGCCATAAAGCAGCACAGGTAGAACGAGCGTCTTGTAGAGTGCTAGTTTTGTCGATCGAGAGAGGGCTCTGGAACTTAGTTGCTTACTGAGCCCGTAGTAGCACCTATTAGCAATTATTGTTCTTCGCTTTATCTCCAGGCTGATTTCGTTGTTAGTGTTAATGGCGGTGCCAAGGTAAACGAACTCCTTGACTACTTCAAAGTTATAGCTGCCGGATGAAACGTGGGAGTCTAAACGCCGCGCTCCCTTGTTTGTAGACAGCATATACTTTGTTTTACCCTCATTTATCGTCAAACCCACTTTGGCTGATTCCTTTTCGATAGCGGCGAAAGCAGCGGTAACATCTCTCTTGGTTCTGCCAACAATATCAATATCATCAGCGTACGCAAGGAGCTGGACACCTTTATAGAAAATGGTGCCATTACGATGCACACCGGCCTTTCGTACGATCCCCTCCATGATGATGTTGAAGAGATCGCAAGACAGTGGATCGCCTTGCCTGAAACCTCTTTCGGTATTGAAGGTTTCGGAGAGGTCATTTCCTGCCTTGACGGAGCTGCGTGTGTTGCTCAACGTCATTCTGCAAAGTCTAATCAACTTTGCAGGTATACCGAACTCAGACATTGTTGCGTATAGGCAATCCCTTCTCGGGCTATCGAACGCAGCTTTAAAATCGACAAAG
The DNA here is from genome assembly GCA_914767935.1 of Coremacera marginata. Taxonomy (NCBI): domain Eukaryota; kingdom Metazoa; phylum Arthropoda; class Insecta; order Diptera; family Sciomyzidae; genus Coremacera; species Coremacera marginata. The sequence continues at coordinate 70,579,619 of OU612044.1, read as the reverse complement.
AGATGGTGTGTGTCAATTTGATTTTCGTGGGTTTTCTCCAGGATTTGTCGTAGCGTGAAAATCTGGTCTATGGTGGACTTACCAGGTCGAAAGCCACACTGATAAGGTCCAATCAGTGTTTTTGTAATCGGCTTTAATCTTTCACACAGTACGCTTGAGAGAACCTTATATGCGATGGAAATAAGACTGATACCTCTATAACTAGCGCAGATTGTAGGGTCTCCTTTCTTAAGTATAGGGCACAGTACACTGAGGTTCCAATCGTCGGGCATGCTTTCTGCTAGCCATATTTTGCTGATGAGCTGATGCATGCGCCTTATCAATTCATCGCCGCCGGTTTTAAACAATTCAGCTGACAGGCCGTCAGCACCCGCTGCTTTATTGCTTTTGAGTCGTTGGATAGCAACTCGAACCTCTTCATGGCTAGGTGGTGATACTTCCACGCCGTCATCGTCGATTGGTGGCACTGCACTGCGCTCTCGATGGGCGGCATTGGTGGAATCGTCGCCAGTAAGTAAATTGGAGAAGTGCTTTCTCCACAATCTAAGCACACACTGTGTATCCGTATTCAGATCTCCATTTTCGTATTATACCTTCAAATAAATTGGAATAAATGAAATTTTTCAGCACAATGTACACGCAGAGAAATTTTTCGTTTAGCGCAACTGAAAAATTAGCCAATTATACTTCGTTTCCGAGCTGTAGTAGCTGCAAACGAATATTCAGTTGTAACTTACGAAAAAATAGCGAAAAATACCAAAAAAATAAAAAAACAGCAACGCAATTCGCTTTACTAAAAATAGCATTTTTATTGAATTTTAACATTCAAATTTTTATTTTATTATAAACATTTCTTCTAACACATAAATTCAATATTATTTGAAATAATTGATATTTATCTTACTTCAATCATTGGAATTCGAACCCGGACTCGTCGATGTCTGGTTTACTGCGCGCTCTGCTTAACGTGTTGCACCACCGTCAATTGAATTTTCAGTCACATAGTGCTGCTGCTTGGAGTTCAATTGAATTGAAGTAAAGTTACACAATTTTTTTTTTCATTTACGCCAAAAATTAAACATTTGTCATGGACAGAAGCTCGGCAGAAGCCCGAGAAAAACGAAAACTTTCCACCAGATTTTAAATAAATAACCCGTTTTCCGCAACTTTTCCGTTTTTCGTAACTGTTGAAACGTTTGCAAAAAACGTTTCCAAGCACGATAAACGAAGTTCGTTTACTGCAAATTGGCGATAAACGTTTTTTTTCTCTGCGTGTATACATGCATGTATTTATTTCAACTTTCCAATTAGATATTTGCAACTTTCAAAGGTTTTGAGTTAACTTGTTTTCAATTTACTTGCAGGTTTTTAATAAAAATAGGCTTTGTCCAAAACTCACAGTGTTAAAGAAAAACACTTTGAACACGATTCAACACTTTGAACACGAACACGAGCTTTTTAAAAAACACTTAACTACGCAAACCTCTAGGGACACAAAAATCACAAAGGGTGTTTTCTCTTTTATACTTTTAACAAGTTTTTAAATATCATGCCCACCTTTGCTTCTCTAACGAATGTTTTCTATAAAGTACGACCCTTCAAATATTAAGCTTAATTAGAAAATCCACGAAACCTGCTTACAAAAAATATTTAATGATTTTTTTTTATAATTTTTCATAAATATCTTTTTTCAGAAATGAAAAGTTAATGTCTTAAAATTAGGACAATAACTTGACGAATTTTTAGAAAGAAAATTATTGTTTTTAAAAAACTAAATTCATTATTACTTACTTTGGGCATTTCCAGAAAAAAGTACACCGTGACACGAAAATTAAAAATCATTGAAAAATTATTATTTAATGATATTATCTTAGAGAAACATTTAAATTTTATTGATTTAAGCAATTTGAACATAAACTCATTTACTTTGATGATCAAGTCGGCTGCACTGTTTCACAAATGTAATTTTTCTTTTTAGTACATGTTTCGTAAACGTTTTGAATAAAAATTCTCCAAAAATAAAAAAATAATGGGAAATGGTTGAGGCAAGGAGAGGCAGAATATATTAAATTTGTTTTTTAATTACTGAATTATATAATTATTTAATTATCTAATTACTTAACTACCCAATTGAATTACAATGGGATTTAAGTAACGTAACTCCAGTAACGTCACGCCAGACGACTAAGCCTAATAACAAAAAAACGGGAAGAGATGTTTAAATTTGATTACTTGGAAAATAATCTTATATTATTTCAAAACTTTCTAAAAGAGGCTTTATACAAACATTATTACCCAATTCAGAGTTTTGCAAATTTTCTAATCCAAGTCGAAAAATATTTCTGTTTTTTGTAACGTCATACCAGAGCATAGTTTTGCTTATATCTTTAAATCCTTAGGATTGACTATTGTAATTCTTTTACTTAGCATAGTGCTACTTAATTACTACGCTAATATAAAAAAAACCTTTTTAAAAATTTGACTTTTTCATTATTTTCTTTAATATGTTTTCGTACAAATCGTACGTAAAGCCAGTTTGGAAATGCCCATATGTAGCTATATTAAAAAATTCCAATTGTAATACAGTACGACCTTGCTCAACGCAACCCTCGTTACACGCAACTCCTCGATAATCGCAACACCCAAATTGTTAACATTGTAGACTCTGTTAACGCAACTTCAAAAAAAAGTTACCTCAGTTAACGCAATTTTCTAAGGAAATCGTATGTTTGAGTATGTATATCTAAACTTTTCTTTCGTTCTTTTGTACATTCGTCTCTGTCAATGATGCATGTGTGTACATGTGTGTATGAATGTTTCGTATGTTTGAGTTTGTTTTGAACTCATCTTTTGTTCTTTTGCTCACTCGTCTCTGTTAAAAAATATAAATTTGGGATTCCCACGTATGATGCTTGTGTGTACAAGTGTGTATGAATGTTTCGTGAGAGCACTCAGTTTGATGAAATTTTTTTCGCGATCGGTCGATTTACTCGTGCTGCATACAAAATGCCAGTAGTTAAAAATGTCAAAAAGCTTACAATTGCACAAAAATGTGAAATCCTGGAAAAAGTGCATAGTGGTGTTGCTATTAAATCGATATGCAATGAATATAAAGTGCACAAATCAACAATAACAAGGATTAAACGTAACGAAACTGCGCTGAGAAATTTCGTCACAAATGCGGAATCCGGACCAGGAAAGCGAGTAGCAATAAGAGGCTGCGAATATGCCAAAATGGAGAAGGCATTGTACAGATGGTTTCTCAAGCAAAGGGAGCAAAATTTGCCTATATCTATCGAAATTGTAAAGGCAAAGGCGTGCCAGTTGCATAGCAGGCTTGAAGACAATTCTAGCATGTTCAACGCGAGTAACGGTTGGTTTGCAAATTTTAAAAAACGTCACGGCATTCGCATGCTAAAAGTTTGCGGTGAGAAATTGTCAAATAAACCAATGCTTGTCGAGCCATTTTTGAAGGAGTTCAGAGAGAAAGTCAAGGAGCTCGATTTAACTCCAGATCAGATCTATAATGCTGATGAATCCGGATTGTTTTATAAAGTGCTGCCAAATAAAACACTTGTTAGCGCCACTGAAGCAACTGCACCTGGTCGCAAAGTAAGCAAGGAGCGCATAGCATTTCTTGCCTGTACCAATGCTTCTGGTTTGCACAAAATTAAACCACTCGTGATCGGTAAATCATTAATTCCCAGAGCATTCCAAAACCATGGAAGGTTGCCAGTCGTGTACAAGGCTAACAAAAATGCATGGATGACACTGAGATTTTTTGAAGAATGGTTTCACGATGCGTTTGTTCCTGAGGTGCGTATAAAAATTAAATGCAGTAAATCAAACATGGACAGCATTTTCTTCTTTTGTTAATTTTTTTCAGGTCAGATCATTCCTTTCTTCTAAAAATCTTCCACAGAGAGCGCTGCTGCTTTTGGATAACGCACCCTGCCATCCAAAAGACGACAACTTAATAAGTGACGACGGAATGATCACCATAATGTGCTTTCCACCCAACTGCACTGCTATTCTTCAGCCTATGGACCAAAATGTTATAAACTTAACAAAACTCTACTACAAAAAAAGTCTCTTGGCTCATCTAATCGGCAGTGAAGGACGAAGTATGGAAAGCAAAGTCAAAGCATTTAATTTATGGCATGCAGTTTGCTTGCTGTCTAATGCATGGGGTAAATTGTCGTCTAGTGCTATTAAAAAGTGCTGGAATTTGTTGGTTTATTCTAACGATCAATGGACTGATGAAGATGATTTACCATTAAAAGTAATTAGAGATGAACTAGCTCATGAACAATCAATAATTGCTACTGTTTCCGATAATGTTCGTGAAGTTACAGCCGAAAACGCAATTTCAAATAATGAAATAATGGATTGGATTTACGAAAACGCAAGCGATGACTCTCCAGCTACATGCGATGTTGACGAAATCGAAAGCGCTGACGAAAGCACCGTTGATATTGTTCTGGATTCACCGAAAATTAAGTTGGAAACTGTTATTAATTGTTTCAACACTTGTATTAAATGGGCTGAAAAGCAGGACCTTCCATTAAATGACATTTTGAAACTTCACGATCTTCGCGAAACTGCTGTGCATCAAAATATAAATTGCAGCAAAGTGCAGACCAAAATATCCCAATTTTTCAACAAATAAATTAAATAAAATGAAATTATGTTTCTGAACACAGATTTAATCGATTTACTTTAATTTTAATGTGTAGAAAAGGCATATTTTTTTGAAAATAGGTCTACTGGCCAATAGAAAATTTTTCCTCGGTTTTTGCAACAACCTCAAGGAAACAACAACGTTTCGAAAAGCAAAGTGAGCTAATAACCTCTCAACTTAATAATATACTCACCGCTGCAATACAAGAGAGCGAAAAGAGGATCTTAGATGTGCTCCAACAAAATGTTATTGAAATCAAGAAAGATCTCACTGACGTCATCAAGAGGGTTTCTCTTCTAGAAGAAAATACAGTGGACGTTCTATCTCTTAAAGCTGAGGTCGATTCACTTAAATCTCAATTGGCCCGGCAAGAGAATTCTACCGTAGCATGCGATCTTCGCCTGAATGGCATCCCGTTCTACAAAGGCGAGAATCTTTCCGATATATTTCATTCTATATGCACTACGATAAACTTAGATCCACCTAAAACTAAAAACATTTATCGTCTGAACAATTTACGAACGCGCACTAATCCCGACGCGCCGATAATTGTTAAACTCGAATCGCCATATGAGCGCAATCGTATGCTGAAATCTATAGCTTTTTACCGCCGCGACAACAAAACAACTCTACGCCTTCATCACGCTGGCTTTCAATCGAACCAACCCATTTATGTAAACGAATGCTTAACAAAAACAAATCACTCAATTCTGCAAGCTGCGCTTCAATACAAACGAAGAAAGCAACTATTAGCAGCTTTTACTCTCCGCGGCTTAGTTTACATAAAGATAAGAGAGGGTGATAATGCTGAATGTGTGGAATGTTTGAGCAAGCTGCAAGCACTCATTGGTTCTGATCCACATCTCTCCATCTCAAACAACAACAACAATAACATCAACTCTAATCAAAATCAGTCATCAAATGTGGAGCATAACAACATAATAAGCTTTGAAGGCACTGAACTAAATCCTTCTCTTTTTCGTGAGTAACAACAAAACTAATTTCATTCTCTCCTCAATACATCTTGTCCACGATCAACACTTCGTCATGCTCGCCTTTGCTACTGCCCTATACTTAGAATATTATTGTTATTTTGCTTTATTTATATTCTTTAAATCTTGCTTTGTTTTTAAATCTATACTAAGTGATAAACATATTTCATTGCAACAATTTACATCAGAACTTGCACGCGTTACTATAAAATCTTTTCGCACTCATAACCTCTTTGGATAACGAAACGTATAGTTCCGAAGACAGTGTGTATACCCTTATTCGTATACTTTCTAAACAACGTCATGGGCTTAGGGTATGTCATATTAACGCGCAAAGTTTAACTAATAAAATGGATGAATTTAGGTATATTTTTGAAGGCTCTGGTATAGATATAGTTTGTGTATCTGAGACGTGGTTTAATGTTGCAATACCGGATACACTACTTAAGTTGGAGGGATTTCGTGTTTTTCGAGCTGACAGACAGGGGCACGCAGGGGGCGTTGCAGTTTATGTGCGAAACAATATCTCATGCAAGCTTGAAGTGCATTCTAATATCGACAGTGCAATTGAATATGTGTTTGTGTCAATTTCAAATGGTAATCAAAAAACCCTAGTAGGTTGTGTCTATCGTCCACACCGTTCTTTGGACACCGCGACTCTCTTGAGTGCTATTGAAGGCATATCACTGCCATTTTCAAATATTATTATAGCTGGGGACTTTAATAGCAATCTTCTGTTAGAAAACCACCTTGTAGACAACATGCAATCCTTAGGCCTTTCTGCAGTTAATGACTCAACACCTACTCACTTTACCAATGCAAATAATTCCTTACTAGATTTGTTTTTTGTGAGTGATAAGACCAAAATTCTACTTTATGATCAGTTAGTAGCACCTGCTTTTTCTAAACACGATCTAATATTTCTAAACTTTGATTTTCAGCTGAGTGATTTGTCAAATACTTTTAGTTATCGTAATTTTCAACGTATAAACTACTCACATCTTAGTCAAGCGGTAAATGATATAAGTTGGTACGACATATATCGTATGATATCAGTTGAAGATCAAGTGAACTTTTTTCAGCACCATTTGAGCAAACTGTTTAATGAATTTGTGCCCATCTCAACTAAACTTTTAAAATCTCAACAAAAACCTTGGTTTAATAGCTCCATAAAAAGTCTTATTTCTTGTCGTAATTCTGTATACAAGCGTTGGAAGAGATTTAAAACTCCCGAACTGTACGAAGAATTTAAACAATTAAGGAAAGCCGTTGGAACTGAAATGAAACAGTCGAAAATAAAATACTATAGCGAAAAATTTGAGAATGCAATTGAAAGTAAAAAAATGTGGAACGAAATTCGTAAGATTGGCATTCGCAAGGATACTTCTCGTAGTTGCGATGCTGTGGATGTAAATGATCTTAACGAAAAATTCACAAACATTACAGTGCCTGTAGTCAATGATAATGTCTACTCTGACTCCGTTGGAACCCTCAGTCAAAACGTAGTTTTTTCGTTTCACTGTGTTGATCAATGTGAAGTTCTTCAGAGCATTCTGTCCATTAAATCGAACTCTACTGGTTTAGATGGTACCCACCCAATTTTTCTTAAAGTTCTTCTTCCCATACTGTTACCTTACATCACCCACATTTTCAACACAATTTTAACCACGTCAAGTTTCCCCAGCAGCTGGAAAATAGCTAAAATTATACCAGTTCCAAAAACTAGAAACGAATTTAGACCCATAGCTATCTTGCCATACCTCTCCAAGGCTCTGGAGCTGCTGTTGCACAAACAAATTAATCAATTTGTTCTTAAAAATAATCTTCTCACTAACAGACAGTCAGGCTTTAGAGCTCAACGAAGCTGTGTTACAGCACTTATTGATGTGGCAGAAGTTATCCGTGCGGGCTTAGATGCTAATAAGGTTAGTTTCTTAGTTCTCTTGGATCATTCAAAGGCTTTTGATACTGTGGATCACAATATACTTTACACTAAACTAACAAATCTATTTAATTTTACATCTACTGCTGCTAACTTAATGCAGTCTTATTTATCCAGCAGATCGCAGGCTGTATGTGTAAAATCTGTAACATCCGAATTTCTACCTATCTCACGTGGCGTCCCTCAGGGATCTGTCCTTGGGCCACTCCTGTTCTCCATGTACATAAATGACTTACCCACTATTCTACAAAACTGCATGATCCATATGTATGCAGACGATGTGCAACTATATACAAGCTGTTGCCGTGATTCTATACCAAATTGTGTGTTTAACCTTAATGTTGACCTTAATCGAATTACTAGATGGGCCTTCGAGAATGGCTTGAGCCTCAACCCAAATAAGTCTAAGTGCTTGATTATTACAAAAAGAATAATAGACATTGCAAACTTTCCAAATATAATACTTAATAACTGCCCTATACAATTTGTAAATTCTGCTAAAAATCTTGGGATAATTTTTAACCGAACCTTAACGTGGAGCACGCACATATTGAATACTGTTGGAAGATTATATAGCATGTTGCGTGTACTGTGGATCACTCAATTCTTCACGCCACTACGAATTAGAATGCTTCTAGCTAAAACCTATCTTCTCCCAACCCTCCTTTACGGATGTGAGTTATTCGCTAATTGCGATGCTGCTTGCACAGCAAAACTAAATGTGCTATTTAATAACATCGCAAGATACGTATTCGGGTTAAAACATAGGGATAGTGTTTCACATTATTCTATAAGAATATGTAACATGACCTTTGCGAATGTTCTTAAATTCCGTACTTTGTTGTTGCTGCATAAAGTAATATTCTCTGGTGAGCCTGCCTATCTACGTGAAAGACTTATTTTCTCGCGATCGAATCGAGCTAAAACTATAATTCAGCTACGACATTTTTGTTTAACTTCGGAAAGGCAATTTTATATCAACGCTATACGTCTTTGGAACTCGTTACCCACTGAACTCAGATCTATCCAAAACGCCGTGCATTATAAAAATAAACTTTATTTATATTTTTCCACGTTGCAATGAGATAAGTAGAACTAAGTGAATAGATGCTTTTATATATTTATTTTATTTCATAGCATATTTTCTTAAATTTCTTAATATGTTATCTTATTTTATATACAAATTATAATGTTACTTTTACATTTAAGTTTTTTAATTTTCATTGTAAGCTAATTTAATACATGTAGCTGGTACTATAATTATAAGGTTTCCTTGTTGAATCTTGTTGTACTAGCTTGTCGCAAATTAATAAATACAAATACAAATAAAAAATAAATACCTCAGCTTTCGCAATTGGCCTGAATTTAATTGGTTGCGTTGAGCGAGGTCATACTGTACTTGGTTTTCACTATGTCAATCTCGATGGTCAATTACTGTCAATCGAATTACAAATGCCAACACGTTGGCATTTTTTCTATGCTTGACAATGGCTAAAAATTAAAAACAACTGATTTATCGAATTGAGCTATATAAAATACATAATATAATTTTATTTAGTGGATATTTTAATTGGGTAAGTTTTATGTCGCCAGTGAAAACCAGGCTTAAGCTACCTCCAATTGGAATAACCTCAGATAACAAGATTAGATTAATTAAAATTTATGCTAGCAACAAGAAAAAAATCATAGTTAACTGTACCAACAACAAGCACAGCTGATTACAACAACACAACTTTGAAATTCATCAAATCCTATCAAGAAGAAAAAAATCCTAGCTAACTATACCAAAAACAAGCACAGCTGACTACAAATACAACAAGAACACAACTTGATAAATTCTAGCTTACTATAGAATAGCAACAACAACAAGCAGACACCCTTGTCTTGTTGCCGATTTTCAGCATGCAGCAAGGCAGAGCGGCAAAGGATAGAAATGATTCGGCAGCATAATAATGCTGCTTGTTGCTTGACAGCTAGGAAGCAAAATGCCTGCCTATTTATGTTATTCACCTGAACAAGCGCTGCTTGTTTGTTTTTTACAATATAAACAAATGTTTTCTATAAACTAGTTGCTTGGCAGCTAGAAAGCATAATCAGAAAAGCTAACTTTATAAATAAATTTTAAAAAGAATCAATCAACAAGCAGAAAATAAAAAATGCATGCAAATTTCTTTCTTCCATTTCAGCTCCATTTCAGTAAAAAAAAACAAACTTTATCAATGAATTTGTCTTTTTCATCATCGCAAAGTTCAATATGAAAACAAAACCGAACCACATTGCAGTTTCTCAAAAGAGCGTGAAAAGAACAAAGTGGAAGCTGCACAAATATCTTAGCGCGTCAGCGCAGCCAGCGCGCACTGTTAATGCTCTGCAATTTTAACACTGTTAATGCTGTTATTTTAATTACCTGGGGCCTAATAGAATTATCTCAAGACTTTCTACTCAAAATTTGAAAAAGCGAATTAAGACCTCTGTATATATATTCTCTTTGGAATAATGCTATTTATTATAATTACATTTGTGAACCGTTAACTTATTCTAAGCTTAGTATTAGAACTTCATTTCTATTTCTCTTTTTGACGTAGTATTACGTCTTACAGCGCGGTTTGCATGAGTGAATTTTCACAACTTTTTTCAAGGCCATGCTAATGTTTTTTTGGGGACACTTTAGGGCCTTATACAGCCTTTAATATTAATCGTATAATGATAAAATATATGCCAAAATATCATTTATTTTGTGCATAAAAGGAATATCCAACTTTGGATTTTGTCACTTCTTTAATAAAGCCACACGATAGCAAAATAAAAGAAGAAAAATTCACATTGCTTTAGGTCGTGCCGAAATCTCGAACGCAACATCGTGCTGTTTGCTGAATAGAATCGTTTTATGTATTTCTCAGAGCTTTCCAAGCAATGCATACGTATTTAAATGCTTGCACCGATAAGAACCTTTCAGTCTGCTGGCAGACTCCAATTAGTTAGGTAGCGTCGCTTCGTTCGCCTGATGCCTGAGAAAATAAGACGTTTCAATATGAAGAAGCGATGCATAGTTTATTATATTAGTTTGGTAATTAAAAAACGCAGCGCTGCTAACTACATATAAACTATTATATAAATCAAGAATCGTAACGTATTTTTGTATACAAAATTTCTTAAGTTTTTGTAGTTTGTTATTGTTTTTGTTAATCTTCAGCAAGATTAATACAATAAATAATCCTTATATAATACAAACAAATTTATAACAACTATGCTTTACATATACGGAGACTGGAAGCTGACATGGTAGTAGTGCTATTAAAAACTTAATTTATTTTTTACATATAATAAATTCTAATTATTTATTGAACTAATTTTATTTATATTACATATTAATGTAATACAACAACAAAATATATTTTGTTTGTTAAAATTTAAATTTTCAATTAAATTTGAAATGTATACATACACATGTGGACAGTAAAATAGGTGTAAAAAAAAAATTCCCAATATAACCATGAAATTTAAATATTAAAATGCCTACAAGAAGAATTACTTATTTTTTTATCTGGCAGCACTGTTTTCATGCGAAAATAGGAGTTCCCGTTAGTTTAAATGCTAACTGACGAAAAATACGATGAATTTCTTTGTTTAGCTAGCAATTTTGTGTGGACAATAAAATAGGTGCATTGCGTTTAATATCACAAAAAAGCATTTTCGAACGTAATTTAATATTAAAAAATAAACTTTAAGGTAATTTTATGTTATTTTGAATAAAATAATTTTAGTTTAAGACAATTTGTTTATCAAAAAAACGTAATAGATGGGTCGTGGACATCACTGTAGCGCAGAAGAGAGAAGACTTGTGCAGGAGCTTCGCAAACAAGGGCACACTTACAAATTTATTGCCAAATCATTAGGAAGATCTGAAAACTTTGTGACAAATGCTCTAAAGCCTAAAAAAATGGCTGAGAGGCGTGGAGCATCGAAGAAAACTTCTTCAGTTGCGGATAACCGCATTGTAACTTTGGCTAAACGTGATCCTTTTATGTCGTCTAAGGCAATTGCAGCCGAAATAGGTAATATTGTCACATCCCGAACAGTACGTCGCAGATTGGTGAGTGCAAAATTACCCGGAAGGATAGCTCGAAAAGTTCCTTTGCTAAGAACGGCAAATTTAAAGAAGAGGAAAAATTTTGCTTTGGCACATAAATCCTGGAGCGGTCTTGAAGGCGTAAAGAAGTGGCGAAACATTCTTTGGAGTGATGAAACCAAAATAAATTTGTTCGGTAATGATGCTGAGAGAAATGTTCGACGACCCAAAGGCAAAGAATTCCATGTTAGATTTACAAAAAAAACAGTGAAGCATGGAGGTGGCAACATAATGGTGTGGGGCTGCTTCTCGTGGCAAGGGGTAGGTCCAATACACCGGATTGAAAGCACTATGGACAGATTCGTTTACAAGGATTTATTAGAGAGCGTCATGCTACCTTACGCTGAAGAGAACATGCCTATTTTGTGGAAATTTCAGCAGGATAATGATCGGAAACATTCATCCAACTTCGTAAGAGCATGGTTCACAGAACAAAATTTGAACGTTATGGAGTGGCCAAGTCAATCCCCTGACCTAAACCCAATTGAGAACCTTTGGGGTGAGCTTAAACGACAAATTTCTAAGCAACCTTGCAAAAACAAAGCTCAATTATGGACAAATATTGAAAAAGCCTGGTATAATATCCCAGTAGAGACTTGTCGTAAGCTGATCACCTCCATGCCCAAGAGAATCGAGGCAGTACTAAAAAATAATGGTGGACATACCGGCTACTAAGTACTAATAACATTTTCTATTAAAAACTATGCACCTCGTATATAAAGTTCCTGTATTATTTTAAAATTTTTAACTTACACCTATTTTACTGTCCAACTAAAAATTGACAAGTACCTTGAAGTAATGATTTATAAGTTATTTTTTTGTTGTTGATTGCATACTTAAGGTTTTTTCTTTTACAATAAACATTATTTTTTTATATTCTTAAGTCAAAAATATTATAAAATAACTAAAACTATGAAACTACCGTTCTTTTGTGTAAAAACATAGCATACACCTATTTTACTGTCCACATGTGTAAGTTCTTTACTGCAGGAAAAATAATAAACTCATATTATTCGGAAATATTTATTTAAATTTTTTAAACAAATGATTGCATTATATATATTTTTAACCAAGATAAAAATGAACAACAAATTTATCAACAAATTTATCAACAAATATATCAAACAAAAATTCTCCGTGCACACTTACGATATCATCGAATCAGTGTCTTTTTTTTTTCTTATCTTCTTCTCTTTATTTTCATAAGAAAGGTATTCTGGTTACTATTTGCCACTTGTTTTAATTTTTTAGTTTTTGTGTATCTAAAAGTTTTGTTTACTTTATTTAGATTGTTTAATGCTTCTGAGTATCTCTTCCATGTTATGATTGGATCTAACTATTATTGTAATGGTCAGGCCCTATCAGAGGGGGGCAGGGGGGTCTCGAGACCCGGGCCCCGCATCGGAAAGGGGCCCCCAAATTCAAAATACCATGTACGAAAAAAGTGAACAAAAGTGTTCAGATCTAAAAATTCCTACAGGGATAACAAATCTAAAAAGCTTGCCAAATAGCATACATATGGCGCCATCTAACGAGTACTAGCAAAACTACAAAGCAAGAGAAAAGTTCAAATTTAATCTAGTAGGTGGTGCCAAAATTAAGCAAAAGTCAAAAGCACACACACAAAAGTTAAATTGAAAGAAAACGTCAACTGCTACAAATATTTTCCAGTTTCTAATTTAACAGTTTTATCTATTATAATTCAAACAATTTGCAGTCGGTAAGCAACTTTTCTTTTAAATTTAAATAATTTTTTTAATATTTTTGTATTTATTAATAGGAAATGAAGAGAAGTTACCCAAGTGGAGCGTCAAAGAGACGCAAGAACAAAATTTGTGAACAAAGCGGTTCCTTACAATCGATAACAACATTTTTCACAACAACGTCGACCGAAGACAAAGAGGATGGTGGTAGTTCAGTGGCAGCAAATTTAGCTGAAAGTTTTCTTTGCGAATTGGATGAACAGAAACATGGAACAGAAAAATTTACAGATCCAGACACCAATGTGCATACAGAGACTTGTCAGCTAGACGAGCCTTGCATTGAGGTAAACAACGAAATTTCCGACGTAATAGTTTTACCATTTTGTGATATTGCTATTATTGATAAGAATAATGCCTCCCAGCTGCAATCATTTCTGAAAATTCACACATTCGAAATCCCAAGTAATATTTCAGTTGATTCCAACAATCGTTCATTTCCTTATAGTCTTTTGATAAAAAATTTGCCTAACGGCGAAACTAGCAAGAGAGACTGGATATGTTGGAGTGCAGCTAACACATCAATTTATTGTGTTCCTTGTTTTTTGTTCAAAACTGAATCCATACAATCAACTTTTGCCAATAATCCAGGTTAGAATATCGATAAAGGCTGGACAAAGTTGTACATTAAAATACCATCTCATGAGAATTCAATATCGCACAAGCAAAACTATGTAGCGTGGAAATCGGCTTCTAGGGCGGCAGCATCTGACAAAACAGTTGACAGTTTGATATCGGTTGCGATATCATCTGAAATTATTTTTTGGAAGAAAATATTGGAACGTATTTTGCACGTCATAATTTTTCTTTCAGAACGAGGATTGGCTTTTTTTGGGTCGACATCACGCTTTGGTGATCCCAGCAATGGGAATCTATTACGCATAATAGAAATACTAAGTAAATACGATCCAATTCTATTTGAACATGTTCAACGAGTTCAAAAGTCACAAGCTATTAAAACTCGCATGCAAGTACATTATCTTTCCCCGCGTATACAAAATGAATTTATTGAACTTTGCGGGCAATTCGTGCAAAAAACTATTATTGATGAGATTATCGTTTCCAAGTATTTTTCAATTATTGTTGATGCAACACCAGATTGCTCCAATAAGGAACAACCCACTATTGTCATTCGTTATGTGAAGATTCCTGACAAAAGCTCATCATTTTCGATCGGGGAAAGATTTTTGTGTTTCGATAATTTCACCAATAAAACTGGAAAAGAAATTGCTGGTAGAGTTTTAAAAGTCTTAGACGACTTTGGATTAGATTTTGACCTTTGTATTGGCCAAGCCTATGATAATGGTGCTAATATGTCTGGTAAATATAATGGCGTGCAATCCGTTCTGCTAGACATTAATTCTAATTGCATTTTCTCAAGCTGCGGAAACCACACATTAAACCTTGTGGGTGTTGACTGTGCCGAGTCATGTAAGGAAGCAATAACTTTTTTTGGAACTATACAGCAAATGTACAACTTATTCAGTGGAAGCCCGCAAAGATGGGAAATATTAAAAAAATATTTACCAATATCCCTGCAAGCCATGTCCAAAACCAGATGGTCAGCACGAATAAATAGTGTTCGGCCTATTGCAAATCATATAGGTCAGATAAGAAAAGCTCTAATTGAATTGGAATTGCTCAACCTTACTGCACTTGCTCGAGCTGAACTAAGCTTTATTCAGAAATATACATCAAAAATTGAATGTCTTTTAATGTCATCTTTATGGATAAAGTTGTTAACAATGTTGCATCAAACAAATCTCTTGATTGAAGCTCGTGATGCGACACTAGATATCGAAATTATAAACATTGAAACACTTGTAAAAGACATTCAAAAAATTCGTGATCAGTGGGATGAAATTTTAAATGAAACTAAGTTAGTTGCGGAGAGTATTGGAATACCATTACAATTTACTTGTAACCGATGGATGAAAACTGAGTCTGACATAGAAAAACATTACAGAATCAACGTGTTTTTCGTTATTATTGATTCGATTTTATCTGGTCTAAGACGGCGATTTGAATCAATTCACTTGATATGTAATTTGTTTTCATTTCTTTGGCAGTTTACTGAACTGAGCTGCGAAGACCTGCAGTCAGCAGCACAAACATTTCAGAAAACTTACTCAAAAGAAATATCGTGTGATCTGTGTGAGGAAATGTTATTTCTTAAACGTATATATTCAGCCAACTTTAAGATGGATTGTAAGCCGAAGAATCTATTTCAAGAAATATACCATCTTGAGCTTTCTGGGGTGTTCCCAAATGTGACCATTGCGTTGCGAATTTTTCTCAGCTTGCCAGTATCAGTCGCCTCATCTGAACGATCTTTTAGCGTCCTTAAAAGGGTCAAAAATTATCACCGGTCGACCATGGGACAAAATCGTTTAAATTGCCTTTTCATGCTGAACATTAATTCAGACATAGCAAAAAAGTTGAACTATTCAGAAATAATTGATGCCTTTTCACAACAAAAGGCTAGGAAGGCGGTACTTTAATAATGTTTTATATAATATTAATATTGGTTTTTATTATATAAAATAAATAATAATTTAAATTAATATAATAATAAATTTTAATTTATATAATATTAAAATTTAAATAATAATAAAAAGTATGAAAAAAATGTTGATACATTCTTTTAATTTTTTTTAACGGAGGAGGGGGGCCCCCAAATAGTTCGTGCCCCGGGCCCCTTATGGGCTCTGAAAGGCCCTGGGAATGGTGTTAATGAAAATTGTAAAATCTTGATAAATGTTCTTTGTAGACGTTATTCTGGCCGTAATATTGTGCATTTTAATGCTAGGGGCCTTAACTCATATAAATTTGACTATTTTAAGTATGTGTTTGAGGAATCGTCCGTTGATGTAATTTGTGTTACAGAAACATGGTTGTGTTCTGATGTTAGAGACCCAATTTTTGAATTAAACAACTTTAGCTTATTCAGAAATGATAGAACTGATAAGAGTGGGGTGGGGTTGCTATCTACTGCAGAAAAAACTTAAATGCTACAGTAATTAATAAATCGAACAGTGTTAGTGTTGAGTTTCTCAATCTTTGTATTTCAGATAGCAACACAAAAATTTTTCTCTCGTGTGTCTATGACCCTAACAAATGTCTTAGTCTTAATTTCTGCTTTTCTCAACTTTCTGATTTGGCGGTCGACTTTGAAGCGTCGAATTTTTGAAGCGAAGCTTTTTACGCCTCGTTCTGTGATTTGCTTGAGTGAAATCTGAAAAACTTTCGACAGATTTTTTCTTGGAAATTTGTTGGTTTCTTTATTGCTAGTGCTTATTACAACAAGAAAAGTTAATACTTTATTATTAAATATTAAAAATATTTTTTGACCCGCCGTGGGGGATTGACCCCGTACGCACTGATTAAGATTTCAATGCAATATCCACCAGGCCACAAAGCCTTGTTAGAAAGAGGTGTTAATTCAATGTTCAATATCGCCACCATCTTTTAATAGATAGAGGATTGAGTATTTGCTATACTACAACAAACAGTTTGCTTCTACTTCCCACAAGATGTCACCAGTATCGGTGTGTTTGCGTTGTGAATGCGTTTGTGGTGTTGTTGGTACAAGGAAATATTAGCAATACCCACAAGTGCGTTGATAAATGCATTTTTTAAGTTAAAAAAACATAGATAATATCAATTAACATGGAACTATCTAACACGTGCATGACATCGGCAAGGTATCTAAAATGTTTGTAAAATTTTGTTTCGTGTTAGTTCTTTAATATATAATTTAATTTATTTTGTTATTTTAAATTTTTAAATTTAAGTTATCACATCTATGAAACTGAGAAAAAGCTTCGCTTCTCTCGTGTGTCCAACGACGTACTTATGTTTTTCTTGTTTTGTGGGGATTTCAATGTTAATATTTTATGTCATGATAACATTTCTAAGCCTTTGTATGAACATTTTTCTTCTGTTGGTCTGTCAATTGCAAATGCCCTCGCGATTTTCGCATAATCATATCCCTAGTCTTCTCGATTATTTTATTGCCTCTGATAAATCGACAGTTCTTCTGTTCTAATCTTCTAGTCTCTTGACATTAACTTATCTCGTACAACTACCTCTAGAATTATCTCTTACCCTGACTTTAAATCTATAAACTCCTCTGCCCTCTATCGTGATATATGCTTAGTACTCTGAAACGATATATGGTTTCTCTCTGGTGTTAATGAAAAAGTAGAAGCCTTGTTTAACAATCTTTTTGTAAATCATGTTCCCACTAGAATTACTGTTATATAAATACTTCCTGTACTTAGTTTAATACTAATGTCCAAAATGCTATTAAGAAACGAAACAAAATGAATAGTCGCTGGAAAAAAAATCCCGCCGTCTGAAAATTGAGAAAATTACAGGATTGCCAGAAAGGCTTAAGTTTTAGCTATTAAGCGATCGAAGCGGAACTACTGCTCTGCTAAGCTTAATACTTCGCTCCCATCCAAAGTACTGCGGAGGAATCTAAAAAATGTAGGCATTGGAAAAAAATCTGGCTCTGATTGTAACGTTGATCCCGACGTTCTTAACAATTTCTTTCTCTCCAGCAATTCCTCTCAAGGAAACATTAATATAGTCGATGTCATTGTTGAACAACATTTCCAATTTTCTGCAGTAAGTGAGAATGATGTCATAGAATGTAAATTATTATCTAGAGATTGCATCAACTCTGCTTAATCTCTGGCATGTGTTAACAGAGCTATTTTACTTCAAAACGTGAAGAAAAAAACTCTGTTAACCTCTGTTAACACATGCCAGAGATTTAGCAGAGTTGATGCAATCTCTAGATAATAATTTATACTATATGATGATGTGGGCAAGTACATTATGAAAGTTAAATCAAAAGCTAATTCTTAGTCCGTTAATCCACATCATTGCCCGCTTTTTTATCACGTCTTCTTTTCCTCATTCCTGGAAAATTGCTATCGTAACTAGTTCCTATTGCTAAAAAAACATCTGCGGTCGAAGCCAATGACTTCAGGCCAATAAGTATTTTGTTCTCGCTCTCTGAGGTGTGTGAAGCGTTTATGGCAGAACAATTTTAAATTTTTTTGAACACTAATAATATGCTATCTCCCCTACAATCAATCTGGTTTTCAAGCTGGCCATAGTTGTTCCACTGCTACTATGAAAGTTTTGAACGATATACGAAAATGATATGACGAAGGACAGATTACTCTTCTCTGCATGCTCGACTTTTCCAAGGCTTTCGACACTGTAAACCACTTCTTACTTTGTCAAAACTAAAGTGCTGGTATGCTAAAATGCTGAAGTCTTTTGAGAAGCTGTTTGTCGAATAGATTCCAAAGAGTTACGGTGGGCGATAGGTGTTCTCAATTTAAATTGGTACGCAGTGGAATACCACCATACATGGGTGTTGTGACCCGCACAACATTACCCTGTACTCTTTGTACAACCCCATCATATGCTTGACACTGTACACTTTGTACAGCTCGACCTCACACAAAGCCAAAACCCTCAATCGATTCCTACGAACCAATCCATAAATTAAAATTCAATATTGCTATTGCTATTATTTCCATGAACGACCAAGACCCAATTCAAGTGCGGTGACTCGAATTGCAGGCGCTCATGAAATTAAATTCAATAAATTAAAATTCAATATTGCTATTGCTATTATTTCCATGAACGACTAAGACCCAATTCAAGTGCGGTGACTCGAATTGCAGGCGCTCATGAAAAGTAAGTTTTGTTAACAAGAAATTCTTAATTGTTTCCATACCACAAAAACTGACCTAATTTGAGCACATACGCTCAAATTACCAAACAGCGCTTTGCTTTGTGGTTGTTAAGCGTTTCCTACTATAACGCCGGCAGCAACAAAACAAAACAAAGCAAGGCGAGTGACTGTTTGGGTGCATCGGCATCAGCTTGCATGGTCAGCATGAAAAGTTAGTTTTGTTAATAAAAAAATTCTTAATTGTTTCCATACTACAGAAACTGACCTAATTTGAGCACATACGCTCAAATTACCAAACAGCGCTTTGCTTTGTGGTTGTCAAGCGTTTCCTACTATAACGCCGGCAGCAACAAAACAAAACAAAGCAAGGCGAGTGACTGTTTGGGTGCATCGGCATCAGCTTGCACGGTCAGCATAATAGCGATCGTTTACCTACCCTAGTTGCTGCGCTACACGCAAAGTGCAATGCCTGCAGTTACGCAACATGTAAGGCGTACGTGAGCATGTACCACTAAAGGGGAAGCGATATGTAAATGTTATAAAGATTTTTATGTATGAGATGTAATGATTTGATTGGGTAGAATCGATACATAATTTCCACTTATTGGAAATTATGGGAATTATGGGAAAATTGGAAATTGAGGACTTTGCTTTAAATACCCTCGACCGACTCAGAAACGGACAGAGAGTGTACAGAGAGTGCACAGATAGTGTACAGCAAGCGTGCAGTAAGTGTACAAATAATCAAATAATAAAGTGTCAAATAATTAAAAAAAAATATATTAAATAAAGTATTTTATTTCGCTCTCCCGTCCGAAAGTTCTTCTTCTCCTCGCGAAAGCACGAGAACCTTGGACGTTAAACATAACATTTGGTGGCAGCGGTGGGATTGATCCATACCAATCCCTTAAAATAACAAAAAGGAAACAACATCCTTTTGATAACAAAGAAAAAAAAAAACGCTATACCCAATACAAATCTTTAAGCGTACCGAGGCTTTGACATCGGTAGTTTTCTGTAAAAAGTGAAAAAAAAAAAGCGTACCGAGGCTAAAACATCGGAACAGTGTAACACAAAAGTAAAAAAAAAAAAATTTTAGAGGAAAGCCCAGGGTAACCAGCTATAAGACGTGAAGTCTCCTGGCCCATCAAGAAGCCCAGGATAACCAGCTATAAGGCTACTAAGAGCCTCCTGGCATCAACTACATCAAGAACGAGTTTAACAACAATTTCAGCAGCAGAGATATTTTCAGCAAATACAACTTTAACAACAATTTCAGCAGCAGAGATATTTTCAGCAAATACAACTTTAACAACAATTTCAGCAGCAGAGATATTTTCAACAAATCAAGGAAAACATCAGAAACATATAAACGACCGGCAGGATAAGGAAAATAGTAAGAAAAACAATTTTTTTTTTTTTCTTTTTGATAAATATTATACGAACAAAACACACCTATAATTACTAAAAAAAAAAAAATAATATATATATATACATTTCTTTCTAAGTATTATATTACACACTATAAATTTTTATTTGACACATAAAATTTTGTATACGTAATTGTAAAAAAAAAAAAAAAAAAAAACAAATTATTACATTTGAAGGTTGTTGCAGACGAAATTGCTTTTGTTGATCTCTCTGTTTTCTGTTTTTCACTTATCTAATAAATTTTCAAAATTTTTACTCGTCAACGCGCGGCTAAGGTAGTACAGAACTTTGCTTCTCTACCATTTTTTGATTCGTCTATTATTTCCGACGCGGAAGATCCTGAGCAGACGAGTATGGATCTTAAATTCACGCTCAACGATATCTACAATATCGTTCCGGTATTTAACGGCAACCCGGCCGATTTAAATAAATTCATAGCATGCGGCAATATACTATTTTCATCTGCTAAAACCGAGGCGGAGCACACATTTATTCTTGAAGTTGTAAAGACTCGATTGGAGAGTTCAGCCTTCGAACTTATCCAGTTCAAATCTTTTACCAAATGGAACGATCTGGTACGAGAATTGGAGAAAGAGTTCAAGGAGGAAAAATCGAGAACCTCAGCACAGAATGAATTGTTGACCGCCAAGCAAAGAATTCAAGAATCAGTTAAAGAATTTGGTGAACGAATAGGAAAATTGCTACACGTTTTAAATTCAGCCACGTTTGCTAGTACTTCTGATGAATCAGTTAGGGCATACTTAAAGTTAGAAAATGACCGACTGGCCATTCAGGTGTTTGAAGATGGTTTACGTAACCAAAACTTGCGATTAATATTAAAGGCTCATAACGAGCACGATTTAAAAAGAGCAATCTCTTACGCTGAAGAGCATTCAGTGCGACTCGAGAAGGTGCCTCAGCATACGTTAGTTTCAAACAAACCCACATGCAGTTATTGCAAAAGATTAGGACACACACACGAAACCTGTTACAATAAATTAAATACCTTTAATTCTAATCCTCCTCCTCATAATAGACAAAATTTTACAAACATTAAAAAAGAGGTACAATCAGTATTTTGCACATATTGCAAACGGCCAAACCACACATACCAAGAGTGCAGATCTCGACAGCGAGACGCTGGAACTTTTCAAAATCGAAGGGTTAACGATGACTCAAATGCACACCGCAACCCTTTCAGGGGCCGACGCAGTCATTCCAATCAGGCATACCGCGCAGAAAATCCATCGGGAAACGGAATTGCACGGGAAGAAACCAGCGGCGCCTCTCCCCGGATGCAGATAAGAGCCGACGTGCACCAAGCTCAAAACTAAGTTACTCCATCATTATACCATTTTGTAATAAATACGAGGAGCCGGTGCTTCGTATTAAACTCGAACCTTCAGCCAAAAATGTCACATCACTATTAGTAGACACAGGCGCACAAATTAGCTTATTAAAAGACACCGACCAGCAGCACATAATTAACAAACAAAGTAACCATATAGTCTCAACAATTTCAGGTAATGCAATGCAAACTCTTGGTGAACAAATCAAAACAATAAATGTTCCTTTTAATGACCAGATTATAACACTGAGTCACAATTTTCATATCTTACATGACAATATTAATTTATCTTACGATGGAATCTTAGGTAGCGATTTTCTTACAAAATTTAACTGTAAAATTGACTTTAAAAATAAACAACTGGAAATACCAGTAGACTGCTCAAACGCGGCAGTAAATAAAAATAAAATTTTTAAACCACATATTGTAAATGATTTTAACAACGCTGAAAAGGAAAACGATGTGTTGCCTACGGGTAACAAAAGGAATTGCGAAAATAAGGGAAAGGAGCAGGAATATGCGCCGAATGGCATAAGTCATATTGAGAATCCTCAACCTAATGTCTACGGGCCGCAACTCATCACATTGTTACCTCAAGGCGGAAACAAAATCATCAAAAATAATATAAAGACATCAAAAGAGGGAACCAAGACATTATCTAAGGATGGTGGAAGGAATTGTGAAAATAAGGAAGAGGAACAAGGGTATGCGCCGAGTGGCACAAGCCATACCGAGAGTCCTCAACAACCTAATGTCTACGGGCCACAATCCATCACCTTGCAACCTCGATGCAAACAAATTGTAGAGATCCCTATTAAATATGCAAAAGATGCAGTGATCCACAAGAATGAAGTAATCCCAGGAGTATATTTGGCGGATACCCTGGTACGCCCAAACAATAAAAAAGTTAAAGTTTTCCTAATGAACACTACAGAAGAAATCAAAGTAATTAATCTACATAAAATCAACTATGAATGGGAAAGCATAGAAAATTATGATACCATTAAACTAGATAGGACAAAGGATATAGTAAGAAATAGATTGAAAAAGGTAGAAACAGCTATAGAGTTGAATCATTGTAACTTAGAAGAAAGGAAATCAATTTTAGAAATTTGCAGACAATATAATGATTTATTTTATTTCGAAGGAGACCACCTCACAGTCACCGAAAGTGCAAATCATGAAATTATTACAGAAGAATATAAGCCCCCTTTATTCGTCAGACCATATAGGCTCCCTGAAAGCCAAAGAAATGAAATTCACAAGCAGGTCAATGAAATGTTAGATGAAGATATTATTCGTGCAAGTTCCAGTCCATGGAACTCACCTTTGTTGTTAGTACCAAAAAAGGCAGATTCTGAAGGCAATAAGCGTTGGAGAGTTGTTGTAGATTTTCGCAAGCTTAACAACTTAACTGTTGGCGATGCATACCCCTTACCAAACATAACAGACATATTAGATCAATTGGGTAAGGCTAAATACTTCAGCACTCTAGATCTAGCTAAGGGCTTTCATCAGATCCCCGTAAAAGAATCTGACAAGTGTAAGACCGCCTTCAGCACACCTTTCGGACACTATGAATATAACCGAATGCCTTTTGGATTGAAAAACGCCCCTGCAACGTTCCAACGGCTCATGAATAACGTACTCATGGGATTGCAAGGATTTGAATGTTTTGTCTATGTTGACGACATTGTTGTTTACGGATATGATTTGTCAGATCATAATAAAAAACTAGTTAAAATATTTGACCGATTGCGTCAACATAACTTAAAGTTACAACCTGACAAATGTAATTTCCTAAAACAAGAACTCACTTACTTGGGGCATATTATTTCAGAGGATGGAATTAAACTAGACCCGGAAAAAATCAAAATGGTCAAAACTTACCCAATACCAAAGAATACAAAAGGTATAAAATCATTCTTAGGATTCGCAGGATATTACAGGCGATTCATAGAAAATTTTTCAGGTATATCAAAACCATTAACTAAATTACTTAAAAAGGACACCAAATTTAACTGGGACGCATTTTGCGATGAAGCTTTTTCAGTACTAAAAAACAAGTTAATTAACCCTCCAATTTTAGCATACCCGGATTTTGATCAGGAGTTCATAGTCACTACAGATGCAAGTGATGTAGGGCTTGGGGCTGTTTTGTCTCAAGGTTTAATTGGTAAAGATAAGCCAATCTGCTTTGCAAGCAGAACACTAAATGACGCAGAAACACGCTACAGTACTACAGAAAAGGAATTGTTGGCAATAATCTTCGCCGAAAAACAATTTCGACCATATATTTATGGAAAGAAATTTACCATTTATACAGATCACAAGCCACTTGAATGGCTGATGAAATTAAAAGACCCTATGTCAAGGTTAGCTAGGTGGCGAATACTTCTATCCGAATACGAATACGTAATAAAATATAAGGCAGGGAAAATTAACACAAACGCGGATGCACTCAGTCGCATAGAAAATAAAAATAAGGTACTAGTTATGACGAGACAAATGGTACACAAGAACCAAAGTGAAGAATTACAAAAGGAAAATAATCAGGAAATTCAAAAAACTAGAAATTACGATATAATAGAGACACAGGATCCCATTCTTGCAAATAAAAATTCAAAAGTAAAAGTATTTATATTACCAATCACGGAATCAATAGAGGAAAAACTAGTAATAAAACTAATCCCACAATTTATAAAACCCATAATTGGAGAAACAGAAGCCTACTCTCATAATAGTGTTGAGTTATTAATAGCTACTTTACCCATACCATTTAGGACCTCAAAAGATCACGAATTAGCACAGAAAACTTTACAAAAAATTAAAAACGAACATTGTAAACAAGATCTAGAATCCGTTGCGATAGCAATCTCAAGCTTTAATCCCCAATTTGACGAAAACTTCAAAACAATACTCAAGAACATATTTTCAAACAAAACAGTTTATTTACATACCAATCAGAGAACAACGGTCGAAAATGTTGAAGAAATCAACAAAATTTTAAAGGAATACCACGAATCACCGTTTGGAGGGCATCAAGGTATAAGTAGAACAATTAAAAGAATTAAGAAAAAATACTACTGGCAGTCGATGAAAAATGATATCAAAAACTACATAAAGAAATGTGAATCCTGCCAGAAAAACAAGCTAAATAAATCCCCAAAAATTCCAATGAAAATAACAACGACAAGCTCCGCACCTTTTGAACGAGTAGCGTTGGATATAGTCGGACCACTTCCGGTTAGTTATGAAAATAACAAATACATTCTAACCTTTCAAGATGACTTAACCAAATTTACAGAAGCAATTCCCTTAGAAAACACAGAAGCAACAACAGTTGCGCGTGCTTTTACAGAACAAATACTATGTCGATTCGGTTTTCCAGACTCAATTCTTACCGACCAAGGTACAAATTTTTTAAGTGAATTGTTCAAAGAAGTATGCAAGTTGTTAAAGATTAAAAAACTGCAGACCACCCCATATCATCCACAAACAAATGGAGCACTTGAGCGAAGCCATCGCACTTTAGCGGAATATCTTCGACATTATGTCAATAACGACCCGCTTACTTGGGACAATTGGATCCCCTATGCTATATTTATTTTTAATAACACACCACATAGTAGCACTAATTACAGCCCTCACGAATTACTTTACGGATTTCAGGCCAAAATTCCTTCCACCCTGCAAAAGGATCCATCGTTAAATTACAATTACGAAAATTACGCCAATGAATTGAAGGCTAGGCTACAGCATGGATTTAAAATTGCAGGGCAAACGTTAATAAATAAAAAAGAAAAATCTAAGAAATACTATGATAAAGGTTCGAAACCAAAAGCATTTAATGTTGGAGAAAAAGTTTTAATTAAAATTCAAACCAGGAAGAATAAATTTTCATCTCTATGGGAAGGTCCTTTTGAAATAATTAAAATTATATCACCAGAGAATACAGCAATACAAATTCGAAATAAAATTAAAGTTATTCACAACAACAACTTGAAACCATTCTCCGATTAAAATAAAACAATTGTTCTATAACATAAAACACACACACACACACACTAGATTAAAACACCTAAAACAAACAGTGAAGATAAAATTTTAGAAAAATTTGTCCTCTTTCAGATAATGTTATCACTCATTTTTACAATACTGATTCCGTACGTTTATGGAGCGCTAAAAATAACACCAATACTTAACAATCCTGTGATATACTTTGAGGAATTGGGTGAAATGCAATTATATGCAAATGAATGGAAAATTATAGCATATTATGACACTACATCATTAACTCGAGGACTCAACAATATGGAAAATACGATAACCAGTATAAACCGTATTTGTGAACAACTCGCCTCAGATAATGAACTATCAACAGTATGTAATAGCACAGTATTTGAGATAAACCACATTACGAAAGAATTACGACAAAAATTGAAATTGATCCATCCATCAAACCGACTCAAAAGAGCCCTGTTTGGAGCCATAGGAACAGCCGAAAAAGCCTTGTTTGGAACACTTACTGAAGAAGACGCGGAAAGTTATAACAACCAAATTAAGAACCTACAAAGAAATGAAAACCATCTTTTAGATCTGATAAAGAAACAAACACTAATAGTAGAAACCACAACTAATCTTTTTAATAAATCAACATCTAACTTAGACAATCAGGTTGCATCTATTGACATCAGAATAAATAACCTACAACAGCAGATGAAATACATACTTAAGTCAAAACATGATGCCAGAGCTCCATTACAAATGGAAGCTCTCACATCATTAACAACATTGATTCTTATGCGTTATCAAAACGTTATCGATTGTATCATAGACCTATTATCTAAGGCAAAACATGGCAAGCCACATCCAACTTTAGTATCACCACAACAAATATCTGACATATTAATGACAATTAGAAGAAATTTGCCACATGAAGTAAGATTACCATCAATTTTAGACAAAAACATCATGGCAATGTACCAAATAAGCACGCTTCAATCCAGGATTTTAGAAGAAAAAATAATATACGAGATAACCATACCACTACCGTTTAGTACTCCATACCAAATTTATAAAATATTTCCGCTACCAATACTTAATTCAGGTAAACTACACTACATACACACCAACATGAAATTATTAGCTATCGACTATAATAGAGAGCATTACTACAAAATAACATCTAAAGAGCTAGAAAACTGCATAAACGAATATGAAAAAAAGTATCTCTGTCATATCGAACAACCTATCTTCTTAACCGACTCAAATAAATGCGAAATACTGTTGTTTAAAACTGAAAACAACATTCCGCCCTCCTGCGAATTAAGAAACATGAACACCAGTATAATATGGATCCAACTGAATCAAAGAAATAGTTGGTTGTACTCAACCACAACGGAATATATCATCAGAGAAATATGCCCTAACGGAATAAAACAACATAAGTTAACAAAAACCGGTCTAATTGAACTAACCAAGGGTTGTTATATAAAAACCAAAGATGTAATGATTAAAGGAACAGAAACCAAACGAAATGTGATAAACAATTTTTTCATACCCCCGTTAAATATTACACAGTTTACACAAAATAGAACAACTCCAACGGACACCATTCCACAATCCATCGTAATAAGCAAAAACTTCGACACACACGAGTTAAGTGATTTATCTAGACTGATTTCGGACCAAAAAGCTGACGAAAATATTGATCTAAATCAGGTAAATGCGCATGATGTGCACCATTACAGCCTGATCTACGGGTTATTGATCGTACTAACCCTTTGTGCTAGTTACAAAATGTACATACGTTGCACACATGAAAAAAATAAACAATCCATAACAGAACTAACAGAAGGCAACTACGCTAAACCAAGGTTCGTTTTGCCAACATCTGCATAACACGTGTGGAAAAGACAATAACAATAATATAGCATAATAAAAAAAATAAAAAAACACAAGCAAAACATTTCTCTAGACAATAAAAAAAAAAAAAAAAATATATATTTTTGTTTTTTCAAGAAAAAAAGCCTTTCGTTCTGCGTAGCAACGCAAAATTTTTCATATAAATATACCCATAAACACAAACTCCAGTCAGTCTGCCAGTAAACATCAATAATTATGAACCCATCAAAGGAGTCAAAAGTCCGCGCAATGAGGATGGTCTGGTCCTACATAGGACGCCGAGACCGGGAGCCCACTGCCGACGACTACGACAACCAGGACACGCTAGAGGAAGAAACTCTAGCGTTGATCCAGGCAACGAAGGAGTTGCAGACCATGGAGGCCTACGAAGCCTTCAGAAGGGATCCTGTTCTCAGGGATGATGAGAACACGGCGGACTTTGTGGAGGAGTACAAGAAGGTACTGCAGGCAAGGGAAAGGAGGCTGGAGAGAATAAACAGGAAATAGACAGTATTTTTTTTTATTTTCAAATTTTATATTTATAATATAACCAACTGTCATATGTAGTAACATACAAATACATATAACAAAAATACATTAAAAAAAAAAAAAAAAAAAAATACTCACTTATTTTTATTAAAAGGGAAAAGGCAGGATCGCCATATATATCGTTTTCTAGGTACCTAAACAAAAAAAAAAAAAAAAAAACTTTTTTGACTACCCATTTTTTCAGCTAGGGAACACCATATTTCAGCAATGATTCAATGATTTCTAAGGTATAGCGTTGAATTTTCTTGCTTCACATCAAGTTTTGCTAGATGACACAGAGATTGCGCAAATAATCTATAAAGATTCAAGAGAAAGAAAAAAAAAATGCGCAA
This sequence comes from Coremacera marginata, assembly GCA_914767935.1. Taxonomy (NCBI): domain Eukaryota; kingdom Metazoa; phylum Arthropoda; class Insecta; order Diptera; family Sciomyzidae; genus Coremacera; species Coremacera marginata. The sequence continues at coordinate 70,550,829 of OU612044.1, read as the reverse complement.
CCTTCAAAAAAAAAAAAAAAAAAAAAATTTTTTTTCAGTTTTGCTGTTAGTTCATTCCCAATTATTTGAATTGAAAAATTATTCTAATTATTATAAAACTATTGCATGTAAAAAAAAAAAGAAAAAAAATTATCTTAATCCATTATTAAACTATTTCATACAAAATGTAAAAACATTTCATTATCACATTATATGTATTAGTATTATCACATTTTATGTAAAATTAATAAATTATTAAGCTATTTACTACAAAATTTAAGAAACATTTTACTAGAAAACTATATTATTAATCCATTTCATACAAAATGTAAAAAGATTTTATTATAATTATATACAAAATGTAAAACTCTAAGCTCGTTTCTGCTTACCGGTCAGTAACGCGACAGAAAATTTTTCAACCTCTTCAAGGAAGAAATTTTCTTTTATAAGGGGGGAGGGATGTTGTGACCCGCACAACATTACCCTGTACTCTTTGTACAACCCCATCATATGCTTGACACTGTACACTTTGTACAGCTCGACCTCACACAAAGCCAAAACCCTCAATCGATTCCTACGAACCAATCCATAAATTAAAATTCAATATTGCTATTGCTATTATTTCCATGAACGACCAAGACCCAATTCAAGTGCGGTGACTCGAATTGCAGGCGCTCATGAAATTAAATTCAATAAATTAAAATTCAATATTGCTATTGCTATTATTTCCATGAACGACTAAGACCCAATTCAAGTGCGGTGACTCGAATTGCAGGCGCTCATGAAAAGTAAGTTTTGTTAACAAGAAATTCTTAATTGTTTCCATACCACAAAAACTGACCTAATTTGAGCACATACGCTCAAATTACCAAACAGCGCTTTGCTTTGTGGTTGTTAAGCGTTTCCTACTATAACGCCGGCAGCAACAAAACAAAACAAAGCAAGGCGAGTGACTGTTTGGGTGCATCGGCATCAGCTTGCATGGTCAGCATGAAAAGTTAGTTTTGTTAATAAAAAAATTCTTAATTGTTTCCATACTACAGAAACTGACCTAATTTGAGCACATACGCTCAAATTACCAAACAGCGCTTTGCTTTGTGGTTGTCAAGCGTTTCCTACTATAACGCCGGCAGCAACAAAACAAAACAAAGCAAGGCGAGTGACTGTTTGGGTGCATCGGCATCGGCTTGCACGGTCAGCATAATAGCGATCGTTTACCTACCCTAGTTGCTGCGCTACACGCAAAGTGCAATGCCTGCAGTTACGCAACATGTAAGGCGTACGTGAGCATGTACCACTAAAGGGGAAGCGATATGTAAATGTTATAAAGATTTTTATGTATGAGATGTAATGATTTGATTGGGTAGAATCGATACATAATTTCCACTTATTGGAAATTATGGGAATTATGGGAAAATTGGATATTGAGGACTTTGCTTTAAACACCCGCGACCGACTCAGAAACGGACAGAGAGTGTACAGAGAGTGCACAGATAGTGTACAGCAAGCGTGCAGTAAGTGTACAAATAATCAAATAATAAAGTGTCAAATAATTAAAAAAAAATATATTAAATAAAGTATTTTATTTCGCTCTCCCGTCCGAAAGTTCTTCTTCTCCTCGCGAAAGCACGAGAACCTTGGACGTTAAACATAACATGGGCATTTTCCATTACCATTAAATATCCATTACCACTATCCACCTAGTGGTAATGCAAATTAAAATTGCATTACCATTAATATATAATGATAAAAGAAGAAGATAAAATGCCATTTATTTATTTAGAAACATTTAGGCGCTTATGAGAGTTAACTTATAGTTAAGCACCGATTACATAAGTTTTTAATTACCATTATTATAAAATTTCAAACATTAACAATATTAAAAAATTGAAAAAAGTTATAATATTGATAAAATGCTATATATATGTTGAATAATAAAAGATTAAGATAGAGAAAAAAAAAATTATGAGAACAAAGAGAAAAAGAAAAATAAGTAATGAAAACAGTAAATTACCTGGAAGACAGATAATCTGACAGGATAGATTTGAATAAAGTTGCATTGCAAGTACGCTGAATGTAGGGAGGAAGCGAGTTCCAAAAACGGATGGAATTGACGAAAAACTGTCGTTCGGACGATAAGCAGAAATGTGTGGGAATAATTAAGTTATTTCCACGTTGAGATCTTACAAATTGGAGTTTCTGATACAAATATGGTGGTTCCTTTGTAAAAATTATTTTGTGCAAAGCAATCAATGCCCTAAAGTTCAAGAGACTGTCAAAGGTCAAGCCAAAAGTCTGTTTTGCTTGCTGGGTTACATGACCTGTTCGTTTTAACCCAAAGACATAACGTGCGATATTGTTATATGCAACATTCAGTTTCCGTTTACTTGTGGCATCACAGAATGCAAAAACTTCACTTCTATGCAACAAAGTGGGAACGAGATACGTTTTGGCCAGTAGCATTTTGATATTGAAGGGGGTAAAGTGCTGCGTAGCCCACAGATTGCGGAGCATGCCATACATTTTTCCTACAGTGATGTTGACGTGATTCATCCAATCCAAGGTACTATTAAAGGTAATGTCAAGGTTTTTTGCAGAGTTAACGACCTCAATACGTGAACCATTGAGGATGTCTTCCGGTAATGGCGATATGAGATTGTGCTTTTTGGCAATGATTAAGCATTTAGATTTATTGGGATTGAGGCATAAACCATTATCCGACGCCCATTCATTTATTTTACTCAAATCTTCGTTCAAATTAGCAACACAAGAAACTAGATCGTTCTTTCGACAACTAACATAAAGTTGTACGTCGCTGCATACAACTGAATGATGCAGCTGTTAAGAAAATTAGGAAGGTCATTAATATAAAGCGAAAACAAAAGTGGCCCCAGTATGGAGCTCTGAGGCACACCACGTGCGACTGACAAAATGTTTGAAGTCACACAGCCAATGTTTACTGCTTGGGATCTTTGGGTGAGGTACGAGCCCATTAAACGAGTTGCAGCAGTGGAAAAATTAAATATATTTGATAGTTTTGCGCAAAGAATTTCATGATCGACGGTGTCGAAGGCTTTTGAGTGATCAAGCAGAAACACAAAAGTTAATTCATTGCGATCGAGGTTATTGCGAATTTCATCAGTGACGTCTAATAATGCTGTCACACAGCTGCTCTTTGGCCGGAATCCCGATTGCCTGTCCGTAAGAAGTGAGTTCTCGAGAAGAAAATTATTTATTTGTTTTTGCATCAGTGACTCAAAAACTTTTGAGAGAAAAGGCAGAATAGCAATAGGGCAATAATCATGGGTATAGTTTTGGGTACAGGAATTATTTTTGCTTTTTTCCAAATAGCGGGGAAATAGGATTTAGTAATGATTGTGTTGAAAATATGCGTTATGTAAGGAAGTAGTACTGGGAGAAGAGCTTTAAAAAATGTTGGATGCATTCCATCGAAACCAACGGTATTCGATTTGGTTGCTAAGCAACTTCGCAGAACTTCAACGGCTTCTACGCATTGAAAACTAAAAGCAGAGTTCGGGCTAATATTACTTTGATAATGACCATATGCGTTTCTATTTGCCACAGGCATGGGAAAATCGATGAATTTCGTGTTTAAATCTTCAACGACCACGTTCGTTGGGAGCAAAATGTTTCTTCCTACTCCAATTTGCCGTATAATTCTCCACTTCAGCTTACGTTCATTTGCGTTCATAATATTGCAACTTGGCGACCTTTACAGCTCTTACTACATCTTTTCTACAAGTACTGAAAAGATTGTAGAGTTCCGGTGTTTTGAAACGTTTCCAATTCTTATAAACCTTATCGCGTTTTGCAATCAAAGTTTTTATAGTACCTGAGAACCAAAGCGGTTGACTGTGTTTAATATTTGCAGTTTTGAGTGGGACGTATTTATCAAATAATGCGTTTTCATTCTGTTGTAAGAATTGCAGCTGATCGTTAACAGAAAGCATATAAAAAATAACCGTCCAGTCTACGAGTTCCAGTTCTGACCGTAGAGAATTGAAATCGATGTTTTTAAAATCGCGATACGTTATTTTTTCCTTTGGTATTTGTAGCTGAAAATCATAGCAAAGAAAGATCAGGTCGTGCCTGGAAAAGACAGAAGCTGACAACTGGTCATACAGTAAGATTTTTTCACTATCTTTCACTAAAAAAAAAGGTCTAACAGAGTATTTCGATATTTGGAGAAATTAGTAGGTGTAGTGCGGTTTACACACGTAAGACCTAAAGCACACATGTCTTCAGTTAAATGAGTTTCAACCAGAAAATTACTGTTGAAATCGCCGGAACTAGTTACATCGGAATAAAAACTTGGCAACGATTCAAATTTCTGCAATAAATTATAAGTATTGATGTTACGGTGTCGCCTATAGACATTACCAACAAGCAGTTTTTTGGAATCATAGATTATATCAATAAAAATGAATTCAACATTATCATTTATGTCAGATTTACTGATCAAGTTGCAGGTAATTCCATTTCTGACAAATATTGCAACACCACCAGCATACGACTCTCGATCCGCACGGAAAGTTTTGTAACCATTTACCCGGAAGACACTATCTTGAACAGAGGGCTGAAACCATGTTTTAGAAACACAGATTACTCCAACTGTTGAGTTTTCAAAGATGTACCGAAATTCATCAAATTTGTTGTTCAGACTTTGCGCATTTAAGTGACATACCTTTAAGACCTTCTTTTGCCTGCTTAAAATTCGAACGAGTGTATAAATGCTGTCTTTGGAACTAGAGCGACTATTAGTTAAAGTATTTATTGTGTGAAGATATTAAATTTGAAAGAAGCCTGCATGCAATGCTGGAATTGAAATAAGTTTGTTGATTATTTAGTGTTTTCATAATAGACCTATTTAAAAAGGAAGCCATAGATGGACATATTAATGTATATAGAAAAAATAAAAATATGATATAGATGACGGAAGAAGGAATAATAAGACCAAATAAAAATATGATTGAAAGTCAAAAAAAGGGTTTAAATCAGCCGGATGTTCTGTGCAATTTATCAACGTTTTTTGAGATACTTTTCTAGCAAAATCACGGAGCAAGAACAAACTTCGACCGTTTTCTGTCGCCGTTTTATACTTCACCGATAAATATTAAAAGAAATTGCTTTACCATTAATATGTAATGGTAATGGAAGAACAAATTGTATTGTCACTAAAATTTAGCAATGAAAAATTTTAATGATAATGGAAAAAATTTGCATTCCCCCAAAAATTTTTAATGGTAATGAAAAATATTTACAAAATTAAGTGGTATACCATTAAAATTTAGTGGCTCTGAAAAATTTTAATGGGAAAGTCATTTGTTTTCGTTACCATTAAAAATTTAGTGGTAATGCAGGGTTTTTCCATTGTCATAAACATTTTTCATTACGACTAAATTTAAGTGGTAATACAATTTTTTTCTTTCATTAATGGTAATGCAATTTTTTTCCATTGGTAATGATATTTTTGATGCACTAATAATATTGGTTTACAGCCAATATGTACAATGAATGCCACTATCCATTTCTAATGTAACATCGGTCGCTAATTCTGAAAATATTTTTCTTTTTTTTTCTGTCACTCCGTTTTCGAGATACTGCCCACTGTAGTTTTTTCTACTAAAAAAAAAAAGGTTGGTTTCACTTAATTGAATATATGTCCAGTATACGTACAGTAATCAAACAAGTGATATATCAAATTAAAGCTAATAAAATTCCCTACAAACAATACCAACATCATTTTTTGATTGAGCTGTTAGTTTTTGCCGAATAAATTAAATTTTCGAGGATTTTTCTTGTTTTTCAGAAAAATTTACAAAAAAAAAAAATGCCAATTTTGTTAAGAAAAAAAAATATTTATTAAAGTTTGACATTTTTCGTTAAAAATTTATATTCGTTTTATCTATTGTGTTTAATTGAACGAAAGCACCCAAATTGTGTGATTGTGTATTTATAGTCAGTCCAAATCAACTGATCCAACGCTGGCTTCTCGACCATTTTTAAAAAAGTTAATATTTTTATTTACACTTGGCGAGTATATTAAAATCTCAGAACTGCTTTAAAAAATGTTTTCTTCTTCTTCTTCTTCTTCTTCTTCTTCTTCTTCTTCTTCTTCTTAAAAAATGGCGGTCATATTTTCTTTGCTACTTATAGCGATTTATGCATTTGTGTTAACTTATATTTCTCAGCTTCTATTTTACATAGAATGACGAATTAAAAACCCTAATATTAGGCACACTTTCACCTTTAATTTGACATATAAGAAATGCAAATGAAATAGTTTCTTCATATTAAAGAAAATTATTACATTTTTGTGTTCAAAACGTAATATCTTGCAACTTCAAGTTTTTTTTTTTATAGAAGCGGTAAGTTGAAGTCATTATTTTTTTTTCCAGAGTACATTTTAACAGTTTGCTTATCTGGTGCGGACAAGTTAAAAAGTTTGAAATTTATTCACAATAAAGTACATAATAGCATTGTTGCAGTTAAAAATGCAGTTAAAAAAAAAAGTTTAATATTTTTGAAAACAATGTTTGAAATTTCACAGAATTTGAAATGTTTGAAATTTGAGATTGTAGAGACTGCACTTCTCCAATTTACTTACTGGCGACGATTCCACCAATGCCGCACATGGAGAGTGCAGTTAGGTGCCACCAATTAACGATGACGGAGTGGAAGTGCCACCACCTAGCCATGAAGAGGTTCGAGTTGCTATCCAACGACTCAAAATCAATAAAGCAGCAGATGCTGACGGCCTATCAGCTGAATTGTTTAAAACCGCAAAAAAGCAGAGCTGTAAAAGATTGCAATCATTTCAAGATTTAAGTCTAATTTTGTTGAAATTGATTGCAATACATAATTCTCTTTTGGTTCTTCTGACTTGAACATTTGAAATCACCAATCATTTTTAATAATTTGATTAAAGTCTCGGATTAATTTATGTGGCAATTGATTGCATTCACATCACTTCAAGTCAGCTGGGACCTCAAATCCCTGGATTAAAATCCTTTTTTTTTTAATTAATTAGATTAAGTAATTAGATTTAGATCCACATTTTTGCCAAAAAAAATAAAAATTAAAACTTACCAGTTATTCAGTGCTCAAAAAAATATCGGTCTGATTTTGCTGTTTATTTTTGCCTTAAAAAATAAAAATCAAAAATAATTATTATTTTTTGCTCAAACTTTGAAAAGTCAAAATAAATAAATTATTTTTGCTTTTTATTATAAAATGCATAATTGGTATAGTCTATGAATTGATTGATTATTTCAATTTCAGAAAAAGTTGCAGCCATGTATTTGAAGGCCTCGTGAAACTCAGAGTGAATATCTAAATAAAATGCGTCGTCGGACACAAGAGAGGCAAGACTATTTTTTAAAACATCAATTGTTTTTGCAATAAAAATAGTAAACACTGTATTGTTTTTTTGCCTATTTTTCGGTATACTGCAGCAGTGGTTCCGTTATCTAATTATGGGCGCTTAGAGACGTGGGCTGCTTGTACTCAGAATCAGCAAAACATTTTAGTAGTGAAAACGTGTTGCACTGAAAAATTGAGTTAGGCTGGATTCACTGACCCCCTTCAGCAAGTTCTGCACGTTGTTTTCTTATATGAAGTTCTTGCGCTCTCCGCTGAGTGAGAGAGACTTGCTGCACCTCTTCAACTTGATTAACATTATTTTAATTTTCGCAAAAACTTGCTGAAGGTCGTCACTGAATTCAGCCTTATTGTCGTGATTTTGTAAAGTGCACGTTTTGTAAATTAAAACTTTTGTGAATTGTGCGCTTTGTAAATTATTAACTATGTCCATAGTGTGAAGTGATTGCTCTTCACCTGAAAGTGAGGATATTCCCAATACTTCTGCTCATGCAAGTGGTCGCCAGAAAAAACGTGCTTTAGATATGGTGCCAACTATTTCGATTTCGTCAAAGGAGACAACATCGTCATCGCTTGAAGAAGATCAACATGAGAATGTACTTTTCTTTACGAAATTTTTTGAAATTATTTGTAAATTAATTACGACCTTCTTTCATAAGTTTTAAGTTATGTGTTTATATAACTCCAATAATTTTTCAATTATTAAAGGTTATATTTTACCGAGTATTGTTGTTGTTATTTGTTTTTCCTTCAGTTGTTTTCTTCGGAAAGCAACATTGACCTTGAACTCGATCAAATATAACCTTTAATAAATGAAAAATTATTGGAGTTATATAAACACGTAACTTAAAATTTTTTGAAATTATTAAGATGGTACGTTACAAAATGTCGTTAAAATGCGTACATATCTTGTTCTTACATATTTATGCTTATATATATTTTATTTATGCTTATTATAATAGTTAAACACGAGAGATTTTGAAAGAAATAGAAAAGGCGTATTAGTTGAGTGCACTAAATGTAAAAAGAAGTTGCGGGGTTCATTGGAAATTACCTTGAACTTTGTTCGCCATTTACGTGTACAACACGAAGACGAATTTAAGCAATACAAAAAACTTAAAACCAAAAATATCAAAAGAAAGCCGCACAACCAAAACCAAATAAACATGCTTCGTTAGTATGGAACTCTTTTAGATTAAGTATTTTATAAAAAAATTTAATTGCACTACTTAACAAAGTTTTAAGAAGATCTTCCTCACTAGCATGTGAATATTTAAAAATTTGGGAGTGGTGGAAAGAAACGGAAGACGGATTTATAATCAACTCCAAATTTTGAATAAGTATATAAGTATATAATAAGTATATAATTATATAATTTGCGTTACTTGAATGCATTCACAAGTCAAATCAAATTGATTAGGAATGGTAAAAATTAAATCAAGTCATGATTGCACAAAATGATTTATAAATCAAAATCATTTAAAATGATTGGGACTTAATTTTTCTTTAGTCTTATTCACGAAATTGAATAAATACTGCAATCAAAAAATTTATTCATTGATTGTTACTTCAAAGAATGCCACTCCAAATGATTGCAATCTTCTACAGCTCTGCAAAAAAGCGATCGAAAGTCTACCTCTTTTTTCAATTTTTTACTTTAACTTTCGCCATAGTTTTTAAAAAACCCTCCGGGGGTCGTGCATAGGGGAGATGCCAAATTAGGGATCTGTACTTTAAAATGACATTTGATCTTTTTGCTTCAGATATATGGGGGAAGGCGATATCCATCGAACCGTTTTGGATGTCTTTTTTTTTAATGTAATTTTCAGCGCCCTCTATATAAAATCCTGAAAATTATTTTCAAAAAACAAATTACTTTTATAAACTACTTTTATGAACAATAAGCTGTATAAATTTGAAAAAAATAATAACTCCTTGTATTTAAAAAAAATTGTTGAAAGAAGCTGCGTTTTTTAATTGTTACACGTCAGTTGGCGCTGAGACTTCATGTTGAAAAGTCCACGCTGCTTGATGCTTTAATCTTGATTGTTATGCATCAAAAAAATAATGAGAGCGAGACTCGACTACCACAAGCGCAAAACTACAGAAAATATAATAGTATTAGTGTTCCCATCACTGCCTTAGAGCTTTCAGATTCATTTGGGTTTTCTTGGACTCAATATGCTTTTGCCAAGTTAACGGTCTGTCAAGATGAATACCCAAATATCTGCCGTTATTCACTTGGGGAATAGAGAATTGATTGAGCATGAATGAAGGACATGTTTTATTTCGAAAAGTAAATGTAATGTGCGTAATTTTCAGTTCATTAATTCTTAGGCCTTTTCCACATGGAGAAACTGAAAAGTAATCCAACTGCAACACAATTGCTTAAAAAGTTGCAAGCCACTGCAATTCCAAACATTATTGCAACCTATGCTTTCAGATAAGCAAGTCACTAACAACGCAGCATTGATCTCTCATTGATATTGAAGCATTATTAAATTAATTACAGAAGCAGGGATATTTCTCTACTTCTTGTTCAAGCATTATATATGTTAACTGCTCGTTCATTGTAAACAATATAAAAAACATAAGACACAATTTTTCTGAATTTAAATGATAATATTCTTGCTTTCAAGTACCACACTATTTTTTAAATTATCAAGTAAAACGCAAGTCGCTGATATAAATTGCAGCAAGCTGTGTTGCATAAAACTTATCGCAAACGTGCTGCCAACTAGTTGCGAAAATGTTGCTTCTTCTGAAGGTTTACTTACATGGGTTAGCATGTATACTTACATGGGTTAGCAACATTTGTTAATGTTGCATTGATTTTCAATTGCTCCGTGTAGAAAAGGCCTTATTCTCCAAATTCTTGAACATGTTTCCAGCATTTTCAAATATTCATTCAGGTCTTTGGATGCAATTAAAGGGTTTGAATGAGTGCTCAAAATAGCTGTATCACTAGCAAATGTTGAAGTGACCAATCGATTGCTAGTTAGTAGATCACCTGTTAATATTAGATACAAAACTAGACCGAAGACGCTACCTTGAGGAACTCTTGCCGAAATTGGAAAATTATATGTAATAAAGTTGTTACATTTTACTCTAAATTTTCTATCACTAAGAAACGCTTCTAGAATTTAATGGCAGTAAACAGGTAATAAAAATTGTATTTTGTGTATTAATCCCTCGTGCCACACCCTATCACATGCCTGAGCAACATCTAAAAAAATCTTATTTCGTTTGTTGATGCACTTGCTCTGTAGTGTTGGTTTTTTCGAAAGCCAAATTGGTGGCTTAGGATAATTCCTGTTTGTTCGATATGTGGCTCTAACTTACAAGGAAAGGTCCCCAGGTGTCACTCTCCGATTTGAATAATTTTTGGATATGTGATAGAGGTCAAAAATCTAAGGTCGGCGTATTTTTTATACGTGCTCAATCGATAGTTTACGGTTTCAAAATGACGTTTTAAAATCAGCGAAAATTTCGTTTTTTGCCACAATTTCACTATTTTCCATAGAAATATTTACAAATTTGGTATCAAACGAAAGGTATTTTAAAGCCACACATGATGGCATCCATTTTGGAGAAATTAATTTAATTGCAATTTCGTTGTAATTTTTAACAGTATTTAGTCGATATCATAAGGAGCGCATTTTCGAAATTGTTTCATTTTCATTTATATTTGATTTAAGAGAATTTTAAAAGTTACCTGTTTTTTGTTTTTTTAAATTTTTAAGTTTTTACATTAAAATTTTCTTTATTAAAATATGCATTTATTTTCTTCAAAAAAATTTTTTTTTTTTAGAGATGAAGACCACAATATGGGTATCTTTTGAAAGTCAGAAGGCCAACAATATGACTGACCCGAAGACATAAAATCAATTTGTTTGTTCTATTTATTAAAACAGCAAAACTATGTTTTCCTTTGGGATTTTCTTATCGTGAACTCCAAAACGTTAGGCTTGTGCTTAATCATTCCGGAGCCGGAATGATTTTTTCGTACATCGGAACTAGTTCCCGGAAACATGTCCGCGGAGCAATTTAGTTCCTTTGATCTGTAGAAGGCAAAAATGTGTTTGTGTAATAAATTTATAATATAATCTGCTAAGGATATGATAATATAATGAACCTCATATGCACTTATATGCATAATATAATGAACCCTATTCTACATTCTTTCCTATTCCTATTCTACTTTATCCTATATATTTGAATTGTTTAAACATGTTCATACATATCAGCTTTCTTGGAGCTAAAACATGTCCCGGAGCTATCTAGTTCCGGCAGTTCGCATGTTCAACCAAATGAATGAAACAATGCACATGAGAAGAATGGTAGCAGTTCTCTCGGAGCCAAAACATGTTCGGAGCAATTTAGTCCCGCCAGTTTGCATTTGCAACCAAATGAAATAATGCAAATGACAAAAACGGAGATATATCTTGTAATAGTTTAATTTGTCATTTCTTTCAATTATTTTTGTCAAAAAAGGAGAGATATATATTTTATTTCTATCAGTTTTACAACCAACTCGGTCAAGAAGTAACAAGTACGAAAGAGATGTCGGTTCATATCGCTTAAGTAAAAAAATATCATTTCAACCGGAACTGTTTGGACATGTTAAGAATGGATCGAAGGAATGATTGGAGCCATGTCCGACTGTGAACATGGCTCCGTGAACTATACATGTTGGGAGCGACTCATCTCCACAAAACGTATGCTTTGCATTATATTCACCTGCCACTATGAACTTTTCCCAAGTGTATTAAAAAAGTCCATGAATTGCAGGCTTGACACAGGATACCTCGGGGGGAAATAAACTGCACTCAGAGTAAAATTTTCGCACAAGCATTGCAGAGACATAGATGTTTCTTGTAAATTGTCTTGAGCGAACTCCTCTAAAGAAAAGTGTTTTAAGCGATTTTGTATAAGGATTCCTATAGTAAGTATAAGAATAGTCCCCCCTCGTGGTTTTCCATCAGGGTGGTTGCTTTATAGAATACAAATCCTTCGATTGAAAAATTATTTTTATTTGTTAAGCGAGTTTCGGATATAAGCAAAATATCGATATCATTAGCGGTTAAGAATCTTTGAATTTCAAGCTTATATTGCTTATCTTGCAACATGCTTTGCATTGATATCATGAATTGAGTCATGCAACATGCTAAGTTAGATATCATCGATTCTAAATCTTGTCATGGCGATGCATTGTTTTACACATCGGTACTACCTGATTTTGGCAATTATTTTTCACAGCACTTACTTAATTTGAAGAGACTATAGTGGTAGTGGGTGCTGTGTGAAACATATTTGAATCAGTATGATCTGATCGCCTATGAACTAATGTTTGTCGTTGGACAAGTTTAGATTTAATATTGACATAAATAGGACAACCTGCATAGTTTCCGGTATGCTTTCCACCGTAGTAACGACATTTTTTGTCCTGGCTGTTTGTTTTCAGAAGTGTACAATCTGTGGACGAGCTTAAGTTGCCACATATGACGCATACTGTACGTAATTAAGGGCTGCATGAATGCATGGCAGAATTATAAGGTAAGGTCATCAATGCAATGGAGTAGAAAGCAGAATAAAGCATTGCTTTACATTGATGTCAAAATCAGCTGTTCATCGCGAATTTCTTTATGGTCACGTTTCGCAGTTGTTTTTAGGTTAAAACTGTTACAGGTTTTTTTTGCAATTTTAAGACTTCTTTCACATTTTATTGTTTTTAATACACTTTTTATATAATATTTTCACTCAAATTAGCACAAATTTAATACCCGCGACCGCACTGTTTGCAACTTGGAAACATAAAATATTTTCTTCATTTGCAATTTCTACGAAATTCGTCGTTTTGACATTAATGTTATCCACTCTTCGTTGACGCGTGAGAGCACTTAGTATCATGGGCCTACCTTATCATTGTATCATGCATGAATGTATTTGATACAATAAAGTGCATCGAGCATTTTATTGTCGTGTTCTCTATTTACTTTATTATTTAAAGCAGTGGAGCTCACGACATTTTACAAAAGAGCAAATGATTTTTAAAAAACAAAATCAAAAACAATATATTGCGCATCGTAACTATTGGCAATGAGAAATAAAAAAAATATAAAACAAAAACAAATCCTGTGTGCATTAACATACAAGCAACGGATAATTTTCATACATTTGTTGTTGTTGTTTACGAGTTCAAAACTAGATGATCGTCAACAGCGGCTTGTGGTGCTGTTACTTGCATTTTTTTTTTATTTTTTGTTGATTGTGTTGTTGTTTTTATACGTGGTTTTGCTTTCGCATAAGCGCAAAGACAAAGCTCATGATACAAAAAAATGGCGGGTATGGCGGGTAACGTGAGCAAGATGAGCTACTGGATGAACGTGTCTGATTTAAAGCATAAGCAAACATAGTTCAGCATTCTCTCAAAAAAAAGTGGTCACTCTACTTTATTTGTTAGCCTCTCACAAGCATATGCACTTACAAATTATTTTTAAATGCTCTATACATACAATACAATCAATAAAAGACAACCAAATCAATGCAAAATACAACGAGCACACCAAACAGAACAAATATGTTATAGAGAAATAACTGCATCCGATGTGTTTTTTTTTTGCTCTGAAATGAAGCAGAAAAACTTTTAAACACAAAACAATAACAATATGCATTGTTTGTTGGCAAGTTGTTGTTTTTTCGTTTATTTGATATTCATTTTTTGCTTTTTACATATTCTTTGTCATAGTCTAATCATTTTCAATAATTAAAATCAAATACCCAAGAACTCAGTGTCCACAACTAAGCATTTCAACACATTTCAATTTTACTTTATATGCTTGCTTTGATGAAGTGCTCGTTTTTCTTGTTTTTGTTATGCTCATTTGTTCTTGCTCTCTATGTTGTTTATGTTTAAATGCTGGATAAGATGAGAGTTGAATACAGTGAGCATGCGAACCACAAACAAATGTCTTGCAAACATACCCGTTTAGCTCTTTAGTACGTAAAGTACAATAAGAACGAGAGTGGCCATACTCTTGGCAATTGAGCATGCACGATATTTTTCTTCTATGCACCGAGAAAAAAGCAAATCACCTTGGGTAAAGAGAATTGTATGGAAATTAAAAAGTTTTGCTTATTCATCTAAGCAATTTATTGATTAATACATTGCTTTGAAAGCACATACTTCGACACCTTGCCAAAAAAAAAAAAAAAAAATATTTGATTCACCTAAGCCAAAAATTAAAAAATGCAAAATTAAAAAACAACTAGCATGTATGGCTTAAGCACAGTTTTGAGCTTTTTTCTGCAAAAAAAAAACAACTGCGTTATTAAATACACGAGAGAAGGATAGACTTGATAATTTAATGGTGTTTTTTGTAATAAGACCACTTTTAAATTCAAAAATAACATAAAGAAAATAAAAAAACACACGTTAATATTCACACCCCTAAATTTTATTACATTTCATCAACAAAAAGAAAAGAAAAAAAGATAAAAAAATTTCTTTGACCGCCGTGCGAACCTGGAACTTTTGGTGCCCGTCCATCGCTCTACCAACTGATCCATGCGGCCTTACTGCAGCTATGTTAACAGATGCTGTATTAACAGATGCAGGATGTCGCAGTATTTTGTTGATAGCCATACAACAAAAATCGATTATTGTGTTATGCTGCAGCATAGCTTCAGTTGCAATTAATATTGAATAAATCACTCAGCGTAACGAAGGAGTTTGGCTCAATGCGTAGTGTGGTGACTTCATACATAGTGGTATCGGTTGGTTGTGGATTCGAATCTCAACGACATGCAAAGGTAAAATTTTTGTAATTGATAATTAATTTAATTTAATGTTCTTGTTAAAATAGACGCAAGAAAAGCCGAGAAGTCATTAATTTTTAAGAAAAAAAAGAAGTGTGCTTGTCAGCTCCGACGCGCGACTGGAGTTTTCTTTTGTGGATCGATTTCCTTGAAATTTGAGATGCATATAAATGGTACACTGAGGGAAATATGTGTTAAAATTAAATGAAATTGTGTTGATATTAAACGAATATGTTTTTGAAATAGAGCTTTAAGCAATTTCATTTAAGCTAAACACAAATGTTTGTAAAGTTAAATTTAAAACAAATTTAACAAAAAGTTTTTTTTTTGAAAACAATGTTTTTAAATATACTTTTAATGTAAACATTTTCAGTTTAAAAACATTTATTTAAAAATAAAATTTAAAGCAAAAGTTTTTATATTGAAAACAAATATTTTAAACCCCCATTTTTTCGATGCCATTTTTTACATTTTTTCGCATTTTTGACGTCAGATTCGTTATCAGCGACCCCTGGGACCCATCGAATACTAAATCTAAACTCCATTCGATGACGTTTATTTTATTGCGGCTTGAAATATTGAAATATGTTACATATTAAAATAATTAGATTTCATTTCATCTTATCTTTAAATTTTGTAAGTCCAATTAAAAAATATTTTCAAACAATCAAATTGGTTTCTCAGCTTGGTCTCAATTGTCTACTCAATGACTCTACTACACATAATTTTTAATTCAATCTCAGATACCGACGAATTTTTTGTTATAAAAAAGAATTAATAAGAGAAAATTGTAAAAAAAGTGAGAATATGAAATGAGAATTATAAAAAAAAAAAATTAAACAAGATTGTTTTAAATTTTGTTCTGTAGAAACACAAACGCGCTAAATTTATATATTAAAATTTTTTGTTTATTTCTAAAGTATGTTTTTTTTCTCAGTGTAAAGGGCGTGAATAAAGGCATCTCTTATAATACTAAAAGAATTCATACTTTTTAAATTTTAAAATATATATATTACATATATTGCATAAATTCATTATTAGGTAAATTGATGAATTTCATTAATAGTAACTTCATTATTAAATATTGTACTATTAGGTCTGCGGCAATCGTGAAAACATCGCACCAATGGTTGTACCATATCTAGCCGTTCCCAGTGTTCTACAAAAAACTCAATCTAAATTAACTTCTTTTTCCAAAAATTGTATTAAGCGCACTCCTTCATCTGTATAATGAAACAATTCAAAATTCCCTTAAATTTTTCATATATTTTGTACAGGGTTGTCCATATTCGAAGCGCCCATTTTATTTTTAAATAAATCAAAGAAACCACAATTTTTTGTCTGTTCGTCATGAATATCATTTAATTGGGTTCAAGTGGATTTGCTTACATCATTTCTTGAATATGATATCTCGTAAATGGTCGCCATTGGCCTCTACGACATATTGTGCCCGTTTGCAGCATTTTCCATTTTTTTTCTTCAACATTTCGATGGGAATGGCGGTTATTTCTTGACGGATGTTGGTTTTCAGCTCTTCTAGGGTCTTTGGGTTGTTGACGTAAACCTTTGATTTCAAATAACCCCACAAAAAGAAGTCTGGAGGCGTTAAATCTGGTGATCTTGGCGGCCAATCGAAATCACCATTTTTTGACATCAAACAGCCAGGGAACAATTGCTTCAAAAAATCGATTGTAGTGCGGCTTGTGTGTGGTGGCGCGCCGTCTTGTTGAAACCAGTAGTGCCTGATACGCTTTCGACGAACGATTGGCATGAAAAAATTGTTTATCATATCGCGATAACGCTCCTGATTGACAGTAACTCTGTGGCCATTATCATCTTCGAAAAAGAACGGCCCAATGAGCATTTTAGTAGCACAAACGCCGCACCAAACAGTGACTTTTGCATCGTGAAGAGGTACCTCTTGAATCTCTTGTGGATTTTCAGTTTCATACAAACGATAAATTGTTTTCTTGGAAGGCGCACTTTTCACTTTATTTATTTTTTTGAAAGCACGTTGAGTTTTCACTATTGACTTCTTTTGTTGAATGTAAATTTCAACAATTTTAGAGCGTTCGCGTGGCGTGTACTGTTCCATTGAAAACATTTGCTTGGAATGACGCTTCAAACGCGGTATGTCATTAGTCGATTTGGCATTACTGCGGAAAGTTACAGTCTTGCCAGATGGCCGCTTCGAATATTGACAACCCTGTATTTAAGATCAATTTGTGGATATATTCTGTATTAAAAGTCCCGTTATGTCATAGCAATAAAAATTTTAGGTAATTCTAAATCCAGCAAGTTGTATTTAATTGAAATCGGTTGAAAATTCGTCTACTTATTCAATTTGAAGTATTTCTACTTCACAACAGAATCACTAAAATAATTATGCTTTGCTTGATCTTATTTGCGAAAAACTCATTTTAGGCAAATCAGCATGAAAAGCAACGAGTTTGTGCTGTTTCTAAAAGATTAATGCTTAAAATTTAAATACTCGACGAATTTTTAACTAATTTCAATAAAATAAAACTTACGGATTTATAATAAACCAAGCTTTTATATTATTATCAATTATAACAAAAGCGCACTTTAATATAAACTACTCATATGAGCAACGGCTACGTTGCAAATGCACACCTATACAAACACATAACATTTTTTTGTTGTGCTGTGGCTAGCTGAACATAAAAAAGAGAAGATAGAGAGCAACATGGAATTTATTGAAACTCTTCAAGCACAAGCTGGTGAAATGAAAATGACCAAGCAATGCGTGGCATCAGGCAGGATTCATTTAAATCTTTACATTTTAATTAAATATACTAACTGTTAAAATTCTGAAAGGAAAATGTGCTGTAACTCAAATATAATATTCTAAAACTTATTTGATAAAAATCGGCTCAGCACTTTTGGAGTTTTACAAAAATTTGCAATTCAATTTGCAAAACAATAGCAGATTGCAGGTGAAATATCTTAGCTATGCAAAATGTTAAAAAAAAAAATTTTAATGCAGAAATTTCAAACTTTTAAGTAATATTTTCGAGCTCTTTCAAAATTTTCCATTTTACGGAAAATTCGAAAAAAAATTTGCATAGCTTAGATAAATTACCTAAGCTTGAAGCACCGGAAAATAAAATCTTTTAAAAAAAAAAATCATATAGGAATTTCGAGCTATTTTGAAAAACCATTCATTTTCCGGAAAAAATAAAAAACTCTTTATAACATAGGGTTATGTGTGAAGTATCTTTATCAAAAAAACAACGCTTTAATTTCGAGCCATTTTCGAGCTCCTCAAAAATAATTACGAGCTCCCTAGAAACACAATAGTTTTACCGGAAAATCGAGAAAACATCTTTTCATATGCAGGCTAAATAGGAATTATTCAAATTTTTTTAAAATTAAAAAAAAACAACGCTATAATTTCGAGCCATTTTTCAGCTCCTCAAAAATAATTACGAGCTCTCTAGAAACGCAACAGATTTCCCGGAAAATCGAGAACACGTCTTCCCATATGCAAGCCAAATAGTAAGTATTCAAATTTTTTTAAATTAATAAAAAACAACGCTTTAATTTTGTGCCATTTTTCAGCTCCTCAAAAATAATTACGAGGTCCCTAGAAACGCAACAGTTTCCCGGAAAATCAAGAAAACATTTTTTCATATGCAGGCTAAATAGGAATTATTCAAATTTTTTTAAAATTAAAAAAAAACAACCCTATAATTTCGAGCAATTTTTCAGCTCCTCAAAACTAATTACGAGCTCCCTAGAAACGCAACAGTTTCCCGGAAAATCGAGAAAACATCTTTTCATATGCAGGCTAAACAGGAATTATTCAAATTTTTTTAAAATTAAAAAAAAAAACAACCCTATAATATCGAGCCATTTTTCAGCTCCTCAAAAATAATTACGAGCTCCCTAGAAACACAACAGTTTTCCCGGAAAATCGAGAAAACGTCTTTTCATATACAGGCTAAATAGCAAGTATTTAAATTTTTTTTTTAATTAAAAAAAAACAATGCTTTAATTTCGAGCCATTTTTCAGCTCCTCAAAAATAATTACGAGCTCCCTAGAAACACAACAGTTTTCCCGGAAAATCGAGAAAACGTCTTCCCATGTACAGGCTAAATAGCTAGTATTTCAAATTTTTTTTTTTAATTAAAAAAAAAACAGTGCTTTAATTTCGAGCCGTTTTCAGCTCCTCAAAAATAATTACGAGCTCCTTACAAACACAATAGTTTTCCCGGAAAATCGAGAAAACGTCTTCCCAGATACAGGCTAAATAGCAAGTATTTCAAATTTTTTTTTTAATAAAAAAAAACAATGCTTTAATTTCGAGCCATTTTTCAGCTCCTCAAAAATAATTACGAGCTCCCTAGAAACACAACAGTTTTCCCGGAAAATCGAGAAAACGTCTTTTCATATACAGGCTAAATAGCAACTATTCAAATTTTTTTAAAATTAAAACAAAACAGAGCTATAATTTTGAGCCATTTTCGAGCTTTTACATTTTCCAAGCATTTACATTTTAATGACCTACGTTCCCTTTGAAACAACAAATCGTTCATCTATAAAAATAATCTTCTTAGATGCTTAAAATGTTTCTTTGCTAACATTTTTCTGTGTATTTTAATACAATTACTGTACTAAACGTTAATTTTAGGGTTCAAGTTCATAATTTACTGTATTCCGTATACAAATTACTGTGTGCCTATAAGAGGCTCAAAATTACTGTATAATACAGTAATTACTATACGTGTTACATCAGTTAACATATCAATTAATACTCAACTAATTTTCGTAGAACTGTATATAAATCATAAGCATACTCAATGTAAAGAGAGTGAGTGTTAAATGTATAAGTAGCATAAATACTTTGGATGCAAATTATCTTTGAGTGACTCTTGGCTATTGCGGCACAATGCTGGCATGACGCACAAACTTGTTTGAGAGAATACCCAGCCGCAAATTTGGTATAATGGGAATGTCGCCAATAGTTCTATAATACACATATATATAAGTATGTTATTTGAATATAAAACTTTTTTAAACCGATTACGAACGATTGACATGCTTTTTACTTGATTGCTGTTTTAGCTTTATAAAAGTTTTTTTAGTTTTATAAAAAACTCACATTCTCTCATTTAATGCAAACTTAATGTTTTTAATAAGCAATAATTAAAATTGAATATGCTTATTTCTATATGATTAAAATTATCTTGAAAAGTTATATAAGGGTTATTTTTAATACTTTTCGAGTTTCCATCTAGTTTGGTTTTTATGTCGTCAAGCAAGCAGCACGCCAAATTCTTATATCTCTTAACGTTTTCGACCCCAACTTTGCCCAAGAGCAATTTCGCTTGTTCATCGGCATACCATCAACGTTCCTTTTGTTTTTGATTGCTAAACCGTAATTATAACGTTAATTACATGTGTCTACATGAAGTGTGCTTAAATAAGAACTCATTTGTGAATCATTTAGCAAAGTTATTTTCAAAAGACTGCAACTGTGTCATGGAAAATATGCTTGTAAATTTATGAAGACGTAATAAATATTTAAATTTTTTTTAATAATAGTAAAGCAAATGATAAATGTACAAGTGGGATAATTTTCAGCAAAGGTTGAATTTGATATTTTTATAAATTACACTTTTTAAAGCTAAGTTTTAAAAAAATTTTCATAGAAAAAACAACTTTTTCTAGTGCCCATTCAGATGGGCGGGGCAACTTGAGATTTTGCCAATACACTTGTTAAACGAATACAACATATCTTAAAGTAAAATAAAAATATCCGTGCAACAAGAGAAAAATCCCCAACTTTTCAAAACGGTTAAGTAAAGTTTCTATATTAGACGGCCAAAATTATTAAACTTTTCTTATTCTTTACTTTTTAATGAAAAGCCTTTGAATTTTTTCTTTTTTTTTTAAATATTAATTTCCTATTGGGGTACTTTATGTTTACTTTTTTGCTTACAGTGGAGCAACTATAGAAAACATCGAAAACTTTTCAAAGTCTTCAGAAAGATAGCTTTGACTTATGCTCAAGGTGGATTTACTGGCCTTCGGAAAGTTTTTTGCGACTCTCAAAAAATTGCTCTCAAAAAATAAATGTGGCGATTTTGATTTACTGACATTAAAACATTGAACTAGTTCGCTCTTAAAGAAATATTGCCAGATGTAATGTTTCCTCAATATGAAGCCACTAAAAATTCGAATATTTTAAGAAAATCAATTCTGTCAATTTCACTAAAGAACATTCCGCAAAAAATTGAAATCAATTTAATCAAATTCTTAACAAATTCTTGTTACTTACTAAAACTCCATATAAGAAAATAACTCAGCATGTGGAAGATGGTTACTATGCACTGGATGTTGTAAGAAACAGTGGAATTGTTTTCTTTTTAACGCAAATTTGTTCATAAACCGTCAATATTCATGATTATTAAAAATTAAAAGTTATAGTCTTACCTGCTATCCGGGACTCCGGGCGAAAAAATTGTTCATGATAGCTTGAATGTTTAAAAAACTATTGATTTTTTTAATATTTTAATTAAATTTGTATTATTATTAATATGTAATGGTAATGGAAAAGAATGCATTACCATTAATATGTAATGGCAGTGGAAGAACAAATTGAATTACCACTAAAATTAAGTAGCAGTAAAAAACTTTAATGGTAAAGGAAAAAATTTGCATTACCACTAAATTTTAATGGTAATGCAAAATTTTTTTTAATACCATTAAAAATTTAGTGCTAATGCAAATTTTTTCCAAAACCATTAAAGTTTTTCATTACCACTAAATTGAAGTGATAATGCAGTTTTCTTCCATTACCATTACATATGAATCCTAATGAAATTTTTTTCTATTACCATTACATATTAATGGTAATGGCAATTTTTCTTCTATTATCATTACAGATAAATGATAATGCAATTTTCTTCCATTGCCATTATATATTAATGTATTTTTTATTTTTATATATTTATATTTATATATTAATAAATATATTTAGATATTTATTATTTATTTAATAAATTAAATTTGCATTACCACACGGTGGATAGTGGTGATGCAAAATTAATGGTAATGGAAAATGCCCAAGTATGCATTAGGCACATTAAACTAGTACATCCAATTTGATGGTTTTGCCATACTGTTGAATGCGTTGAATACACACGCACACATGCATTTTTGTGTTTGCATTTTAAGTTATGAGTTATTGCTTGTCCGCGACGATTTCTGCGAACTGCTGAGTTGAACTTTATACGCTCTAGTACTTCCCCGCAAGCAATCACGCTAGCAGCTGCGTAAGGGCGCGTTTATAGCGGCGACTGGTTGCCGTGCCGGACCGAGCTGGAAACGCGTCATGCTTTATGCAGTGCGTATAGTGATGGCTTGCAGTGGCCGGCTTGTTGCAGCTGGTTTTTAACTATTTTGGTTTGTTTGTAATTCTTAGGGTTTTTTTTTTGTTTATATTTATAATCGAAGCATCATAAAACTCATGTGATTTCGTGTACACTTTTTGCTTTCCTCAAACCATCTGACAACATCTGACAAAAAAAAAAAACTGATGCGAAAAAAAACTGCTGAAACGCACTTTCAGCCACTTTAAGTCGCGTAAAGTCAATAAGAAGCGACTTTAAGTCGCGTCATGTAATTTGCTATTCTATTTTCCGCCACTTTAGGTCGCGTGATGTCAATAACAAGCGACTCTAAGTCGTGTGAAGTCAACAACAATTGACTTTAAGTTGCGTCATGTCATTTGCTATTCTATTTTCAGCCCCTTTAAGTTGCGTCAAGCCCTTGCTATTCCATGTTTAGACTTTTTTCCAATTATTTTCTGCTGTTTTTTATTGCCTTGTTGCTGCGTTTTCTATTTGTTTATTTTTTGGGAAGGAAGCAATAGTGCAGATAAGAAACATTATTAACTTATTGAAACATAAACACTTTAGATTCTCTTATACGCAGACTCTTAGGGCGCGTTTATAGTGAACGCTTATTGCGCTTATTTGAGCTTATTTTGTATCTTTATCTCGCTTGCTCAAAATAAAATAAGCTCAAATAAGCGCAATAAACGTTCACTATAAACGCGCCCTTACGTACGTCATGTGCCTTGCACTCCTGCTTGTGAGAGTGGATAGGATATGAGAAGCATGTGTTAAGGGTTAAATATGTATACTTATTTTTTTTTAAGAGTTTACTCTGAATGCTAAAAAATTGACCATTGCAGTTCTCTGATATATATTGATATATGTATATTGTTTATCTATTAGCTATGGATAAAATGTCCACTGTCGGTAGTTCTTCGAATTGAAGGAAGTTAGAAATCTAAAAAAAAAGACATCCTAACTTACTATACCAACAACGATTACAGCCCGGGACAAGAAACTAACGGTTGCGTAATGGTAGAGGGATTAAAACGAATCGAAATTAGAAATAAACGTCAAGGAACAGCGACGCGATATAGACGTATAAATGAGACAAGAAAATTTGTGTGGCAATTTTAATTGAAAAGTAATTTCTTTTGATTATCTCTTAAATAAGTGCATATAAAATACAATATCTAATACATATATAAAATTGTTGAGTTTTATCGTAAGTATGTTTTTTTTTGTCAAATTTATGAAAAATATGAATTCTAAATTCGTACAATTATTAACTAAATTATGTTGAATACTAGACTGCGTTTGAAAAAATTGTCCATCAAAATATTCAATCAATCTGCTGAGCTAGTGGCACGATTTTAAAAAGAAAATTCAGTTTTTAACTGAGCTTTCATTAATGTGATTATAAATTTATAATTTTTGGTTAGTTTTTTTTTAAATATTTACGTTTTTTTTGGCATTGCCCCTTCCATCAACGATTTTATAGTATTATACTTTTGAGCTGCTGAATACCACTTTCCTCGAAAATCTTTAGCATACTTGGCCACTTCTTTGTTGCCTTGATTTCACTTTTGCCCAAAGCCCAGTATCTTTCAATTGGCCTGAGTTCTGGACAGTTTGGAAGATTTGCGTTCCGAGCCACCAAAAAAAACATTATTTTTTAAGTATCACTCCAAGGCAACTTTACTGTAATGACAGGAAGCTAGGTCGGGCCAAAAGAAAATGGAAACCTCATGCTGTCTTATAAAAGGGGTTAGTCTTTTTTTCCAAGTAGTCTTTAACGTAAATTTCCGAATTTATTGTTCCTGTGGTTACAAACGAATTGCTCCTCTCGCCACAGATGCAGATAAAACATGGCTTTTTAAAAAATATATCCGGTAAGTTGGGATTTTTTGGGTTTTATTAGGTGTTTTTGGTGTTTTTTAATATTCAATGAAAAAAGTTTCAAATCTTTAAAAAAACTTTTCAAAGAAAATAAAAACCGACTACAAAATCACTACAAAGTAATAAATAATTTTAAAATAAATTTTCCTTTTAATTTCTTGGTCATATTTGATAATAAATTTAAACATATTATTGCATTGGAAATCATACTCTTTTTTCTAATTTGTTTTATTATTATAAATGTATTAATTTCTTTATAAATAAAAAAGCATTTAAGGTCGGCTCTAATATAATCAGACTTTTAATCAGAAGCACCAACTTCAAAGCTTCTGTATTCATAAAGAAATTAATATATTTATGATAATAAAAAAATTAGAAAAAAATTAAAATCAGATTTCCAATGTAATTATATGTTTAAATAAATTATCAAATATGACCACGAAATTAAGAGGAAAAGTTATTTTAAAATTATTTTTTTGTTTGTAGTGATTTTGTAGTCAGTTTTTTTTTTTAAAAAGTTTTTATTTCTTCCTTTTTAGAGAATATGATAAATTTTCGAAAAAAAGTGCATAAACTACAAAAATAAAATTGTTCATAAAAAATTTGTTCTATTAAATTCTGAAAGTTTGCTGGTTATTTCAAATATATGTCTCTTAAATTTAAATGAGATGTCACGTGTTTTGTAATAATAATACCCATTCTTGTACGTATAACGTATTTTATAACACTAGTGTCGATATTATTCGAGATACATTGTTTTTCTAATATTTCCACGCCCTTTATCGAATACCGCCCACTTATTTCGATGGGCACCTCCATGTTTATGATATCTATCTGTTCACCAAAAATTGAGGCAATGAGGCATATGATTTAGGAGTGATCGATGTACATTTAAAAAAAAATAAAACAGAGAAACCGACGATCTTGAGAACCTCGTCGTTTTTGAAGTCGGTTAAAACAAGCTTTACTTATTTTTTAGTTAATTTCAATTAATTTAATTCAATTCCTTTGATTTAAATTCAATAAATAACTCGTATAATATTAATATAATAAATATAATATATTACAAAAAAAATATTCTTTACTTCCATTTGGTATTATTTTTTCGAAGAAATCTATACACTTTTTCAGTTACAGGGTTATTACAAATGGGTGATGAAATTAATCCATATCCATAAAAAATTTGTTCAATTTCTGCAGAGCTTGAAGGACTAAAAACCACAAAAACTCTTAAAAATTTCACTTGTACAAATCTTGTATAAATGAAAATATCTTTTTTTCCTTAAACTATTTCCTTGAAACGAATCATAATAAAATTTTGTTCTCATACGGATATAAAATTCGACAACAAAGGATAAAATGAATTGGAAAAAGAAATAAATAAATGATAGTTTGTTGTGTTAAATGTTCACTAGATCGCACATGCAAAAAGAACAAACGTATGTATAATTTCTAACACCCCTGACATACAGTAATTTTTCATTGGAAACTATGTAACTACTGTAAGATGTTTTTCAAAAGAACCCAATAAAACAAAAAAAAAAAAACCCAAAAAATACGGGTTTTTTTAGATAAGTAAAACCATATAAATCCGGGTGGGTTTTATGGGATTTGGAAAATATGTCAGCTTTGAAAACTTCTGGCCTGCAACCTGCGAAGAGTCGGCAAAACATTCGTCTCATCGTCCATGATACAGAAATTGAGTTTTTCAAAGCATCCTTTTTTTAATTTTTTTTGGCACGTTGTTTTGCCGTTGTGTTCTTCACAGAATTCCTCTCTGGTACTTTTTGCACTTACAAAGCCTTCACACTTGTTTTCTTTTTAACCTCACATACAAAAAACTCAGAACCTCCACTTTCTGAGCCAGTTTTCTGCCAGAGAAGTTGGGATTCTTATTCAACTTGGTGACGGTTTTGCTTGCCTTTTCATGGTCACAGATGCTCTTTTTCCTTCCAGTACCTGCCTTTCGAGTGACGACCAAGTTCTCCTTAAGCTTCTGTAAGACTTTTGACACAGTTTTTGCGCCAAATTGTACTACTCCGCGAGCAATTTTTTTCAAATGTGCACTGAGGGTAGTCTTGAAAAGTTTACAGAATTATTTTCCGAACTTCCAATTCGCTTGCCATTTTGAAATCAATTAAATTATCAAGCGAAAAATCATAATTTTCTGAAATGCATTTTTAAGCCTATTATTGAAAAACTTTTCAATTTGAGTGATTTTCAAAAAACTTATTGGTAAAAATGCAGTGGACAATTTATTCAAAACTTTTATAAAAATTTTTAACCTTACATGCGTGAAATAAAATTTTTTTTAGATTGAAAATTAATAGGCGGAAAAAAATTCACGTGGAAGACGTAGAAAATATGACTATGACCTTATTATAGATTTCCTTCAAAATCACGAAACTGAAATTTTTTATGAGAGTAAAAAAGGAAACTTGTCTGTTACATCTAAAAGAAGCGAAATATGGGACAAATTTTCTCAGGACTTAAATATTCCTGATTTAACGGGAAGTAAACTATATTGCTTCGTAGTAAATGACATCGGATGTTTTAGATCAAAACATGCAAATAATTTTATATTTTCAAAAAGAAATGATTTATCCCAAGATTCTAATTTAAATTGTTTAGTAAACACAAGTGAGAATTCACAATGTGTTGATTTAAATGATAGTGTGAAAAAGCAGGACAATGTAAGCTTCACTATTCCAGCGGAGGAATTTTCAAAAGTTTTAGAAAAAAAGCTTATCAATATTAAAAACGGTGATTCTTTAAGTGGGAACTGCAGAGAAGTGTACTCTGAAAAAATACCGTTGGGCACCTCTAATAAGAAGCATTTCAGATCAACGAAGCCAATGTCTACATGCTTTATAACTTTTAATAGCTATTGGTTAAATGAAAATCTTTCTGGTACTATGAAGGGAAAATGCACCTGTGGGATAAGCTATGATGTTTATATTCATAACTTTCTATCTGACAATGTATTGCTTTCGATATCATTGACTTATAAATATACAGGCGAAAAATGTGGCAAAGAATACTTAAATCAAGAAGAACGGGAAGAAATCGGAAGGAATATGGTCGCAAGAAATATGTATCCATCTATTATGTTGGCCGCAGAAGCAAATGCTGTTCAACAAGGTAAAAAATCAAAAGCTGCTCTCCATAAGCTAGGAGTTTATGCTAAGGCTAAACACGATTTTAAGACAACAAAACAAATTGACAAATGTCCATTCCGGTCCTTAGAATTGTTATCCATTTTGGATTTTAAGGAAGAAATTATTTTTTTGTCATACAATCCTTTTATTGTAATGTACTGCGTGCCACATCAATTACGTTCGTATCGTAAATATCATGGACAAATAAATTCATTCGTAGCTTTCGATGCAACAGGAGGCCTCTTTCAAAAATTCTTAAAAGCAAAAAAATTAAAAACCGGGCCCATTTTTTTATATGAAGTTGTAATCAATGATGATACTAAGCAGTATCCAGTTTTTCAAATGCTGAGTGAAGTTCATGATTCTACGACGATTGGATTTTGGCTTACAAAATGGATGGACTTAGGCGCACCTCAACCCAAAAAGTTTGTTTGTGATGAGTCAAAAGCTTTTTTAATAGCTGCTATCAGAACGTTTACTGGTTTTCGTGGAACAGTTTATATGATGGAAAGAAACCTGAATGCCAGATCGCTATCGACTTTGCTCATTTCATCCATAAATTTTCAATTTTCCTTAAAAAAAATTCTCGAGGAGTAAAACGATTTCTTTTATGCTGCATAGGACAATTGGTATTATGTACCAATAAGCATGATGCTACTTCTGTTTTAAAGCGCATTTTGTTTTTGTTATTGAGTCAACAAGCTGGATCGTTACCTTCCGGAAATAAAACTGAATGTGAAAGGGCGATTGAATTTTTTAACACTAAACTTACAACGTTAGATGTGGATATTTCAATCTCTATAGAAGGTAAAATTTAAATTTCTTATTGCACTATTTCTAATCTTTAACTTTCTATTACATGAGGGAAGCCCAAGAAATTTTAAGCTAGGGCTTTAAAAAACAAAAAAAAAAAACGAGTTGTTAATTTCAGACCTAGAAAGGACTTTTACCGAGCTTCTTATGATCAATTATGTTGTGTGTGTTAAAATGCTTATATACAAATGACCGAGAACTGGACCTTCACACCAGGGCTTAAAATGCTGTCAGCAAAATAACAAAAGCAACGAATATTTCGCTTTTGCTGAACTGTCATTTTTATAAATAGGCAGCAGCAACAGCAAAAACAACAATAAAAATAATTTGTTGCTGTTCATTTCATTTTGCTGTTGTTATGTAACTGTTGCTTTTCATTTCATTTCATTTTGGTTTCGTTAACTGTTGCTGTTACTTTTATTTTGGTTTTGGTAACTGTTGCTTTTCATTGTTTATACGCCACACACTTTTAGGGAGGGTTATAATTTAAAGATATGTTTTAAATAGACATAAAGTACCTAAAAGGTGGTCCCTGATTTCGTATCTGGCGTAAGGAAATCAAAATTTTTGAAGTGAAACTTCTTTAGCTCCGTTGTGATTTGAAACTCGATGAAACGAAAAAATCACACGAAAAAGGAAATGTTAACAATAGTACTAAGAATAGACTCTAAAATCATTCCAGTGGCACTTAATTTTACAGATCAATAGCTATTGCAACCTTTAAAATGCGTTAGAAATTTATTTGTGCACACAAACCAATCGGTACCAAACCAAAAAAGTACTAAGCCTGTACGATAAGAAAACCGCACTTAGCTATGTACACAAACTAACACAAACATAGTTAAACACGTGTTTCGATGTCCCCCCCTAAAATGTGGGAAATGGGGGACTGATAGACCCCTCTATTTGTGCGTCTCAGAAATGCTTCCCCCCTTAGAAAACCCCAAAAAATGGTTAATTTTTACCTATCCTTCCCCTTCGAGATATTAAACATGTTTGTGTTATATAATACAAATGGTAATAATATGCACAAACTCTATTGCACCATGAATGTCTGTATTTTCTATTCGCGTTAAAATCTTTGCTTTCTGACTCCTTTTTTTTAGATCTTGCTGAAAATGTAGAATTTAATGAGGATCTTCTTGGGTTGCAAAATATTAAACCTTTTTTGAGTGAAAACGAAATTCAGAGTAACAAATGGAGTAAATGGGCATCTACTATAGAAGGGGAAGTCCGGAAATATTTATTAAAAGAAGACAACAAAAAACGAAATAAAAATAATCCATACGAAATGCAGGATTTCGCAACATATCTTCTTCATAATGTAAGCCTTATTAGTCTGTGGGGATGTGTTTGTCACAAAGAATTTGGATATAATAAAAAACAGTCCAGTAGTGCTGCTATAGAATCCGATTTTAATGACGTTAAGAATCGACTTTGCAAAAACTTCTCAAAACCCATGAGAGTTGATAAATTTGTTGTAACGCACATTAACTATTTAACAGGGAAATTATTCGAATCAGAAAGGCACCAGTGTGATGATCATAACAATGAAGAATTGTTAGCCAAAACTGGTAATAAAGATACCATAGAAATGAATATTGAAATTTCATTATCACATTCTGAGGGATCACACCCAAATGAAAATGCAACTATACTTATTAATTCAACCCTTTCGGCATGTCTAATTTGCGCGGATTGAAATTTTCCAACTGGAGCTCACAAATGTGCAAAATGTTTTAAATCTGTACATATTCTCAAACCTTGCTCGTTTCCAATATTTGGTGAGGAAGAAGGATACGGTGAAAAACGAATTTGTTATGCATGCCAAGGTCATTCCACAAAAAAAGTTAAAACATGTATTCAAGAGATGCAGGCTGAGTCTATACCATCTAATTTAATGGATTTACCTTTCGAATCTGTTGAATGTTTATTATGCAAATGCGGTGACTTACCCGATGACAATAACGTTTGTATAGTATGCAAAACTTTTATACACCCATTCATACCATCTTTCACTGTACCCGGACAAAATGGAAATGAAAGAGTGTGTTTTTCATGCGATAAAACTTCATTAAGCCAAGCTACGTATAATTGCTGGAAATACTATCGAAAATTGGCTCGGCTTAGCTTCAAAAAATAAGAAGCAGCAAAAAAACAAAAAAATCTTTATAAATAAAAAATCACACAAGTATCTTCTTTTCAAATGTGCAAAAAACAGATGTGCCCATATTGAAAAATGGTAACAAACAATCGCTGCAGCTCATAAGAATAGAAGGAACTCTTATGACAGTATATTCCAAATATTACTTCTTACATTTCTGGATTACAATGACGTTCAAGAATACATTAAATTGCATTCCGAAAAAATTACGTTATTTTCCATAATTAAGAATTTAGAATCTGACAAAAAAATTTTAGCAGAAACATATAAAAAAAGATGTCAACATTTGATGAAATTTTTTGCATTAAATTATATAAATGCTACAAAAAATTTTGTATTAAATTGTGAAACAACGGCAGCTAATTTATTTTCTAAATTATTCAAAGAAGAGCCTTCTTTCACTGAAGCATATTCTTGCCCAGGGAGATGTTTAAATGATCCTCATAAAACATATACTATAGGAGTCGACCGCCATGATATAAAAACATGCTTAAAAATAAAAGTTGAGTCGTTTATATTTTTGAACAACACAATTATCTGCAAAAACCCTACTTGTCAACTTCAACTTTCCAAAACTATTTCACCAGGTATTAAATTTATTTTTTTTTTAATAATAAAAAATTCTTTCAACACTTTTTATTACGACTAGTTTTAATTTGATTTCATACAATTGACAGTATTTGTTTTGATCTGAAATCTGTGGTTTTTGACGATTTAATTCTATTCCTTTTGTATTGTATGCAAAAACTATCGGGAAACTGTAACGAAATTTAAGATTAATATTTTTGTTATTCATAAACAAATCTTAAGCAAAATATTTAAGTTTACAACTACATGATTTTAGAGATATTTCGTAGATTGAGCCAAATTCAATCATATATAAACTATTGCGATCGTATATTCGTGGATCAAACAAAACTATATATTGTCTAATGGTACTTATTTTTAAACTGAAATATTTTATTAATATAGAGCATACAAATTTTAATATATAAATTAAAATGAATTTACGACTAATATTATTTAATCACAAATATTACACTAATATAATCTAAATATATCAACATTTAATCTTTCCTTATGCCGTGGTTATGCTAGCCAAACAAGATTGCCGAACATTTTTTGTTGTTATTGCTTCTCGTGTAAAGTGAGAAATGAACTTTTTCTCAAATTCATTCTCTCGCTCTCAGACCGAACATTTTTGATTGCTGATTGAAACAGCAAACATGCCGAACTTTCCGGTGTTGCCTGCAGTCATTTTCTATAAAAGCATCAAAAAAGTAGCAAAAAGTAGTAAACATTTCAATAAGTTATAAAGTAACTTATTTTAAATAACAAGCAACCTTAAAAACAAAGAACAGACATTGAGAAAAAGTCGAACAACATGTGTTGAGCAAAATTTTTCAGTATTTATTGTCGCTCCAAATAAATACTAACAATTTTGTGCCTTCACAAGTTTACTACAAATATAGTCTTAAATCAAATTGCAGATTAATTTTCATCAATTCTTATTGTTGTGTTGTATTTAATTTCATATATTTTATGTAGGAATGGTATTTACTTGCAGTCGAAGTTTGACCGAAGTGTAAAAAAGTGTGTATACATAAAAATTAGGGTTGTTGTTTAATTTGTGTTTTGGAATATTATAACATTGATGCAACTGTGCAGCAAACAGTAGCATAACCACCAAACAAACATTTCAGCGAAGAGAAGAAATAAACGAAAATGAACACCAAATGTTCGGCAATCATGTTTGGCTAGCATAACCACGGCATTAGAGTTATTAAAATGATGATAGTTTATAAATATGAAAATATTTTATATTTATTTCGAACTAATAAAAAAAAAATTTCCAGGAAAATTTTTATTTATTGAAACGTCTGAAATGAACACTTACGGAGATAACACTCAAATTAATATAACAGAAATACTCGTACCAGATGTGATTGAATTAAGATTAAATGAAGATTGAAAGAATGAATACAGATTTCTTGGTGCTATACAAATTTTTAGTCCTGTCACGAAAAATATACAAAATAAGATGATCGATGATTTTTTCAATATAGGACATTACGTTGCTGTGATAAAAAGGAGCGATGGTTCAATAATTAAATGTGATGACTCAGGCCGTGAACCTTTGAGGCCGGAAAGACTTAAAATTACATATAAATTTACTCCAGAAATACTTGTTTACTTTAATTTAAACGTCTACAATTGTTATGTTTATTTTTTAAAGTCCTACGGTTTATTAATAATGTTGGCAATAAAATTATTGAGTTATTAAGAAGTAAACCTCTTGAAATATAAATTATCATTATATAGTCTTATCAAAATAAATTGAAACCAAATAATACTTTCCAGCAACATAAATTTAAAATTGTGTTCTAGTGAGAAAAAGACCAAATTTTGATAAGCGTTCCAGTGGCAATAATTTTATAAAATGTTTTTCGGGAACTCGAAAATAGCTCGTTATTGTGTTGGTTCTTTTTATACGGTAAAAATTCGAAGTACTTCCTATTTAACCTTTTGAGGAGCTCGAAGTTACAGCGTAAATAACTCCTTATTTTTTCGATTTTCTGGTAGCGTTTATTGGGAGCTTGAAATTATTTTTGAGGAGCTGAAAAATGGCTCGAAATTAAAGCATTTTTTTTTTTAATTTAAAAAATTTTACATACTTGCTATTTAGCCTATATACGAGAAGACGTTTTCTCTATTTTCCGGGAAAACTGTTGTGTTTCTAGGGAGCTCGTAATTATTTTTGAGGAGCTGAAAAATGGCTCGAAATTAAAGCATTGTTTTTTTTTATTTAAAAAAAAATTTTAAATACTTGCTATTTAGCCTGTATATGGGAAGACGTTTTCTCGATTTTCCGGAAAACCTATTGTGTTTCTAGGGAGCTCGTAATTATTTTTGAGGAGCTGAAAAATGGCTCGAAATTAAAGCATTGTTTTTTTTAATTTAAAAAATTTTACATACTTGCTATTTAGCCTATATACGAAAAGACGTTTTCTCGATTTTCCGGGAAAACTGTTGTGTTTCTAGGGAGCTCGTAATTATTTTTGAGGAGCTGAAAAATGGCTCGAAATTAAAGCATTGTTTTTTTTAATTTAAAAAATTTTACATACTTGCTATTTAGCCTATATACGAGAAGACGTTTTCTCGATTTTCCGGGAAAACTGTTGTGTTTCTAGGGAGCTCGTAATTATTTTTGAGGAGCTGAAAAATGGCTCGAAATTAAAGCATTGTTTTTTTTAATTTAAAAAATTTTACATACTTGCTATTTAGCCTATATACGAGAAGACGTTTTCTCGATTTTCCGGGAAAACTGTTGTGTTTCTAGGGAGCTCGTAATTATTTTTGATCAGCTGAAAAATGGCTCGAAATTAAAGCATTGTTTTTTTTTAATTTAAAAAAAAATTTGAATACTTGCTTTAGCCTGCATATGAAAAGACGTTTTCTCGATTTTCCGGGAGAACTGTTGTGTTTCTAGGGAGCTCGTAATTATTTTTGAGGAGCTGAAAAATGGCTCGAAATTATAGAGTTGTTTATTTTTTAGTTTTAAAAAATTTGAATACTTGCTATTTAGCCTGCATATGAAAAGATGTTTTCTCGATTTTCCGGGAAATTTGTTGCGTTTCTAGGGAGCTCGTAATTATTTTTAAAGAGCTCGAAAATGGCTCGAAATTATAGCGTTGTTTTTTTTTAATATAAAAAAAAATTTGAAATACTTGCTATTTAGCCTATATACGAGAAGACGTTTTCTCGATTTTCCGGGAAAACTATTGTGTTTCTAGGGAGCTCGTAATTATTTTTGAAGAGCTGAAAAATGGCTCGAAATTAAAGCGATGTTTTTTTTTTAATTTTAAAAAAATTTGAATACTTGCTTTAGCCTGCATATGAAAAGACGTTTTCTCGATTTTCCGGGAAACTCTTGTGTTTCTAGGGAGCTCGTAATTATTTTTAAGGAGCTCGAAATTGCAGCGTTGTTTTTTTGTTAAAGACACTTCACACATAACCCTATGTTAAAAAGTGTTTTTTAATTTTTCCGGAAAATGGATGGTTTTTCGAGCGCTCGAAAATGTTATTGATGAGCTCGAAAATAGCTCGAAATTCCTATATGATTTTTTTTTTAAAGATTTTTTTTTCTCAGGTAATTTATCTAAGCTATGCAAATTTTTTTTTTTAATTTTCCGGAAAATGGAAAATTTTTGAATGAGCTCGAAAATATTAGGTACTTAAAAGCTCGAAGGAAGCTCGAAATTTCTGCATTAATAATTTTTTTTTTTTAACACTTTTCATAGCTAAGATATTTCACCTGCAGATTGCTGCTATTTTGTTGGCATTTCTCTGCTGTGAGTATATATATTGTTCGTATAACGCTTGATTTTTTAAATAACGCTCGATTTCACTCGCCATAAAATTTTCATACCGCGGGCAATATATGAAATCGATTCTAAAGGAGAAAACTCCAAAAACGGTGTTGATAAAAGAAAAATTTGTGTTGTTGCCGATATCAGTCTCAAGCAAATCACAGAACCAGAGTTATATTTTTGAAATCCAATTTTTTTTTTTAAAAGTAGTGTATAAAAATTACCAATTACTTGGTTGATTTATGACCCAAATAAACATTTGCAAGTCAACATGTAAAACTTAGGCGTTTTGATGAAGTACTTGGGAGGCTGAAAACTGCCAGAGCCATCTTATTAAATTTACTAGGTTTTTTTTCAATTTAACATAAGCTTTTTTCTCGGTGTGGGATCTTCTACCATTATTCTTCTTCGATGCAATAAGTACTGAAGATTATAAATAGAATCTTAATTCTTAATGTTTAATGCTCTTAATTTTTCTTGAGTTTTGCGATATCTGGTACGATCTCAATTTAAAAGATTGGTTGAGGAAGCTTATCTCTATTTCTGATATTAATAATGTTTTTTATCTTAAATCCAGCATCAGTAGACCCACTACGCTAGACTTAATGCTTTTTATAACTACTACCAAGCCTTTGCTACTCTTCAGCTGGTATATATATTAGGGTGGTCCTTAGTTTTCGACTTTTGAATTATCATCGCGATATGTCATTATTCGATTATATACATATATATATGTAAGAGATTTTTTGTTTTAATTTTTTTTGTGACTTAGAGGTCGCTTTCAATTGTCAAAGTTTAGCCCTCTCACAAGAAACGTCCGTTGGTGCCATCCACCGATTTGAATGAGCTTCGGATATGTGATAGAAGACAAAAATCTGAGATACTCTTTTTTAATAGGTTCGGAAACTCAGGTTTAAAAGTTCAAAATGGCGTCCGAAAATTTCACATAAGTGCGTAACATAACATAACAGTTTGGTAACATAAATCATATTGGAGCCATCATTTTGAATTCTCAATTTTCTACTCCATATTCGTGTTCATCGACCCCAAAAACCTATAGGTACCTGATTTTATTTAGATACGAGGTCGTGTTCTAGGTTTGGCCACATTTTCCTGCCATTTGTACCAATGTGCCTTGGGGTCGCTACCTAAGTATCATTTAAAAATTAAAAACAAAAAAATATTTACTAGTTTCTTATGGTGAATTTTAAAATAATGTGTTGCCCCTCAAATTTTTTTTAGTAATAAGAACCACCCTAATGTATAAAAACTATTTTTGTTATCATTAAAGTTCTTAATTATTGCGCGGTAATTTGTCTCATTGTATATTTGAACTTTTGTTTCCTTTATCGCTCCTTTAACAAATGGAACAACGTGGAAATTATTATTTCCAATAAGTCGAATCATGTTTGCAATCTTACGCTTGAACTTTGTTCACGTAAATAAATTGGTGGTGGTTTTGGAGTTTTATTCTCCGTTGTGTGTACTACTCTGTACTTTCTTCAATTTCGGGAAATGCAAATCTGTTTTGACTTGCATTCTTTTCTTGGGCTTGCTGAGTTTTGTTATCTGAAAATTATTATTATATTTTTGGAAACTCAATTTACGTTTTACCTTAATGTAGCGATCTAATCCCGTATTTATCGGCTCACTCCTTCGTGAGGTACTGCCTGAGTCAACCACTGGTGTATTTCCTACAGAGGCAACGTCTTGCATGCTTCCTGCTGCGTCGTGTGTTTTGTGAGAACCGTTGCTTGTGCTGTGCTACATATTGTTGATAGAGCACAGACTACAAATATCTACTCATCAAAGTTAACGAGAAGCCTTCTTTATATTCTTTTATTTAGAATTCTAAGCAGACAGTCTGGTTTGTTTGTTTACATTTTTTGTTTGCTGTTTTTTGTTCTTGCTGTCGGCTTGGTTTTTTTTTGCTGCTTTTTGTTACTTCTGTGAAGATAGCTCAAAATCTTCAGCCCAACTTTTTGCTCAATTCGCCGCGAAATATATCTGAATTTTGAATTCGCCGCAAATACAAGAAAAAGTTTTTAATAAAATTTTAACTTCAAAAACTAACTAAATACGCTAAATTTGTTCCTTCCTAAATTAACTATCAATCGCATATCATACAGTTAACGACCTAGAAGTGAAATACTCGGTTCAGCAAAACTTGTTTTTTTTTCAATATAAACAAAAAAAAAAAAAAAAAGAATAGAAGATGAAAAGTTCTCATCCTGAATTTTTGCCTAAAAATCAACAATTATGCAGAAAATCGACTGGAGGTATTCAAAAGCTCCGGTCTATCGTCCTAGGTACCGAAATCTTAGCCGGATTGCGAAAAAATGTGATTTTTATATGAAAATCAGATTTCCACACTCCAAAACTTACCCCAAAACAAAAGTTCTCATCCTGAATTTTTCAGGTGAATCAATTAATAAGCATTCTGATTATTCAGAAAACTGATTAATCAGTTAATCTCGAATCTGATTAATCAAAAAATTAATTACTCGATTAATCGCCCAGCCCTAATCAATACATTAATTTTGTTTTTTTTTTTTTGAAGTCATACATATTATTATTAACCAATCATAATGATTTTTGTTAAAAATAACCTTATAACATTTTTTTGTTTGTGATAAACGTTTGGCATGAAGAATAGAGGAGACCAAATCCGTTGAAGCTCTGTTTCTAAGAGTAGTTTTATTTAAATTCACCTGTGAGAAGATACGCTCAACATTTGCGGAAGAGTGAGGAAGGCTTGAAATATATGCTACTAGTTTTCTCATTGGAAACTGAAATAAATCGCAATGTTCTTTTCTTACTGCCAAAACTTACGACCAAAAATCAGAGAACGACGAAGCCAGGTTTATATCTAGTTATTTAATTTTTTTGAACTCCAAGTGTATTGGGTTAATGTCATCTTTAGATATTACGTATGGTAAAAGCCGTACGAGCGGTATTATGGATGATTTTTCTACATTTTTGGAATCCAAAATAATGAGATGGTTTAAAATTTCCAAATTCTCAATAGGTAATCTTTTAAGAACTTCTTTTGCGCCAGTTCTGAGAAAGTTTAGGCAATGTTTTTTGAAAATTTCAATTTTAGAGTTTATTTCAAATCCCTCAAGTTCTATTTCTAAAATTCCGCCAAAATCCAAGTTTGAAAAACCGTTCTGCAGACACTTTTCGTACTCTGCATTTATGTATGCCTCAGAGAAAAAAAACGTAGACTCTATGGATTTAGGAATATTACTAAAGTAACCTAGTAATGAATTGTACATGTTTACCATTTCAGGGTAGACTTTATGAATTTTAACGTTTGCATATTGCATTTCAATATTAATTTCCGTAAACATTGACAAAACGTAGTTAAGGAAATGAAGATACTGTTTTGTATAAGGGTTACTTAATTGAATAAATATATCGAATGCTTTTTGATTGCCATCATCTTTTTCACAAACAAAAACATTTTTTAAGGGTTCATAGTTTTTAATTACCCTTTCCACACATTTGTGTAAGAATAGCCACCGAGTTGGAGCAGGGTGAAGAATTTTTTCTTTCTTTAAGTCGTATAACTTTTGATAAAATGACAATCCTTGGATACGTTTTGAGTATGAAAAATAGTTGGACACATTTTTGAGAAACACTTCAAGTTCCTCTGGTAGTTCCTCCGAAGCATGTGAAGCGCACAGGTGGAAAGTGTGGCACACACATTTCATTGCAAATAAGTCTTAAGAACAAGAGAAAATTTACGATGTTATAATATCCTTCAAAATAAAAATTATTTTTAAACAACCTGGTGCGTCACGTTTAAGATATGTAAATAGTGAGTTATGTGCACCAAACATAACTGCAGCTCCATCTGATCCATACCCGATCAGGTTTGACTTATAATCGATTTCATGATTATTGAAAAAGTCTAAGAGGAAATTTAAAATTCCTACCAACTATTACATTATACAAGTCTTCAGCTCGGCCCCTCTCCAAATTGATTAATGCAAAGAAGTCATCATGTACTTGCATATTTTCATCAACATACCGAACTACTATTGCCAGTAGTTTCGTGCAATCAATCGCAGTTGATTCATCACAAATTATGCTAAATTTGTGGTTTTTTATATAACTAATCTAATTGTCTTCGCAATCCTTGCCTAAAATATTTTTAATGATGCAAGTAGCCTTCGTTCTACCAAATACAATGTTGTCGACAGGATGGAGCTCATTGCACAACCCACTTAGATCATCCGCAATCGACTCCGGTAAGTTGTGGTGGACAATAAATTTTTTTTTTATTTATTTATTAAAAAAAAAGTATTTATTGTACAATTGAGGCTTAAAATTTCTTATAGTACATCAACAGGTTAAGCGATGTTGAATGGCATTATTTATGTCAACTTAGAATTAATTAATTTTATAACATATATTTAAAATTATTTAAAACTAAAATTATAAAGTTTCTAGGGCAAAAATAGATATTTAGATAAGAAGAAGATAATAATATATAAAAAAAAATAGAAATAATAAAAGATAGACATTTGAATACAAGTATCAATTAGACTGATTAGTGAAATTTGTTACTGCCATGTTAAAGCATTTTAAATGACGCTCGGTTTTTATATATCTAGGTAAGACATTCCATAAATTCACAACACTAACAAAAAACATTCTTGAGGTTATCACAGATTTGAATTCAGGGACAATTAAGTTAAGAGTGCGTCTAGATGTTGCAAAAATCAGGTTTCTATACAAGTATTCAGGACAACGAGTATTCATTAATTTATGTAAGAAAACAAGGTTGCGTGTATTAAAATATTTTGTTATATCACCGTTAAGTATTTTAAGTGCGAGCTCGGAAATATGATCATATTTCGTTTTCTCAAATACATATCTTGCTGCATTATTTATAGCTAACTGCAGCTTCCTTTTGGAGGCAGCATCGAAATTTGCATACACTAACTCGCCATATGCCATATGTGGAATAACTAAAGTACGCACAAGCTTTAATCTAGTTTCTGGTGGAATACAATCCGTCGTATGCCATAGTTTCCTAAGCACAAAATACATTTTGCCTATGGTGAAATTAACGTGATCTACGCAGTTTAAATTCCAATTTATTTTAAAACCAAGACTTTTTACTACCTTAACATATTGCACATCTACCCCTGCCATTGTCAGAGGTGGAAGACCGTCTAAATCATACCTAACGCGCGAGATAGCAAGAGCCTGAGTTTTTGACGCATTTAGACTTAAGAGATTTTGAGATGCCCACAAAAATATCGATTCTAAATCTTCGTTAATTCGACATATAAGATCTTCGGATAGTCCAATCGGCCTAGAGAGATAAATTTGTGCATCATCCGCATAAAGATGAATTGAAGTATTATGGCAGCAGGAGACAATGTCATTTATAAACATACTTAAAAGGATAGGGCCCAAAATTGAGCCTTGAGGCACGCCCGAAAACGTATTTTTTAGTTCAGAAGAGACGGATTTGCTTATAACGCGCTGCAACCGATGATTCAGATATGTTTATACAAGTTTTGTCACTTTCCAGTTTTGACAGAATTTTATGATTAACCGTGTCAAAGGCTTTTGAAAAATCAAATAACGTTAAAAAAGTGAGCTCATTATTGTCATACGCAGGTCGAATATCTTCCATTACTTTTAAAATTGCAGTGGAGCAACTATGACCAGCCCTGAATCCTGATTGATTCTCACTAAGCAGCTTCTTAAAATTTAAATGCTCAACGATCTGGGTTGAAAGAATTCTCTCAAATGCCTTAGATAGGGCAGGAAGAATGCTTATCGGCCTAAAATCTTCGAGAAGTTTTGGACTTGCTCGTTTTTGGATTGGAACTACATTCGCAATTTTCCATTCCGTAGGAAACGTTTATGAAGTTATTGCGAAATTAAATATATGAGTCAAAATCGGGGCTATATATGGAAGGATAAGCTTTAAGAATTTTAGATATTATCATTTCCAATTGCATTTGATTTTATAGAAAAAATTGACTTTATTACATCATCCTCAGTGACCGTTTTGAAATCAAACTTTTCTTTATAGGGGTAGAGAAATTGTTCGTTAACTATAAACGATGAACTATCTAACAATCTATTTGCCTGTAAAAAAAATTCATTTAACTTATTTACATCCAAATCGCAGTCAGACTTTGCTTTTTTTACACCAATAGATTTTAAATTATTCCATAAAATTTTTGTGGGCAAATTAATATTGAGCTTAATGGCAAAGTATTTTCGCTTTGACTCTCGTAAAATACGAGTGACATTATTTCTAGAAATACGAAAAGTGTTCCAATTTGCATCTGTAGGGTAACGTTTCCAGAGGTTATAATTTCTATTTCGAGTTTTAATAGCTTGCTCAACTTCTGATGTAAACCACGGGTACTTGTAACTTCTTACTAAAATTTTTTTTTTGTGGGCACATATTTGTCGTACAAATAACGAACGAGTAACGTGAAATGATCTAATTTTTCATTAATGTTAGGTAAATACCAACAGTTTCTCCATTTCAGAAGATTTGCTTCAGAAAATAAGGCTTGCAAGTCTATTGACTTAAGATCACGAAAAAACAAAAAGGAATCTGGTGAATTTTTGGCAAAATTTACATTGTAAGAAACAAATAGCATATCATGATCAGAGATTCCTGCTAAAGATAGCTGTTCAAAGTGGAAAACGGACGTTATATCAGACACACAAAACAAATCCAATAAGCTAGGTCTACAGTTAGGAGCAAAACGTGTTGGTAAGTTATTAACAACACTTAGGCCAATAGAATTAATAAAGTCTAAGAGTGTATCTGATTGCATATTATCTAACAAAAGATCGACGTTAAGATCACCACAAAACAGAATGTGTTCATAACATATATTGAATTCTACTATTTTTGTAAATAAATTATTTAAAGCATACGTCTTGTTAGGATTATAAACACAAATGACAAGTATTTTATGAAAACCGTTCCCAAATTCCACTGCGATAAACTCAACCATATCAGCACAGCCGGACTTAAAAATAATTTTATGATATAATGAATTTTTAAAATAAATTGCTATTCCTCCTCCCCGTGAACCACTTTGCCTGTCATGCCTGATCATCTCATATCCCTGGAGAGCATAAATGTCCCTATTAATTTCTTCGCTAAACCAAGTTTCGGTTACGCATACCATATCAATACGACAGCCGACAAAAATGTAATTAATGTATGTACGTTTTGATGAATTTAAACTACGCGCATTTAAATGGCATAGCTGAAATCCTCGATGATGATTACACATGATTTTTAGAATTGTCTTTATATCAATGTTGTGAATCGATTGTAAATTAGTCATTAATTAAAAGAAAGTTAATGCTATAAAAATGGCAGCTTACATTACTAAAGAACAGAGAAAAGAGAAAAATAGAGAGCAAGAAAATATGCAAATTAAATTTATCATACATATGAATAAGCATGAGATACAGAGTACATTTATTAGAGATATAAATAATGAGAATGAAAACAAGAACATTAAAAAGAGAAAAAATAATATTAAAATAAAATTTAAAATAATTTTGAATAATTGAGCATCTATCCATTGCTGTTAATGCGCGGATTTATTTGCACTGGCAATTGCATCTACGCTTTCTATGCTGTTCACTTCTGTAGCTTGATCTGTATAATGTGCTCTTATGAAAACTTTGCCTCTTATGGTGAATGCTGATGCTAGTAGTTTCTGACGCTTTAGCTGAGTGGCATGGTAAATTATCTCCC
This sequence comes from Coremacera marginata, assembly GCA_914767935.1. NCBI lineage: Eukaryota > Metazoa > Arthropoda > Insecta > Diptera > Sciomyzidae > Coremacera > Coremacera marginata. Next base: position 70,508,097 of record OU612044.1, on the reverse strand, counting down.
GATTTTCCATAGTGAGACTTTCATGAACAAAAATTGGACACTCACCTTCTGTACCAATATCAGAGAGTCTTAACGACCTCTTTTGAGTCTTCCAAAAGCCGGCAATGGATTTGAAAAGCTGGTTTCTGTCTTGTGGAGAGTGAAGTTTAATCAAGATCGGCGCCGGTGTCTTCTTGTTAGAGCGCAAACGGAAAGACTCACGCACAGGAGGTGTTTCTAAGTGAAGAGCTTGACAAATATGCGAGAAAGTTTGTTTAATATTTTCTTGATCGACTGCCGGTATTCCATTTATGAGAATATCAGTTGAAACAGCATCGGTCTCTATTTTTGAGAATTTTTTCCGAAGGTTCAAAAGTTCGGCTTTGAACGCGCGTCCATCATCAGCTTTAGAATTCTCTATTGTTGTAACTCTGCTTTCTAAGCAACTGACAGCGGATCTAACATTAGCTAACTCACCCGAGACTTCACTCAATCGCTGCATTAGCCTCTATTCAGATTGTTTCATTGCACTGCTTAACTCCTCAACGATAGTCTTCCTTTGGTTTTTTAATTGTTCTTCAATTAGTTCCATCCAATTCGCCGAAGAGGTACATGCGCGCGGATCAATCGGGTTATAAGTTGGAGTCGTGGGAGTATTTTTGTCGCGCGCACGAAGTCCAAGAACGGTTGTTGCTTTCGACATATTGAGTGAAGTGATTTTTAATATTAGTTTATTTTCAAAACCAACATTTTATTTTAATTATTTCTTCTTTTAACTTTGTTTAAACTCAAATTTGCTCAGTTAGAAACAATTTCAGCTATTTTAAAAAGCTTCAGACAAGTTTTTATCAATTAATTAATGTTAACTGTGGTAAACGAGCGCGAAAATATGCCAGCACAAAACAAACGCGTCTATTCAGTCTGCATTGTTATATTGCCGCCGAATTACTTGACTAATTGTAATAATTAATGATTAATTGTGCCAACAACAACTCTTTTCTCTTCTTTTCATCCACTTCATAGAAGACTAATTTTGGTGTTGATTTCACAGAATTCATATTGGCAATATGCCTTTTAGAAAGCATATGCTTTCGAGCCTCTTCTTTGCCGGCTTTTAAGTGCTTTCTTGTACAAGGTCTACACAGGAAATGTACTTTAGAAACTGGATCTTGGTGCATCCACTCCTTGAAATTTGGCAAAGAAAGCCACGACCTCTGAAAGTTTTTCAGATTGGGCCTAGGTAAATAATCAATAAGATTGCTTTCATTGAACGCATGGGAAATGATCAGGGATGGAAAATAACGATTATTTTTTAATTTTCAAACCAAAAGATCATGTATAAAAAGTTACTGTGAAATAGTTTTAAATGTAGCAATATGATGCTAGGGAGTCGGAGATCCCTTTTTTGACATGATTTTTTTTCTTGATTTCTAAGATAAAAATCACCTTATCAAATTATTTTTGACCGATTTTTTTTTCGATCAAATATTACAATTATTTTTTACCGTTATTTTTTCGATCAGAAATAAAAATTATTTGCAATCGTTACTTTTTTCAATCAGAAATAAAAGTTTTTTTACCGTTATTTTTTCGATCAGAATCCTTTTGTGATCGTTATTTTTTCGGTCCGAAATAAAAGATATTTTTTGATCGATATTTCTTAGATCAGAAATAAAAACCAATCATTGTTCGATATTTTTCCGATCAGATTAAAAAAATTATTTTTTGATTAAAATAATATCGATTAGAATTTAAATCAAATGTTATTGCATGTTATTGGGTTCAAATTAGAAAGATATTCAGAATAAAAAAAGTGATCTTGGACAAGGATTTTATTTTTGTTTTACACATTTTTTGCATGCGCTGGCAGAATTAGAGAGTCGCTGAGATTAAATTGAGTTTGACCCTAGTGCCAAAAAAATTTTTGAAATTCTTACATCAGAGTCGAGATTAGCGACTGTCTGATACTACCATGTAGTATTATCAAGTATCTACCAAGTATTGATCAAAAAATATTTGCTATACAGGGTGTCCCGCAATTGAGTGCAACTATTTACGGAGGTGAAAGGTTATGGTGAGCTGAGCAAAAAATCGTATGGGAGGGGCGGTCTAATTTCACATTCTTAGGAGCTACTGAATTAATTCATATATCACGACTTTGATTCACGTTATTGTTTCTAGCAGAGAAAATAACTTACAGATAACTTATTTTGATAGCTCATTGCAACACGCAATGTTACCTTTCCAACGGTTTATCAACAAGCTCCACCTACGTAACCGTTACCGAGCTGTGCTCGTGTAAAAATGAAATCAATCGGTTGAAACTACGAAATTTCAATTTTGAGTACAAATTTCTCAGAATTTCGCGTAATAAATGAAATTTTTTATAATCAATGACACCAAAAACATAAACATATTGCAAAATATAAAAAATTGTGTGTGATAAAAAGAGTGTATTTATTAGATAATAGTGATTAATAATGGCATTACAATTAGTTATGCAGTAGATAAATTATTGTTTTCTAATAAGTATAATTTTTTAATTACAGCCAACTTAATTATTAATTAATTACTTAATTATTACAACCCCCTCCCATACGATTTTTTGCTCAGCTCACCATAACCTTTCACCTCCGTAAATAGTTAAACTCAATTGCGGGACACCCTGTATAATGATTTATTGATAATCGTTATTTGCGGTCCCTGGAAATGATAGATTCACTCCTATGGCGGTTGAGCTAGAGCCAAAGTAGCAATTGTAAATACCCTTGCTATATTTTTATTTTCAATACATACCTTAGCTCAATTGCCATAGATTTTAAGATATTAAAATTATAATTTACGCTTTGGTGCTGGACATTTCAAATGAACCTTCGTCTTCATCGTCGTTATCGTCGTCTGACACCTGTGGAGACTCCTGCGGCGTACTTTGAGGTTTGACATGCGGCGTAACCTTCGGTGAGGTATGTGGCGTAATCTGTAGCGTGACAGGTAGTAAAGCGTTCTACGCCGAAACTTCTCGAGTTTTCGGTGTTGAATTTGCATTGTCATCTTCCATTTTCAAACATAAGAGTTCACCCTTTACCAACTCTTCGCAGCTATCATCGGAAACTTGGTGAAAGTTCGCTAAAATGTAGGCAACTTCATTCCTCGTTGACGTAGTACAACAAGTGCACGGCAATGCCTCCGTCGCATTACATTCGTCACAGTGTTTGTCGATTTGTTTTCTTAGAATAGCATTTTTTTACTTTGATAAATATAAAATCGAATTTACTTACGGCTTGTTCCGGAAATAATTGAAAATGGTTCGTTCTTCTTGCTCCGGAGATTGCGGTAACTTTCTTTTTCTACCCGTCATTTAATTTTTGATAAAAAGATGTAATTTTATTGAAGTGAAACTTTTTTAATATGTATATCTCTTACACAGATATTGTTACACAGCCGCTTAACGATGATATTTAAATTATCAAACGTTCAATGTGATGCGTTCGCTTTTCGTTAAATTTGGATGCGTTCATAACGCATACAATATATAATCAGGGATGAAAAAGCGTGCAGGGGTGAAAATACTTCTGCACAAATTTTCTTCCGAAACATTTAAAGAAAAGCAAAGCTTGCGCTTAATTATAATGAAAACTCCTTAAAAACTATAAATTCTCAAAAAAAAATCCCACGTAAATTAAAAAATACCACGAGAATTTTTAATTCCCAAGGCAATTAAAAATTCCCAAAAATGGGATTTTTCCACTAAACCGTGGCAACCGTGGATACATACACAAACTAGATATGTGAACATACATTAGACAAAGAGGGATGACCTATGAATTCAGGAAAGCTCTTAACGAATATAAAATTGCGGGAAATCTTAACACATACATATTTTAAAAATCTAGACAATTATAAAAATTGGCGGGAAACCTTTTGATAAAAACCTTTAGATTTCAAATAGGAAAAGTGCTAATCTCAACTATTTCTTTATTTTTCTAATTATTGGTTGATTGATTAGTGCACGGGATATGGCCTATAGATGCAAATTGTAAATGAATGTTTGGAAATCAACTCTAAGAAAATTCACGCAAATCAAAGTAATCAAAAAGAGATGACGCTGTGAAGGAATTGTGACTTTTAGTTGGTGGAAAGAGATATCACACGTGCTGAAAATGTCATATTTAAAAATGTTGGTCATTTAGAGTTGACATAAAGTCCAGTTTATTGAATTGACTACGATTATCGGAAGTAAGAGTGCGCACGCAAATCTGAAAAAGTTTAAAGATTTTATAACTTTCGCAACAACTAATATACGTAGGGTGCCTTTTATATTTCGGGATTTGGCAACCCTGGTGTTGCAATCTGTCAACTGAAAGCTCTATCGCAAAGTTTGACATTTGTTGGCTTATACGTACTCAGAACGTTTTGACATACGAGCGCTATTTGTGTTGTTTATAGTAACTTAAAAGATTCATCTCGGTCTAAAAATGGAATTAAATCGTGAACATTTTCGTGCGATTATTTTTTACAACTTTCGACGTGAATTAACACAGCAACAGTGCATGGATGAACTTAATTCAATTTTTGGCGATGAAGCTCCATCAAGGACCAGTGTTTATCGATGGTATGGTGAAATCAATCGTGGTCGTAGTTCACTCCAAGACGAATTTCGTGAAGGTCGTCCGAAATCAGCTGTTGTTCCGAAAACCATTGATGCTGTGCGCGAACTGATATTGCAAGATCGTCATGTTACCTATCGTGAGATTGAGGCATCCTTAGGCATAAGTGGGACCAGCATACATTCAATATTGCATAAACATTTGACTGTCAAAAAAATTTGTTCGCGTTGGATCCCACACAATTTGTCAATCGCTCAAAAAAAGACTCGTGTCGATTGGTCGAAGGAAATGCTCAAAAAATACGATCGCGGTGCTTCGAAACATGTCTATGACATCGTGACAGGTGATGAATCGTGGATTTACGCGTATGAGCCCGAAAGTAAACAGCAGTCGACTGTATGGGTGTTTCAAGATGAGCCAAATCCAACAAAAGTTGTTCGCGCACGAAGCACTTCCAAGCAAATGGTCGCCTGTTTTTTCGGAAAATATGGACATGTCGCAACCGTACCACTAGAACAACGCAGAACAGTCAACTCTGAGTGGTACACAACCATTTGTTTGCCAGTTGTCTTCCAAGAAATCAGGAAAACCAACCGCCGAAGACGGATCACTCTTCACCACGACAATGCGAGCTTTCAAAATTCAAAGCAAAAAATTGAAATTTAAATCTTACCGCTTTACATGAATACTCTTTATGAATGTTTTTTCGTTTTCTTAGTGCTCAAATATTCAATAGATTCACTGAAACTATGGTAATGTTGTCATATTTTATAGCCATGATGAATAGTGAAGAGAACGCAATATCGTGAGTACCCCTATTGATAATCACTTAATAATTTTTATTGGTATATAACAAAAGATTTCAAATCAATGTTTTATTTGCTTAAAAGCTTTTTTATCATGTTACTTTTTTGTACCAGAGATAGTCTGCACCAAACATAGGTACTTGCAAATTTTTCAAGAAATCTTATTCCAAGGAGAAAATATGGTATAAATATTTTTCGTAGATTCTTTGAATTAAATTCTCATATTTATTTAATAATCACACCGAAAGAAACTATAACATGTGTTTCAGAACACATAAAATGTGGTTCAGAATCTGTAACATATATTTCAGAAAATATGAAATGTAGTTCAAAATGTGTTATATTATTAGTATTTAACTATTTGGGAAGTTCGTTTTTGTTTTTGACTTTACAAATCATTCTTTTTCGTTTATTACTGTTTAAGCCTACGTGCTGAATAATCAAAGTACTTCTTTAAATTTTGTTTGAAAAAGTGGTTTTACAGCCTTATTAAATTATGTCTGTTTTCTAATTTTTTTAAAAGTTAATGATTATCTACAAAATTACTTACATAAAACTATCAAATAAATTCATTTTTTTAATAAAGTTAAAGTGCATCAAAAGGCACTATGTTAAAGTCCACTACATAGCCATATGCATAGAATAACCGAAAAAGTAAAGAAAACCTACTTGAGCAACACTTGATTTTTATGACTTTTAATAATATTCAAATTAGTAACGTTTGAATGTAATTTGCTGTGCAAGTTTCCGTTCTTATTTGAAGTTGAATAAATAGAGCTTTCAGATAATTGTGCAATATGTGTGATGTCATTGTTGTGAAAGGACGTCTGCAGGATAATGCCATGCAGGCACCTTTTGTACCGTAAATGTTTTGAGCTACTGGAAAATCACGAAGTACTAACGTGTCAAATTTGCAATGAAGATGTTGAAGGTATGTGTGTACCTTTATTTCAAAATATGTAAGAAAAAAGCCACAATGAAAATGTTATAAAAACATCCAAATATAATATCTACTGAATTGTACTTCGCGGCATACATTAATTTATTATATAAACAGATAATGAAGCGGTCATACGTAAGAAGTATCAAAACTATTCAGAACAAGACCGTGACAGGATCGTTGCAGCAGCAAATAAAGGAGAGGATTGGGTGACGTTGGCTGCCTCACTTGGAGTCATATATAAAGCAGCGTTTACATGGATAAAGTCGGGACGAAGCGTGTCATTGCCTAAAGGAGGTAGAACTGCAGACGAAATAAATCGTATATTATCCTGGGTCGAGCAAGACTATTCGATCACATTAAAAAAAATATGTAAGGTTAATGCTGAATTTTAGAAAGACATTTCTACAACAACCGTGGGTAACTACCTGCAAGGACAGCTCTTTTCCACAAAAAGCATTGACCATCAGCCAATCACAATGAATAGCGTACAAAATAAGGAAAAACGTGCAACTTATTTGGCGAAGTTGAACACCTACATTCAGGCTGGAAATCAAATTGTATGGATCGACGAAACAAATTTCAATTTATTTTGTCGCCATAAACGTGGACGCTATTCTGAACTACATGTCATATTTTCTGAAATACATTTTATATGTTCTGAATACAGTTTCTGAACTATAATTCATATTTCTGATATACAATTAATGGTTTCTGAACTACATTTTACAATTCTAAAATACAACTTACGCTTTCTAAATTTCAACTTACTATTCTGAAATATAACTTACGCTTTCTGAATTTCAACTTACTATTCTGAACTACAGCTTACTATTCTGAAATACAACTTACGGAAATACAATTTACGGATTCTGAACTGCATTTCATTGTTTTAAAATACAAATTACGCTATCTGAAATAAAACTTACATTTTCTGAACTACAACTTGAAAAGGTGTAGTTTTTTATATTAAGGACTATTTGTCGCCTGAACCAAGGATTTCATAGAAACTTTCTGTTTCTTTTGAATTGTTAAGTAGCCCAGTTATTACTTATCAAAGCATTGCAATAAAAATCTATTACATACTTTAAGGCATCTTAAAAAAATTAAATTTGTGTCATAGAAAATTGGTTCAGCTTTTTTTACAAAATGCACAATACTTAAGAAAAAATAAGACCTTAGTTCACATCTACAGAGCAAGACCTTTCTATTGCTACCATATTTTTGAAAATCGCGTCTACAGTATATTAGTCATCACGAAAAATACGCTTGTGTAATCTATACATATAAAATTCTTCGTGCGGGTTGGTATCCGTTAATATCTCGGGAACGGTAACACCTAAGGGCACAAATTTACAACAGGTGTTGTCAAGACCAATATCTCGAATAATAAGAAAAAATATTTGTCACACCCCATAATACCGCCCACAAATCGGTAAAAACGCTTTATTTCAGACGAATTTAGATGTATTGGAATAAAATCTTGTAATTTAGTTTGTATGGCAACTCTCCCCAAGTGCATTAAAAATAGGCATGGTCGAACTATAACTACGCCCATTTTTCTGAAATCGTAATAATTCCTCAGTTGTACATGTTTTGCTGATGAAACTTGGTGTGTAGGTGCTATAAGACCAAGTGGTGGTCACTATTTATGTATAAATGTTGCCACGCCTTTTTTACCGCCCATCCGCCGATATAAATTCGTTCGTGCAGGTTGGTGTTTTAACCAAATTTACAGCATTTGTTGTCAATGCCAATATCTCGAATAATGAAAAAGAAAAAGTTGTCACATCCCTTAATACTGCCCACGAATCAATAAAAATGGTATATTTCAGAAATGTTTGGCTGTATTGGAATTAAAAATTTGTAATTTGGTTTGTATGGTTACTGTTAGCTACTCATCTAAAAATGGGCGTGGTCGAATTATAACTACGCTTACTTTTCAGAAATCATTATAATTTCTTGTTCTACATGTTTTTATAATGGAACTTGGTGTGTATGTGCTATTAGACCAAGTGGTGATCACTATATAAATAAACGTTGCCACGCCTACTTTTACCGCCCTTTTCTATATGAATAAAAATTAAATGGTATATGTAAGAGGATGGTTTATAAAAAAATAATTGGAAAAATTTGTTGGAAAATTTTAAAAATCACGAAAATCCAAAGAACCTTTTTTGAATTTTGTATTTTTAATCGAAAATGTCAAACAACTCCGGAATGTTTTCACCGATTGCTTTGCAATTTGGCATAGGGCTTACTACGACTCATGTCTAGTTTCAAGACATATTCTTTTCTCCTCTGCCAATCACACCGCATACTATAGGCACAACTTTTAGTGTTTGTAGAAAAATCTGTTTGAGTTTGTAAATAAAATTATAAAAATACAAACATACACCCTTTTTTTTTAAATAATCACGTTATTTGCAATCTATTTTACAATAATAAGCGAATTTGATAATAAGATAAATTAACTTAAAAATTGAGCCCCATTTAGCACAATGTATGAATTGAAAATAACTTTGTAAATAAACAAAAACAAAATTTGTAAAGTAGTTACTTTTTATTTTCTAAATGGCAGGTCAAGAATGTGGTATCTTTTCAGTCGATTTATTTCTTCTCTTTCATCGAGTAAGCATATAGCTAATGGGTTTATATGCTGGCCAATTCTTCCGTATACTTATAACTGAATTTGTTTATTTCGTCTGTAACTTTTGAAATGTTGAGGTCATTACGAATCGTGCTGTTAGATACGAACCAAGGGGCATTAGCTATTTGTCTTAGCGTTTTTGTTTGATACAGTTGTAATATCTCAATATTTGAGTTGCTGGCTGTGCCCCATAACTAAATTTCATACGTCCATATTGGTTTAAGTATAGTTTTACACAGCTAAACTTTATTTTCAATGCTTAGTTCTGATTTTGAACCCAGTAGCCAGTATATTCTTTTTGTTTTTATATTTAAATGAAGCTGTTTTGCCGTTTTGATATGTTCTTTCCATGTAAATCATTTGTCGAGATAAGCTCCTAGGTATTTAACACTGCTTACTTGCGGTATGGAAGGACCATTGAGGGTAACTTTAGGACAATCATTCTTTCATAATGCAAATGTAACATGTGCTGAGTTTTCATATTTACTTTTATTTTCTATTTTGTCAACCAAATTTCTAGTTTACTGTGTTTTCTCTGCAGTTCATTAGAAGCTTCTATTGGCGAATAGTCGGAAGTTACTAAAGCTATGTCGTCCGCATATGTGGCAATGGTTACACCATTCGTAGTAGGCATATCTGAAGTAAAAAGAGTGTATAAGACGGCCTAATACGCTAACCTGCGGCATTCTGGCTTTTATTTCACACAAATCACAAATTTTATACCATGTAGTAAGGGGCAGGAAATAGCTTTTTTAGTTTTAATAACATGCCTTGGTGCCAAACTTTATTAAACGCCTGATGAGCATCTAAGAACACCGCTGAGCAATGTTTCTTACGTTCCAAAGTTTCTCTAATACCATTTATAATACGATGGCATTGTTTGCGGGTTCCATGTTTATGCCGGAATCCAAATTGATAATCAGGAATGATGATGTATTTTTCCAAAACTGCCAACAATATTAGCGCAAAGTTTAGAAATCAAAGGAATTATAATTCGGGCATCCTTTCCACCTGACCATTACCCCTGTCGCAATCAACAAATGGAGAATATTTTTGTTTTGACTGTACTCTTCGAATACCTGGGAAGTTAAAGCCGTACCCTATCCGTGAGTATTCTTTCTGGATTGCTAAAAATAGCTGCTTGCTTTCGCAACCTCTCAACTACCTCGCTGATGCCTGTACTCCTTGTTGGATAAAGCCAGACAAACTTCGAGGAGGCATCAACTACTACTAGAATATGGTTGTACTGTTTTTCCGTTTGCTCTAACGGCCCAACATGGTCGATATGGTATGTCCCTAGTGACTTTATTGATTGGGTTCAAACCCATTCCTTCTTTCCGATTTCGCGTCCACTATTAGGCATTCAACGCAACTTTTAACAGCGTTGGAATGGATGTTTGGAATATAAAACGATCTCTCTATTAGATCCTGGATTTTCTTTGTAGCGAAATGACATATTGGAAGGTATAACTATTAACTCTTTGATAGGATCCTTATGCAGTATGTCTAACTTAATAAAATAATCTTCATAACTCTCTTTCTCTAGGACTTTTTTTACCGCTTTAATCCAAACATCCCCATCCTGTGCTTCCTTGATTCGATGTCTCAACGACAGGAAACTCTACTTAGGGCATCTACATGCTTCATCTTAGAGCCGGACCTATGCTCAATTGAGAAGTCGTACTCTTGAAGAATCATTGCCCACCTCGATACCCTTAAGGGTACGTTTTTTTTTTTTCATAGTCATGGCAAATGCATTGCAGTCAGTGACGATCTTAAACTATGTCCCCATCACATAAACCCTCCATTTCTTCAAGGCATCAATAATTGCTAGAACCTCCAACTCATACGAGTGGTATTTTTGCTCGCATGATGCTGTCTTCTTACTCACGTACTGAACAGGGTGCAATTGCCCATCGTCTTTACCTTTTTGTAAAAGAACATCGCCGTAACCATACATGCAAGCGTCCGTATGAACTTCGGTTGAGGCCGCAGGGTCATAAAAAACGAGTACTGGTTCGCTAGCAATGCTGATTTGAACTGCTGAAACAATGCAATTTCTTGATCACCCATTTGAAAAACAGCATTTTCTGAAAGGAGATCAGTCAAAGTCCTTGCTATCAGGGCAAAATTGGGAATAAAACGCCTAAAGTAGGAAGTCAGACCCAGGAATCGCTGAAGTGGTTTCTTGTCGGTCGGAATCGGAAAATTCTTTACCGCTTTTGTCTTTCCGAATGAAGGTTTAATAGCCGAAGTCTCGATAATAAACCCCAAAAAAAAATTTTTCATGAGAAATTGGCATTTCTCCCTTTTCATTCGTAATCCATATAGCTCAGAAACCGCCAAAACTTTCGTAAGTTTCTCGAAACCCTCTTCCTCATTTTCGGACGGGATAAAAATGTAGTCTATATGAACTCGCGATCTGTTCCTGCCGCCGCTCCACATTCCGAAGCACGATGCTTCTGTTTTCGGCATTTAAAGCACGTAATTGCTTTGCTGTCTTTTCCAAAATCGCCCTGAATCTCGCACTTAAAACATTTGAAGTCTTGCCGCACAAGCTGACTGGTCTCACCCTGATTTGAAGAATATTGTGGCTGGACAACCCTCAAGTTTGATGACTGCTGAGTAGCGCCCCTGATTCTTTCATGCACCTTAATCTGTTGTTTAAACTCACTAACCGATCGCGCTTGCTGCAATGAGCTCTTGTTTAATTGAGAGTCAGGAATACCATCTATGTTATAAAACGCGTTTATTACACACTGAGATGCCTGCGGTTGTCTTCACATTTTTTGTTCCTACTGAGACAAAAAAAAAAGACTTGCAGTTCAATTAATAGTGCCACTAATAACATATTCTGAGCTTGTCTAAAGTAATCTCGACTATCAGTCTGCGCATAATATTCTGGTTGCTTTCAATGATGTGGCAAGAAATGTATTTGGATTGAGACGCTTTGATCACGTATTAATTAGAAGTAAAGAAATTCTGGGATGCAGCATTATAAACTATTTAAACGCAAGAAATTGTTTATTCTCAATATAACTCCATCTTACCTCAGTAACAAATAACGTTTTTGTGTTTCAAATAGAACGGGCAACCTAATAATACCTAAATTTAAAACTTTGCACTCTAAACGGTTATTTTTCGTCAACGCCATTAAACTATGGAATTCACTACCTTGTGAAATAAAGTCAATCATCAATTTGAATAACTTTAAGCATTCTCTTATTTCCTATTACTCAAACATCTAACTATCACTTACTTTTCCTTTTACACTTCTTATTCTTAATCTCACTTTAATTCTCGTACTATTTTTTTTTATCATTTTTTTTTTTATTTCTTTATGTTAAAACCTTGTTTCCTTTATTTAGATTCTTAAATTAAATTAATCTAAAATAATTAAGTTTTTATTGTTACTTAGTTTCTTTTTTTTATAAATGTTTTCTTTTAAGTTCAAAAATATATTGAATATGTAATTTGTTGATTATAATTTTCTATTATCTGTTGTACTCTTAAAAGATCTCATCGGATCTTATTGTACTAATATTCTTCAAATAAATGAAATGAAATGAAATATTCTATGAGACTACCTCATCTAGGCTTATTTGGTTCCCTATCTCCATAAGGCTGTAAAGATGCTCTCGGTAGTCTTCCTGGGGTCTCTTTCGACGATTTCTGAGAATTCGGTGCACCTCTATTGAAGTAATGCTTTCCCCAAACTCACTTTCGAGTCAAGTTCAAGGATCTCCAGTCCGAAATTGAAGATTAACTTCGTATAAATATTTTAGGAGGACCTTTAAGGAGTTGCTTAGCGTTAATTTAGGAATGGTTTAGGAACTTGTTCCAGTTCACAGTCAGGGCATTTTCCTCGAACTCCTCAATCCAGCAATTTATGTTAGGGTACCCACAGCCAGTAAACGGCGTTAGAGAATCTTTTATGCCCCTATGTGTAAAGGTTGACCGACCAATTACAGCTGCTTGAGCCATGTTCGATAAAACGTCATCATACTCGGACTCCTCATCATCGCCTTCATCTGTGCCTCTAGTCAGACCGGAGTGGTCCAGGAGGCTGTCCTGTAATATTTTTTTCCGCCCAGTCGGTTCTAACCCCAAACCCTCTAGTTTGTCCTTTAGTCCGTCCACGGTCAGAGCCAAAAATGTGCTTACATTAATTTTAAATGTTAAAATTTTATTAAATGATTTAATAAATACTAATTTTAATTGAGCAAGTTAGTTTACATTTAGTAGACATTTATTTGTAGTTAATTATCTTTGAAAGAAAGTAGACATTTACTTGTAGTTAATTATTTCAGAAAAAAAGATATTTCGAAACACTAACAGTCAGTATCAGTTATTTACTTAAATTTTTTATATAGTAAAAATTATATAATGCTTAGTTGGAATTTTAGTTTACGTTACATTACAAAAGAAAAACAGATTCTTTTTTGAATTCTCTTTTTGTTACATAATTTATGGTTTAACTAGTAATTTATTCTTTATTTAAAGTAACTCAAATCAATTTTAAATTCAATTTAAATATAAATGCAATTTATGTTCAATAATTTTAATTAAACAAAATAAGGGTGGGCTTGCTTTTCCTCTGCCCGTTCTACTTCCTCTCTCTCCTTTTTGCTTCTGCTAACGTACTTATATTGTTGTCACGTCACTCGCCTCTGTTGTTGTCGCCCTTTGTTTCTCGTTGTCAACCCGCACCCCTTTTATTCCATTCTCTGCTTAAATGAGTTTGCTCGTTTTTGCTCCTTGCACTTTGTTTCTATGGTTTTATTTATTCTCATTTTAGCACAATTTGTAAATGCGTTTTGTTGCACAGAAAGCTTCTACGCACACTCGAACGTCTTTTGTTATTGTGTTATTCATTGTTACTACGCAAAACTTTTGTGTTCCTTCTTTTCATTCAGTTTCTTCATGCATAGCACTTTTTTTATTAATTTATCAACTTACTCTTATAAACAAATGGTGTTCAAATTTTTTTTATTCAAGTGCACAGAACTTTCAGTCACTTTTGTTTAAATCTTACACTGTTTTTTGTTTGGCCACTTTTATGACATACACAAACTGTGTATGAGTTTCCTTGCACAAAACTTCTACACATAATCGAGCGTATTTTTTTGTTGTAATTTGATTTAATTTTGCTTTTTTCTTTTGCTTTTCTCTTTTGTTGCCACTCAGAGTGTTCGTTCTTCTAAGTACTTTGTCGCACAGTAGTTTTGACTTTGTTAAAATTTGTTCAACATATTTTTTTAGAAAAAAATATCTGAGAATTCTTTACCAATTAATTGCCTTAATTTGCTTAATTTGTTACATTAATTTTTCTCACTAAATATATATGTTTATTTTTATGGAAAAAAGTGAAATTGTAGCAAAAAACCGAATTTTCGCTGATTTTAAAACGTCTTTTTGAAACCGTAAACTATGGATTGAGCACGTATAAAAAAAATTCGCCGACCTTAGATTTTTGTATGTGATATGTGATAGATATCCAAAAATTATTCAAATCGGTGAGTGACCCCTGGGGACCTTTACTTGTAAGTAATTGCGGATTTTTTTTAGAAAATAAAAGACAATTTTATTCATGGAACGAAATAACTTTATTCTGTAATGTATTGCCCATTTTGAGCAATGACCATTTGCCATCTTTCAGGCAGCATCATAATTCCACGTTCATAAAACTTCTGGTTTTTATTAGCAAAAAACTGAACCAGGCACGATTTGACATCATCATTATTATTGAAATTTTTATAATGTAATAATTTTTAAAATGTAATCAGATGGTGCAAGGTCAGGACTATATGGTGGATGTGGCAAAACATTCCAACCAAGCTCCAATAATTTTTGCCGAGTGACCAAAGATGAGTGTGGCAAAGAAAGTGAATTTTCAACATATTTACACCTATTTTTCCTGATCAAATCGTTGATCATTTTCTCGTAAGATTCACTTTTATTGTTCCCGAGGAAGGTAGAAACAGCCATCCTAAAAGAATTCACTTCCTGCGCACATATTTGAATTTTTTTCGGATGGATCTCGGTGACGATATTGACGCACATGAGGAAAGATTTTAGCAGTAGATGAAGGCGATTGAGAATCGGTACCAAGGGTTTTGGAACGAAGGAATCATGGGCAACTATTGTTTGTTTCTCATCAGAGAAACCGATCTCGTATTCAATAAACGACAAAACAAGAATCATAATAAGTTTAAATACAATGCAAGCAATTGAAAAAAATGAAAATGTAAATGATTAACAGAAGGATAAAAACTAAAAAATAAAAACTATACTGTAACAACCTTTAGTTCTTACTTATATACATATATCACAATAAAATAAGTCGAAATGTGTAAATAGACAATCACACAATTTGGGTGCTTTCGTTCAATTAAACACAACATTTCCATTTCTCAATAGATTTTCTTTAGCAATAGCTTCTTTTTTTGGAAAAGTACAGGCTTTTAGCGAAAAATTTAAAAATGAAATATTTGGGTTTCTTAACAAAATTGGCATTTCTTTTATTAATTTTTTTTGTTTTTTTTTTGTAAATTTTTCTGAAAATTGATTCCGCCAAAACTAACAGCTCAACCAAAAAATAATGTAGGCATTGTTTGTAGGGCCTTTTACTAACTGTAATTTGATATATCATTTGTTTGATAACTCTTGTTGTTCTGGAGATATATGCAACTTTTTTTTTTTTTGTAGAAAAAACTACAGTGGGCAATTTCTCAAAACAGTGTGATAGAAAAAAAAACGAAAAATATTTTCGGAATAAGCGACCTATTTTTCATGAGAAATGGATAGTGGCGATAATTGTACATATTGGCTGTAAGCCAGTGTAATGACAGTGACGCCTAGATAATGAGTGCCACCTTTCCTGTTTGTATACTTTATTTTTTCTATACTTATACTTTCGGCAAACAAAAATTAATATTAAAAAAGGTTTTTCAAAAAAAGTATCCAAATGTACACTAATAGCCTTATTCTGTTGATTGACAACTGTAAATTCATTGACAAGCTAGTCTTTAATGTGCTATTTTTTGGTCCAAGGGGTTGAAAACATTCAAAATGTTTCGCTTATTTATTTGTTCTGAATATTTTTTTTATGTTGCTAACAGTTTTGTAATGTTATGAGCTTTTGTTCATATTTATGAATCAGAAATTTTTACAGTTGTCAATACATTTACAATTGTCAATCAACAGAATAGGGCTATAAGACTAAAAAAAGTATCCATAAATTTTTGAAGGAAAAAGTTATCAAAATGGATCCATGATAACATAAATGATCGAGAACTGGACCTACAAGTTTTATGCCGTCTCCGAACGGCTCATGTTCTCAAGAATCTTTTCATGGCAGTTTTTATTCTCTGAGGCTTGCCATTGTTTGCAGAGAGGTGACAGCCGAACACAAAAATTAATACAATTGAAAAAACTTTCTGTGTTAGGTGGGAATTGAACCAGGGTTCTCTGGCGTATGGACCACACACTCTACCCACTACGCAATGACCGCCACACGTGAAAAAAGACTGAATAAACTTAACTAAAAAAAGTAGTATCTGTATGCACTGATGAAGGTGCGAATATGATTTCAGCTGTGCGACGATTATTTGGAGAAGGAAAGAATGCGCACTGCTTTGCACACCTGTTGAACCTTATTGTAACAGATGAGTTAGATGATAAAAAAAAATATGCCTTTAAAAATTTCAACTGAGCATGTACATAAATAATATTGTGACATATGTGAGGCACAGCAATATATTTATGAATCAACTTCGGGCTGAACGAGAAAAAAAGAAGAAATTGCAGAGGGAAATGTTCATCTTTTAATACAATCTGTCCAAACCCGACAAAATTCTGTATTTTGTATGATAGAACGTTTTATTAAACTGCCCCCAATCTTTGCTAAAATACTAGCAATCCCGATCTTAAAATCAAGTCCACGTATGTTAACCAGTGCAGAATAAGAAAATGCTGGCTCCGTTTGAACAAGCGATAAAAGAAATTTTTGGTAATAACTTTGTTACAGGTGGTTAAGTCTAACCAAAGACAAATTGCATTGAGTCTGCTTTGAAAAAATCACACTATTTCAAGGAGAGGCAAAAGATCTTAAAGGAAAGTTACTAAATGTTTTTAAAATCTCTTGAATTATCTTCTATGTCAATTTTCTCTTTATGATTCTAAATTCAAGAAAACTTATATGGCTCCTCTCATTGCTAGTAAAGCAGAGCTCATAGCAGAGAGCAGTAAGGAAATAAATAATTACTATCCAAATGTAGTAAGAAGTCCATTAGAGAGTCCCTTCAAAATTTAAGTTGTTTGTTTTTATGGCTTATCATCTTAATTTCTTCGTATGATGATAAAATAAATGTAAATAAAATTTGGTTCACCTAGGTCCACGGAAGCCCGGGCCAATATGCATCGGTGCATGTCAGACTTGGCGATATGGGAAAAAAGTGCTAATTTTTTTAAAAAAACCCAAATAACTTTCGTATAAGTGTAAATTTTCCAAAAGCTGATTAACAGCTCATTTTCTATTTCATATTTCTTTAAAGTAAGTCATCAAACATGAAAATCCAATTAGCAGGGTTATGATTTTTTACTTTTGTGAAAAAATATTTTTTTTTCTTTTGTATTAAGAAAATCGCAAAAATTCAAATTTTAAAAAATATCAATGAAAGCCATGGAAATATTTTCTACAACTGTACATAATACAGAAACAAAAAATAGTGCAATTAGGTACAATAACTTGGTAACGAAATTTTTTGCTAGAAGTATGCCTTTTTGTAAATTTCGAGTTTGAATATTTTTACGAAAAAAAATCCCAAAAACACAAAAATATAAATTTTGAAAAAAACAATCAAGAACTAAACTAAGATAGTTTTGAACTATTTTGAGCGATAAATTAAAAAAACCAAAAATCGAATCAAAAAGTTATAGCTGAAGCTTTATTTATAGCTATAGCTTTTTTTCATTTAAACGGTCGCTTGAGGCACGTTTAAATGCATTATTATTTCATAAAAATTTCACAACTCACCTCTGTAATGTTAAGGAACAAGACCCCGGTGCGTAATGAAAGATCAGAACAAAAATGTTTCCTCCATATAACTAAGGACCACTCTTATGTACACTTTTAGCAAAAAAATTCATAGCGACCAAGTTATTAAACATAATTACACAATTTTTTACATCTACTTTAGGTTTACATGAAAAATTAAATGTGGCATTTTTTAATTTCTATTTTGTTTGTAGCAATTCTTAAAAAAATTAATTTTTAAGAACTACATACGTAAGCTTTATGCCAAGTAATTCCATGAAGCAACAGGTTGCCACAACAATAATGTTCTTTAGAGAACAACCACCAGCAGATTAGACAGCTGTTTCGTTGGTCGCTACACCAACTCATCAGTAATCTTCTGTGGCTCATGCAGTCCATTAACTTAGAAAATCTTATAACTACACCTTCTGCTAAAACTAAAGCGGAATTGCAGTTGTGTGCTTTCCAATTTAAAAAGCAATGTTTTTCTACTTGTTAGCACAAAGCAAAGGTTCAAAAAATTGACTAAATTAATTTTGCAAAGACTTGTTGTTGCGCTCTTTGCTTACTTCCTTCACGATTCCATTCTATGGCACCAACAATTCGTTGGTATTAAACCATAGAAGGCGTGAGAAGTTTTTTTTGAAAAAGAAGATGACTCATCTTATTTTCTGAGGTCGGGCTTGTACCAGTTCATACATGAAAAATTAAAAGTGGCATTTTTTAATTTCTATTTTGTTTGTAGCAATTCTTAAAAAATTAATTTTGAAGATTTACATACGTGCCCTTTATGCCAAGTAATTCCATGAAGCAACAGTAAGGTTTAGTTAAATAAAATATTTCTAAAAGATTTCATTTAAATTTTTTCAAATTTGGATTTTTTTTCGTTTTTTTTTTTTTTGGAATACAACAAAACAAAATTTATTTTTTTTCGAAAATTAAAAAATTACAACTCTTGTCGTTTTCGTCCTTTTTTCATGTTTGATAGATTATTTAAAGAAATATTAAATATAAAACTAGCTGTAAACCAGCTTTTTGAAAATTTATTTATGCAAAAGTTATTTGGGTTTTTTTTTTAAGAAAAAGTGAGCAATTTTTTCCCATATTGTCAAGTCTGACATGCACCGATGCATATCGGCACGGGTTCCTTTGGTCTTAGGTACACCAACTATTATTTTTATATTTCTACATCATACGAAGAAATTGAGAGGATAAGGCATTAAAAAAACAACTTCAATTTTTAAGGGGTACTCTAGAGTACATGCTACTACTCAATTATTTCTTTGGAAAATACTTCCTTTGGTTCACATATAACGAACAACTGGAACATGTGCGTCCAGTTGCAAGAGAGAGATCATTTCCTGAGGAACATAAACTGCATCTGCAACATTCCTCATTACCCAGAACATCGCAAAAGCCTACTTTGTTTTGGCAAGATAGACTGGGTTGCATGCAGCATTACCAGATGGACGATGGCATCGTCGTTTTGACGATTTGAGACCAAAATGACGATTGAACGATTTAAGCTCACAAATGTTTTTATATGTTCATTTTTCTTTTGTGTTAACACTTTTTTAATTTAAAACTGAAAAAACTTTTGCCTATTTACACTGTTCAATATTTTTTGTGTCTTACAAAACTGGTTTTTAACAAAAGTTAAAAAAAAAAAACAAAAAGAAAAAAATCAAACGCCAACTGATAGAAAGTTTGTTAGAAAATAATAGTAACACAAACCTGCACAGACCAAAAACAGATCTCATAATTTTAAAATAAAGATTTTTTTATAAATGTAGATTTTTCATTACCTTCTTTGCTTTAAGTAAAAATTTAAATCTTCTGTACTGTATGACGATTTTAGGACTTAAATTACGTTTTTTGGGACGGGCAAATGACGATTTTAACACCCAAAAGACGATTTTTGAAAACTTTTTTGACGATTGTAGGCGAAGAGTCTCTGGAAATGCTGGTTGCATGCCTGCTTTATCCAAAAAGGCTAAAAATATCTTTCATTTATGGGCAGCTCTGTACCTTCAGAGAGGTTAGTTTCCGCTGTCCATAAAGTTGTAAGCGATAAGAAATGAAATGAAATGAAATGAACATATATCAGAAAGAGTGTATATGAATCAGATTTGTAGCCAATACTGGGTTGAATAGCTTAGGTATCTTAAGATATTAATTATTTGCTTACAAAAGTTAATTCGATTTGTTTTTCTTTTAATCAAAAACTTTATCCTTTATTTGAAAAAAGCGGCAAGTAAAACGGTTAACCCTCTAAATAAAATACCGAAAAAACTGAAAACCCGTTCAAAAAAATTGACATCCCTACCATAGAGGCTATGAATTCTAAATCACATTCCGATGCATAACCATCTCCTGACATAATTTCAGATAATAACAGAAGGGTGTATGGTATATAGGTATATACGCAGATGGATTATATAACTTTAAAGTTAGTTGAACAATGTGCTCGTAACTATATTATAAATGTAGTGTAGCCATTGGCCTTCACCTCCGCGAATGTACGATTTGTAGCAGTTGGACTTTTTTGTGGGTCATTGTTATAGATCGATGGTATGCCGACAAATTATCAACGATTCATACACTCAAACACAATTTTGATAGAGATTAAAATTAAATACAGCTACAAAACTATTCGCAAATATTAATATTTTTTTTATAAATAAAACGCAAATATCTATTCTAAAAAATTGCGCTCACAGAATAGACTACCGTCATACCGGATGTAGCAATAAATAATCGGCAGACTGACTTTTTTCAAAAAAGAAGCAAACACTAAAAATTGTTGAACGATGTTTATTTTAACAACAATTTAGACTAAACAGCCGATGGTCCACCATACACATACATGCTTAAGTGAGAACATTAAAGTACACATTTAAGTAACACGTGTGTTCCTTACCAATCTTTAATGGGCACCTTTTGTGAAGTAATCTCAATCAACAAGTATATATAAAAAAAATCAAAGTGATACACAACCGTACTCGTAACAAAAAATATAGAATCCACTTATTTTTGACTAGACATGAAATAATGCGCAGTGTGTTAACGTTAGCGATTCTAAGAAAACTAAGCTCATGTTGTGTAGATTAATTCCGGACAGCTGTAATATAGTTCTGTTATTGTTTATTTCGTGAGGAAAAAATTAATAGTTATACACGTATCTGCATAAGGGGGCCTCCACTTTCTCCACAGGTTTTGCTCCTGAAAACGTTCATAGTAGTCTCAAAATATACTGTGAAATATTTCGTCCAACTATATTAACTTTTAGAAGTTATTACTTTTAGAAGTTAATTTCAAACTTCAGAAAAAGATAATTTTTGAATAACGATAACTTCATTGTCTGACTTTGATATTTTTTTTATTTTTGCACACCAAAAATATCAATTAGACTATGTCATTGACATGTAAGCAAAGTTTTTTGTAAAAATTTCCAGTTTTTAAATTTTTTCCTGAAAAAAATTTGCAAAACGACTTTTTTTAAAAACCACCATATATTAATGATATGAGAAGTTATTCCCCATATAAAGTTTTAACGATTTCGAAATATTGGGTTTTGTCAATTTTTCTACAAACTTTCCTATGTCAACATAAGTTTACAATGCTAAAAGCTCTGGCGCGACTTCTGAATGAAATTTTTCATGGTATATCTTGAGGTTTTTTTTTCTCCATAGAAGTGGCGACCACCCTAATATACATATATACTTATGTATAGCGTAGAATGTACACATTCGAACCGCTT
Source organism: Coremacera marginata (assembly GCA_914767935.1). NCBI lineage: Eukaryota > Metazoa > Arthropoda > Insecta > Diptera > Sciomyzidae > Coremacera > Coremacera marginata. The sequence goes on along the minus strand of OU612044.1, from coordinate 70,486,318 downwards.
TGTGTTATACATTTATGATTTTTATAATCTGGTATAGTGAATGCTCTTTCAATAAAATAATGATAACAAACAAAACATTAAAAAAAGTAAAGTCGCAGGCAATGAGATAAGCTTAACAGTTTCAATTTTGGCATCAAAATATCAGATAACGTAATCTCAAACGGATTATATTATTATAATGCCACATGCATACCTATCTATAAATATAAAATCGTTCGTTCAGGTTGGCGTCCGTTAAGATCTCAGGCACGGTAACACCTAAGGGCACCAAATTTACAACAGTTGTTAAGGAAAATATCTCGAACAATAAATATAAAAAAAAATTTGCCACACCCCCTCTCATTAAAAAGTGTTGACTTCTGTTGATATAGTATTTTTAACTTTCTGCGCTGCACTCGCAAAATGTTGACATGTTTTTAGTTGAGAAAAGATCATAAAAAGGCAACATTGTTTTCAGTGATGATACATTGGTAGCCCTGTTGTTTATTAATCAGAAACATCAAATTAAAAAATTCTGCGGCATATTAGCGCAAAAATAATAAAATTTGATTTTTCTATTTAAGGCCCAGTTTCATTTTTTTTTTTTAATATAATTTCCTTTTATAGAAAAACTTTAAACGCGTTTTTCTCGAAATGGCATTTTTGAAACGGCTTGCATTCTAATTCGAATTTTAATGCAACGAGAGGAAGGTAAAGAACTAAGACACCTTGAAAAGATGCAAAAGGCGGACAGATTGAGAAACCGGCACATAAAAATGTGTGGAAAGGACGAAAATGAAATTGTTCATCAATTAATATTTTCAATTCTTATGCACTTACATGAATTCATCATACGAATTATCTTATCCTTTAGCTCTTGAATTGTTGCTGGCTTATCGACGTACACCTTTTCTTTCAAATAACCCCAAAGAAAGAAGTCCAAAGGTGTCAAATCACATGATCTTGGCGGCTAATTGACATCGCCACCACGTGAGATAACACGGCCATTGAATTTGTCGCGCAAAAGAGCCATTGTTTCGTTAACTGTGTGACGAGTGGCACCATCCTGTTGAATCCACATATCGTCCACATCCATATCTTACAATTCGGGCCATAAAAATGTCGTTATCATCTCACGATAGCGAACACCACTCACAGTAACTGCCTGACGGCTCTTCAGCCACACTGTCGGGAACAGCATCAATATTTTCAGCACTACGAGCTGTATGAGCATGCACTGGTGTTTTCACATCTTTTACAGAATTTTTCCCATATTAATTTTTCCCATAACTCTTTTCAGGCTGTGGTTTTTTTATTTTCCTTTTTTTTTGAAGCTGTCGCTTCTCGTTCTGTGATTTGCTTGACTGAAATCGGCAACAACACAAATTTTTCTTTTATCAACACCGTTTTTTTCTAAGAAATTAATGACTTCTATATTATATGCTTTCTTGCTGCCTGACGTCTATTATAACAAGAACATTAAATTAAATTAAATTAAATATTAAAACAAAAATTTTACCTTCGCATGCTGTTGAGATTCAAACCCACACCAACCCGAGACCACTGTGTATGAAGACACTACCATTGAACCATTGAACCAAACTCCGTCATTACGCGGAGTGATTTATTTAATATTAATTACAACCGAAGCTATGCTGCAGCTATCAACAGAATACTGCGACATACTGCATCTGTTAATACAGCACCTGTTAACATCTGTGAATCAAATATGTTTTTTTGCAGGGTATCAAAGTATGTACTTTTAAAGCAATGTATTAAGCGCGTTTTTCGGCTTTTATTGACTTTTTCGTTAAAATACCTAAATCCAACCTAATAAAAAATGGAATGGGAAAAAACGGTAGGTTGGCAATCCTGGAATTCAGAAATTTTTCGAATGAAAATCAGAAATATTTTTCTAGAATTATTAATGTTACTTCTAGTGAGAAAAATTATATGTTTTCCGATTTTCTTATATATTTGTTTGTGATCGAAATGCTAAAAAAGGGCACTTTAATGCCCTGTTTAGATAAAACGAAGCCTTCGTGACAGGCTTAGTTCGTTTTCCGACGTGATCGTCCAAAATTGGGTCTTCGTATTTTTTTCTTGCGTCATCGTCCAACATTATGTTGCTTACGTTTCTCAAATAATCTCAACGTGAGCAAACGTGAGTACTTGTCAAAAACATTATTACCAGATTGTAAAAGTTGGGCTTTAAGCGTAAAACTGATAAAAATCTTAAAAATTGTATACTTATTGTTAGCATTTTTTAAAAGGTGGCAATACTTTTTGCATCAGCTGTTTTGGTTATTGAATTGTGAATTTTTGGGAAATATTTATTGTGACAGTTTGAGGAAATTTGTGCAGGAAATGTTAAAAGAAGGTAATTGCCTTCTATAGTTTTAATGAGGCACAAGTAATAGTGATAGATACCAGTGAAAGATACCATACGTATTCAACGAAATATGGGATAAAACAAATGTGCTGGATATTCCTAATGATAAGTGAGTTGTAAAGAATTGCAAAAAAGGAAGTTGTTGCATAGTTTCAAAAACATTAAAATTGATAAGAGATGTGAAATATTTGTTTATCCTTAAATAAACTTATAAAACAAAATTAATTTTTTCTTAGCAGCAACTTCCATTTTCAGAACGATAATAATTTTGCTCTCGTCAAATTTTTACGTTTCGTTCGGATTTTTTTGTTTACAAAGACCCAACTTCGCACTGTGGTTAAGTCTTCATTTGTTACTGAGTCAGCTGTGTTCGTTTGTGTCTGACATTCTTCATACATGGTTTCAATGCAACTGATTTTCGCCTGTTTGACGATGTGTTCGTGAAATAGAAGTATCGCTTGTTTTGCCTAAACAGGCTATAAGTATTTTTTTAAAAAAAGTTAAGTTTCAAGAGATATAACTGTTTTCCCGAATTACGGTTTTTTAAATTTCTTACAGAAAATAGCTCAAGAATATGCTTTATCATTTGTGCTGTTTTCTCCAAATTATGTTTTTTTTTAGATTTTTGAGAATTTTTTTTTTTTGTAAAAATACTCAAATTCAAAATTTTCAAAAAGGTGCACTTCTAGCAAAAAAATTCATAACGACCAAGTTATTCAACATAATTACACAATTTTTTTGCATCTGTATTAGGTATAGTTTAAGAAAATATTTCCACAAGATTTCATTTCAATTTCTTCAAATTTGGATTTTTTATATTTTTTTTTGTGCAACAAAAACAAAAAAGAGTTTTCTTTCTCAAAAAATTTTAAAGTGGCACTATTTTTTTATATAAACAAACATTATTACTTTTTTTTTTTTATTTGTTGGCATTGAAAAGGGGTGTGGCAAACATTTTTTCCGTAAGCTATCTTGTACTCGAAAACAATCTACTGCCGAAACTTCAGAGCAACCGGCCCAGAAGTTTTGAAATCTTTATGATTTCTTAATATCGTAACATCGGATGTAGTTATAGAGCCTCCACGCCCATTTTTTAGTACAGTTGCCGACGGTAAGCATACAAACCTAATTCCTAATTAATTTCAGTCTTATACGACCAAAATCGTCTGAAATATAGCATTTTCATTGTTTTGTAGGCGGTAAAAGAAGGTGTGGAAACCCATTTTAGAAACAATTGCCGAAAGTGGCCATACCAACCAAATTACCAAATTTTCGTCTCATACAATCAAAAGAGTCGGGGCGTAGTTAAAACTAAGCTTGCAATAACCTAATCTAGGACGCAAATAAAACATGTTTTAAGATTTAGCGAAATCCGTTCAGCCGGTTAGAATTGTACAAAAGTCAAACAAACAAACAAACAATCAAACAAATAGATAAAAATAGAAAAAATTTTAACTCTATAAAAATTATATTTTGGACATTTTTTTATTTAAGTTTATATATTTAAAAATATTTTGGCATTTAATACATTTAAAGCTTGGGAAACTCCGCGAGATTATCTAATAGAAAAGATTCTATTTACATATATTGTAATATTTTTGCGTATACACTGAAACTTCATTGCATTGTCTACGAAGTTAGAAGATTTTATTTAAAACTTTACGAATTCGAGGTTTTTTGAGGAAATTTATACTAAAATAGATATTAAAAAAGAATATTTTGGCATGAATATATTTTCGATAACTTGGGAAACTTCGGGGAACTTTTGAATCAAAATAATAATTCAAAAATTATTGTAGTAAATCTGAAAAACTAAGATTTTTTATGCATTAATTTTTGTCATCACAAAAATAAAACTTTTTCGAAGCATCAATTTGTTTTGGGCTTGCATATATCTAAGGAAATATTTAAAAAACTAAGAAGGATTGAAAATGTTCCTTCATTATTACAATGAAAATATTTTATAACCATTTTTATTAATATTTTCGATAATTTCATTGCTGCCAACCAAGCCGGACTTGATCAATTCACTTGAAATTTTTAGTAGAGATTGCTTGAATATTTCCAATCCAATTGCCATAACTCAATTTCTAAAATTGTTTTCTTCTGACTAATGTCCACCGAATGGCGTTGCTGGCCCTTTGTGCATTGTGTTGAAATAAGTAAAGTTACAACAAAATCCCATATGGCGATCTCCACAGTTGGCCGATAATTGGTGGAGTCGCTCATACACAAATGTTGGCACTAAAGCTTTCAATCCCGAGGCATTTTCAAAAATCCCGAGTCCCGGATTATAAGAATTTCAATCCCGGGATCACGGGATTTTTCGGTATTTATATTTATTCACCTTGTTAAACCAATTTTTTTTTTTTTTAACTACAATTTCTTTCGTTTTCAATACAAAAAGAAAGAAAAACATTGCGTTTTTATTGTCAATCTTTTTTTATAAAACTGACATAACTAATATACGAAGTACATTTGATATCTAAAGGGTGATTCAATAAGAGCTTCTTACTTTGTTTTCTAAATAAAATACATAAAAATCAATGTATTGATGAAACACTCTTTATTTGGAATGATAGTTCGGATCCTACAGCTTAATTTTTATAAATTATTTCGATCAAATGTTGCCCACGACTACCTCATAAATAGTGGATTCTGTGGGTTCAATTTTCGACAACTCTTTCAAGCATATCAGCCGGTATTTCTTGAATAACTCGAGCTATGTTGGGGATTCCAAAGCGTTAATAGTTTCGGGTTTGTCGACATAAGCAAGTGATTTAACATATCTACAAAGAAGTAATACAAGGGCGTCAAATCACATGATCTCATTTGTAGCTCAGTTGGACGCTCATAACGGCCAAAATGATGTTGAAGAACTATGTAACATTCTCTAACTGATGACTGATTTTAGTAGTAAGTTCCCACAATTAATAAACGTTGTTCAGCAGTAAGTCAGCATGACTGAGTCGTATTAAATACTAAACACAAACGTCTTATGCGAGGGACCTCGTATTGGATCAACCTTTATTTTGGTTGAGATCAATATGATTTTTATAAGAAAAGCACATTTTAAGGTCACATTGCACGTTTGGAAAAAAGGACTCAATATAAAATATTTGTTGTGAGAAGACTATAATACATTGAGACTTAAATTTTCTTTACATAAATAATAGTACAGTTATTTGGGGGTAAAACGAGGTTACCGAAAGTTTCCCGGAAGTTTTGAAAATTGGTACATTTATAGATTTTGATTACGAACCTATAAGGCAAATACCCAACCTTTCCCCAAGCAAATAGGCCCACACATAACGCTCCTACATATCTTTCACGCGTAAGCATTTCGCATCTACATATCCTTCATATCCAAACATATCGCATCTTTGTAATACATCAGGATCATTATAAGTGAACGCCACTGTAAGAACATATGTATTATTAACTTGCTTACTTAGTCTATTCCATGATACAATAATTTACAAGGTAGCCTTGACAACTACCTTTTTTCTCACGAGCGGCGATCGGGAGTTGTCAAATCAATACAAAGTTTAACTTTTCATCTGTTTTGCTGCTTCTTCGTTTTCTCTTTTTCAATGTGTTTTTGACAACTCCAAATCGCCAACAGAACTGTCAAGCCTACCTTGTAAATCATTATGCCATGGTCTATTCTAAGTTTTGCTATACAACGCAAAGTCACTACAAGTGTAAAAAAAAAAAAAAAAACGAAATGGCCATTTCTGCCCTTGAAAGGACTTTGACCGAGCTTCTTATGACCAATTGTGTTGTGTGTGATGTGAAATGTTTGCACACAAATGATCGAGAACTGGACCTACATGTTTTACGCCGACTCCGAACGGCTTATGTTCTCAAGAAGCTTTTCATGGCAGTTTTTACTCTCTGAGGTTTGCCATTGTCTGCAGAGAGGTGACGGCCGAACAGAAAAATTAATTCAATTGAAAATATTTTCTGTGTCAGGTTTTCTAATTATATCTAATTATAAAATCATTTAGCCAATAAGAAACACATGAAGAAATGAATTCAATAATATTTTAGTAAATTAAATCAGTCATATTTTTCTATATATATATATAGTATATTACATATTTCTACTATTAACAGAAACATAAATTGTACTTTTCCAAACACTACTATCATACTCAAAGCTAAACTACTTACTACACAATACCATACAATTGTATCAAAGATAATTATAAAAAGTATTACACGCACATCGTTGGCATCTTCTAATACTTAGTTAAAAGTTTAAAGATTGAATAAAGATGAGTCGTATCCGAGCTACCGAACTGAACGGACGTGTTCTTATTTACTAGCATAGCAGCTAGTTTACTTTTACTTCGTAGTTTAGTTTGGCTACGAACGTACCTTGCTCCCTTTCCTTTCCTCTTTCATCTCGAGTTGTGCTACTGGAGCGGAGGCCAATCGGTCTGCTCAGTTGTCACTCTCAACACTGCTCTCTTCGAGCGCTACTCACCTTTGGAGTATTTCCCATTCTCTGAGTTGTGTCATTATGGTGGAGGCCCATCAGTCTGCTCAGTGCCACTCTCACCACCGCTTACAACGAGAAAACTCACCATCGGAGTATTTCCCCTACTCTGAGTTGTATCGCTCATCACCGCTCTCAAAGAGTAAAACTACCTCCTATCGACACAAAGCCGACGCTGCGCCATCAACGCATTCAAAGCCAATGCGTTTGGTTTGTCAAGTACACCTGCCGCAAGGCTTAAGTACCTGGGTCTTCCAGACCTAGGGTAATAGTTCATAAAACAGACAACCAAAACTTATGTGTTGTACCACAACACGGACCCGTTTATGTTTTAACTAGTAAAACATACGGGGCATTCGGTGTGCTAACAAGAGCATGGAGGCTGTTTCACAAACACAAAGCATCACCCTGCTAATTAGGAGCATTATGTTAAAAGTTACATACTGCCCGTATTAGCAGTACCAGTTTAGACTTCAGTAGTGACGTACTTACAAACAACCATCCCCCTTTATCCTGGCTGTGGGCAGGCAGGCGCAACTAAGTTGCTAACCTGGCGGAGTTGCATTCAAGGCCAGCACGATAGTAATTATAAATATACACACATACAACAAAGGAAAATAAGTAATTTTCCACACATCACGATACGAAAACACATAGAGCCATTGAGGACAGCGGTAAAAGACTGCATAGCAAGGTACAGTCACGCCAGCTACACCAGCAGTGATTTCCCAGGGCATCTTCACCATCACCAAGGTCACCTTCGCCAACTTATCTGTGAAGGCTAACACACAAGGAGACTTCTGTAAAGAGCCCCAAAAGGGAAAAGCTGGTCACTATTTCGACAACATCGCGCTAGGAGGGAATCACTGACCAAACTTTCAGCGACTACAACAACAATCATACGCATACATCACAACAACAAAGGACCTTCCAACAAGGTCAAGCTATCTATAAAGCCCCATAGATCGAATACAGGCCCCATACAGAATACACAGACGTCGAATACAGGGAACTAACGAACACACACTACGAGCTCACCAAGTCTCACACTGCTAGGGATCGATGCATTTTTGAAACAGGAGCTGCAAAAGTTCGACGGGTTGACGGGGAAATCAAAAATCATCAGCGGAGAGGTAGATGAGCTACTCAGACATACCGTCAACTCATCGCTAAGTCAGTCCCAGACCCGCTACCCAGGATCCAACATATCCTCGACCGCCAACGGAATGCCAGATTTATCATCAGTCTGAATCTGAAGAATGGCTACTGGCAAATCGCATTAGAAAGAAAAGCCGACCATACATCACCTTTTCCTTACCTGGTTGAGGACTTTTTCAATTGAAGGTCATGCTATTTGGCCTTCACTCAGCGCCAGCCACCTTCCAGAGGACACTGGATCAAGCTATCGGGCCAGAGATGAAGCCTCACGCCTTCGCGTATCTTGACGACATTATCGTCTCCGGCACGACGCTGGAGCAGCACATGGAAAAGTTGCGCGAAATGTTTCGTAGACTCAAAGCCGCAAACCTCCGAATCAACAGGGAGTAATGTGAATTCTGTAAGAAAGAACTCAATTACCTAGGACATGTGGTAAGCGATCAGGGCAAACACACAGACCCCGATAAGATCTCGGTCATACAGAGTCTGCTGGCTCCTACCAACCTGCGTGAAGTAAAACAATGCCTAGGTATAGCATTCTGGTACCGGAGAGTTGTGCCAGACTTCGCAAAAATTGTAGCGCCTTTGACAGCCCTTCTCAAGATGGGTCAACATTGGAGGTGGGTGGACGAGTAACAACAAGCATTTAACCTTCTGAAGACGAGGCTAACAGAAGCACCTATACTTAGTTGCCCCGACTCACGAAGAGATTCACACTGCAGACTGATGCCAGCGACTACGGAGTCGGAGCAGTACTCACTTGAGACATCGGTGGGCATAAACGGGTCATAGCATACGCCAGCCGACACCTAAAAGTCGCAGAGTAAAACTACTCGCCGATCGAAAAGGTGTGTCTGGCCATCAATTTCATCATATTCGGTCGATGGCGACAAACTATATCACCACATCCCGTGACAGCTAAGTGACGAGGACAGTGCGCCTTGGAAATTGTGCACAAAACCATGCTACATGAATGCCACAAATTGACCCCCCGCTGGGCACTTAGGCATACGAAATAGCATTAATCGGATGGTACTACTGGCTTGGCATGTTCCAAGAGGTAAGCCAATACGTCCGTGGATGCGAAGGCTGCCAGAAGTTCAAACCAAGTCAACAAATTGCTGCTGGGAAGATGTTAACGCATCTACCCGAAGAGCCCTGGATCATCGTGTGTGTTGATTTCGTGGGGCCCCTCCCAAGGTCCAGCTAGGCTTTTCGTGCTATTCCATAAGTTCTCCAAGTGGACTGAGCTGGTACCAATTATAAGGCCACGACAGAAACACTCAAACAAGCATTCCGAGAGCGCATCTTCAACCGATTTGGGGTACCAAAAGTCTTTGTGACAGACAATGGACCCCAGGTGACTAGTAAGAAGTTCAAAGAGGTCCTGCTCGTACTAGGAGTAAAGCACTAATAAATGGACCAGCACACGCCACAAGAGAGTCCCACCGATAGAGCTAATCGTACGGTCAAGACAATGATCGCACAGTTTAATCATTAGGAGTAACGAAACTGCGAAGATCTGTTACCAGAGTTCATGCTCGCCTTGAACTCGGGGGTTCAAGAGACGACTGGCTATAGTCCGACGTATCTCACACAGGGTCGTAAGCCCAGGCTATTAAATACTGTGTTTGATAGAGAAACCACCAGTACAGGTAGTGAGCCTCAGGCAACTGCGGAGATAGCGAAACGTCTCCGAGAGATATAAAAAATAGTGCGACAGTGCCCAGAGCGGGCATCCCAGGAACAAGAACGGCACAATAATCTCAGACGAAGAGCCTGGAAACGAAAGATCGGCGACATGATTCTAGTAAAGCAACATCATCTATCCAAGGCCGCAAATAATTTCACAGCAAAATTGGCCCAAAAATGCGAAGTGCCATATAAAGTCATCATCTTCACTTCATCTGTCATCATCGATATCAAAAAAGTAGGAGACTCGCTACGCCGAACGGCACATATCAGAGATATCAAGAAATTCCAAAGCATTGACGAAGTTGACGGCTCACTGAAATAATTACCATTTTCCTGCACGCCACCACCCACGCCACCAACTGGAACACGCGGCACCACCCACATTACTAACTGGTACCCGCGGCACCACCAAACGCATCACAAACCAGCAGTCGCACATGCTAACATAAAATGCGAGCCTGCAGGCGCATTTTCACGATAAACAGCACATCAACAGCCGCATCTGCAAAAATAAACTGCGAACAAGCAGCATGGTCATAACAGAAGTCTAAGTTACAAGCACTTTCGTAACAAGAAAACATAACTACCGAGACACCCAGATACAACATTCATTACGAGTGACAATAACCAATAAAACAGCCTGACTACAAGCAGTCGCTACAAATTTCCATAACCAGGAAACCTTCGAATTACAAGGCATTTGTTACGAGCAGCCATAACCAGCAAAAACATAATTTCAAGTTTCAATAATTTCAAAGGGGTCCAAAGCAGCAACGCATCCTGAGTACACACCATTCGTTTCAAGAGGGCCATGATCACCAAAGCATACGAACTACCATTTTACTGCGCGACACCACCTGCGTTAACAACTGGGACCCGCAGCACCAACTACGTCAGCAAAAGGAACCCACAGCACCACCTGCGTGACCAACTGGGACCCGCAGCACCCACTGCGTCAACAAGCTGGGCACCACAGCACACAGTGTGATAACAAGCTGGACACCGCATAACTCATTGCGTAAACATTAGCAGCAGTTCCTGCGCCAAACAATTACCATACCTGAAGAATCATATTCAAACTTACTACATGAAAGATGCCATATAAACGTCATGATCTACAGAAGAACAAACCTGCTCAGATGACAAAATGCATCAAACAACCTATCAAGTAATCCGAAATGTTTGCCGACATATGGAACATATTGGTTTCTTGTTAAGCTTTGGAATAATAAATATTTTTGTCCCTGCTCGAAATATCTCACGAACAAGACAGAAAGATTATTATATACGACATCTTCAGCCCATTCTCTATCGCTGTACCAGGCGACACTCCAAATAGTCTCGGCCAGCGTGGATACGAGGGAGTATAGAGATGGACACGACAGCCTAACATCATTAACAAGAAGTTCATTATAGAACCATGCTTCTACGATGTTCCACCACAAGGCACCGCAGTCGACAACCACCCAATCAAGCAGTCGATCATATTGATATTTGACTCATTGGCTAGTGTCGACCGTTCACATGTATGTTGCCCACTAAGAAGATATTTGACTCACGAATTCCGAGCCAGACATGTACTTAGAAATCTTACTGAAAGCAACTTACCGACTCATCGAGTAAATGTCCAACAACAGGACAACTTCACCGATATGCAATCCGATCATCAATAAATTGTTCCAGACTCCAATAAATTGTGAGGCATGGTTCACTGAAAGCATCATACGAATTGGAAGATATGAATGTGGACGATATGTGGTGATAACGTGATGAATTTTAAACGGAAAGTTGTGATTTGTAAATTTTCAAAAATTTTGTTAATATGTATTGCATCAAATAAATTAATAAATAAAAAAAAAACTATTATCTTTAACTAACTGGGCTTACGGGAGAATTGATTGAATAAAGAACACATCGGCTTAGTGCGTTAGAAAAGTAACGCGGTAATTGTAGCTTGCTTTTCTTTAAATGGATCACACCAGTGACATAGAAAGAAGGTATCTAGATCTCTTAGGAGAATTGGACAGGTTTTTGGAAAAATTGTGGGTCCGAGCAAAAGTCGTTATATCAAACAAAGATAATTTCGCTTTGCTGCAGTCAAATAAAGTTAAATTTGACAAATGTAGAGGCAGACGTAGTGTTTGATTTCATAGATAAATATCACGAGCACAAGAGTACGGCTCAAGCAAGGAGATTTGAAGAGTATAAGAGAGATTTTGAGGCTCTGAGAACAAAGTTAAGTGAGGTGCAACAACTGAGAATAGGAGACCAAGGTAGAGCAGAAGAGCTACATTTGGAAAACGAAAGATTGCAAGAGCTGTTGCAAAGGGAAGGCGTATCGACAGAGCTAGTAGAGAAGTTAATTGTCCAACAAGCTAGAGTAGATTTTGAGACAGTTAAACAAGCAAATGCTAGAATCAGAGGATTACAGGTACAAAATAGGCATTTGCAGGAAGAATTGAAATTGGCAACAGAAAATTCATTGCATCATTAAGATCATATATACGAGAATATAGAAATAAAAGATAATATAATGAATCTAAACGCAATAGCTAAGACCTTGATTAACCTGGTCCCCTTATTCTCGGGAACTGATTCACCAACAGAGGTTTATAGGTTCATTCAAGAATGCGATCTCGCAATTAAAGAGTTTAATGCTAACGAGTAACCACGGGATATAGACTGTGTTGAGATTACACGGGGATGCTTTTGAGTTGTGCAGGAACAGACAGTTTGCGAATATTGAGGAGTTTTACCTATTAATTAAATCTAATTACCTAAGGGAAACAACACACAATTAAATTTTAATGGGATTGTCGAAATGTGTTCAAGAGCAAAGGGAAAATTACAAACATACGCAAGAAGATTAAGCTCGATAGAATCAAGAGGAAAGGATTGTATAGGGAAAGAGACAGGTTTGTTGAGTCAGTTAAACAAGACGGTGGTGACAGCCTTTAGGCTAGGATTGAATGACCCGAGCTTAAAACCAGAAGTGTTGACTATGAAGGCAAGAATTTAGACGAGTTAGTGACTAAGGCGGCCACAATAGAGTCCATATGGATCCGGAGTCACAACGTGAAAACAGGTGCATACAGTAAAGGACACAACAAGGGAGGAGGTCAACAGGCAGGCGAAGCAAGATCGAGCGGATATAGATAGACTCTTTCCAAATAATGATTACAGAAAACAAAGTTTTCCGGACATCCGAGTTAAATGTTCGTTCTGTGGGAAATTGGGAAATACCAGTTAGGATGAGTGTCTTACAAGAAAAAACACTCCATACTGCGACGAATGCCAGGAGTATGGTCATGAAAAAGGGTGCAATTGTGCCCAAGAAATCAGGCCTAGAAATAGACAAATGCAAGAGAAGAACAATGACAGTAAAAATAATAGAGGAGTCAATACAAGAAACCCATTCAGAGATAATGAGGGGAAGAGTTTCGGTAGGGAGCAAAGGCCAGTTATGTAATGCAAGTGGTGCAACAAAGTCGGGCACACGGAAGGGGATTGCTACGCGAAGAGAAATCAGGGTTACAGACAGGGAAACTTTCAAGGGCCCAGCAAAGGCCATTAAGCTGGGAACCCCGAGATAAGAGAGTAAGTAACACGGCCGTTAAAGGCAGTAGCAGAGAATTCGACGTCTGAAATGATTGTGAATATCTGTACATCTAAGTCAATAGAGAGTGAAGTAACAGAGAATTTGGCATCCGAAGAGATTGTAAATATCTGTACACCTCAGACAATTGAAGTAAAGGAAGAGTTGACCCCTAAAGAAATTATAAAGGTTTCTATATCTAAGCCAGTAGAAGGGGTATATTTAAGCCAGGAGAAGGTGAGTATAATCCCAGAGTTAGAGGAAACAATTGGGTTGTTGAGAACAACAACAAAAATATTTTTATAGCATGATAAGCAAATAACATGCAAATTATTCTGTATGTAATTAATATGGTAAACGTGGGAGAAACATTAAAATATATAAAAGAAACTGTGGAAAACAAGAGGATAAAGGTTAGTGAGATACTTGAAATGATAATAAGTAAGGTCAAAGAGATATTAATGGATAAAATAAAAATGTTTAATAAAAATAAGCCAAGTTGTTGCTGGCACAGAAATCTGACCATGCAGGAGAGTAAGCGGTGGAAATGTTTTGGCGTCTCCAAAGTGAATTATGTATTTGTAGAAATTCCTTGCATGAATGCTATAAATGGAGGACTCATTCTACTTGCAGATTTCGGAGCGGACACGAGTTTGGTTAAACTGTGACGAACCTATTTCCCAGGCAAATAGGCCCACACATTATTCATCATTAATTTACGCGCCGCAGCCTAGCGTACCGGCCTCACAAGCGACATACACCACGAGCTATACAGCATAGCGCCATCAGAACTTAAGATAAGTAAGCAACATGTGAATTACTATATTTATTAATAAGATAATGAATTGAATATTTTATACTTTATATTTGTGCATATAATATTCTTATTTAAGCATACAACACGTTACGTTAAACATACGAGACGTTACGTTAAGACATTATACTATTAGTACCCACTACATACCACCCTACTATAGTAGTTAAGAAATCATAAAATGTATTTTATGTGCACCACTGGCAGCAGCCAGCACTTAGTTATATGTTGAATAATTTAATAAAGTTGAGTTGTATTTGAGCTTCCAAACGGATCAGACGTCTTCTTACTTCGAAGTAGCCAAGCAGCTTATTTTCTCTCGGAGTTTAGTCTGGCTATTACTCGCAGACTATCTGGACGTGCCTTGCTCCCGTTCCTATCCTCTCTCCGCTCGAGTCGTGTCGCTGAGGCATGAGGCCAATCGGTCACGCTCAGTTGCCACACTCACCACTACTCTCAACGAGTTACTCGCTTTCAGCGTATCCACCCCCTTTGAGTTGTGTCATTAAGGCATGAGGCCAATCGGTCACGCTTAACTGCCACTCTCATCAACACTCTCAACGAGAATACTCACCTCAGAGTATTTCCCCTCCTCTGAACTGTGTCACTGAGGCATGAGGCCAATCGGTCACGCTCAGCTGCCACATTCACCACTGCTCTCAACGAGTATCATTACCTTCCCCTTTGAGTTGTCTTTCTCACTCTCACTCTCAACGAGATACTCACCTTCAGAGTATTTCCCCTACCTTGAGTTGAACCGCTCACCTCCGCTCTCAACGAGTGAAACGCACCTCCGAACGAAGCAATGCCAGCGGAGCGCTACTAGGAATTCAAGGTCAACGCGTTATTAAAAGACACACATACACGACAACTAAAGAAGAGGTACGGCAATAATTACGCATCACGCCACCAACCAATATAGAGCAAACAACGAATAACGGAGAGTACCGCTTAGCAAGGTACAGCCAAGTTAGAAGCACCAGCAGTCATCACCCAGGGCACCTTCACCATCGCAGAGGTCACCTTCACGAGCCAATCTATGAAGGCAAACATATAAAGCGACCTTTCGTGAAGAGCCCCAAAAGGGAACCGCTGGACAAGCATAACGTCCACAACATCGACATCCACCGCATCATAATTAAGTCTACGAAGAACAAAGGACCTTCCAACAAGGTCAAGCGATCTACAAAACCCCATAGATCGTCTTGTAAGGACCCTGGACAGCCGCTGAGGATACCTCAGCTGAAAAAAAAGTTGAAACGACCCAGGGGTTCGTTACAAAACAAAGTGCGTTAGAAACAATTGAAAATAGAAGCAAAGTAATAAAAGATTTAAGTGGAGCGTTCGGAGGCCTCACCAAGACATTGGGTGTGTTAAAAATTTCATATAGCGGAGTTGAGAATCTAATTTTCAAGTAACACGTGGTGGCACTAAAACAAGGATTACCTGCAGATGGAATACTATGAAGAGATAATTTGTGGAACAGAAGTATAATAAACATCGGAAAAAGTGGTCACAATATATGACAACATGGAAAAAATAATTACATTGCTACAGTTGAGACAAAAAAAAAAAGTTGAGAGAAGCCAAACATTTAATTAATTATAATGAAGAGATAAAGATTCAAGCGCGAACCGCGAAAATAATAAGAATAAAAGTGAACACTAAGATTCCGGTAATAGAAGTATATAAACAAGAAGTTGAGCCAGGAGTTTATTTAAGAGAAAGTTTAACCAGCGTAGTTAACAATACAGCATGCGATCAGTTTTGAATGCAACGGAAAGGGATACGACCATACCAAGAAATTATAAACTAGAATTTTCGAATTTTAATATGTATAAAACAGATAATCACACGATATACAGCGTAAGGGAACAAAACGTAAGGAAAAGAATTAAAAAATTAACATAAACAATTAAATTGGACACAAATTTACATACAGAGGAACGGTCCTCAATAAAGAATTTATTAACTTCATACCATGATATTTTCTTGTTAGAAGGAGATACATTATCATATACTCCTGTTTTAAAACAGCATAGATAACCATAGGCAGGAAATTCAGAACCGAGTAGAACAACTTTTGAGAGACGACATAATTAGTCCAAGTAAGTCATTTTGGAACTCGCCATTACTATTAGTGCCAAAGAAAGCAGGAAGTGATGGAAAGAAAAAGTGGAGGTTAGTCATAGATTTTAGAAAGGTAAATGACGCCACCATCAAACAAGTTTTTCCAATTCCAAGAATTGATGAAATATTAGATCAATTAGGACACAGTAGATAGTTCTCAACTCTAGATTTGGCAAGTGGGTACCATCATGGGTACCACGCAAACAAAAGTGATAGAGAAAAAACAGCGTTTAGTACGGCATTTGGGCACTATGAATTCAATAGAATGCCATTCGGACTTACCGGAGCTTCAGCAACTTTCCAAAGGTTGATGAATCATATGCTGACGGGATTACAGGGAATAGATTGTTTTGTATATTTAGATAGCGTAGTAATTTATGGCAAAAACTTGCAGCAGCACGAGGAGAGACTAGCTCAAGTATTTCAGAGACTAAGGGAAAATTGTTTAAAGTTAAAAACGGAAAAGTGTCAATTCCTTTGTAGAGAGATATCCTACCTAGGACACAAATGGGCCAGACCCACAAAAGTTAGAATACGTAAAAAATTTTCCTAAAATTTATAGAAAAATATCACAACTGGCATCCCCCATAAACAATTTATTGAAGAAAGACACAAAGTTTCAATGGTCAGAAAAATGTCAAAAAGCATTTGAAAAGATGAAAGAAGCTATAACTTTATCACCCGTGTTAGCCTTTCCCGATTTTGAGAAACCATTTTTACTAACGACTGACGCAAGTGGTGAAGCGATAGGAGCAGTTTTCTCACAGGGTGAAGTAGGAGAAGACAGACCAACTGCCTTCGCAAGTGCATCATTAAATAGCGCAGAAAAAAGGTATTCAACAATAGAAAAGGAATTTTTAACAACAATAAATTTTAGCGCATATTTATTAGGTAGACCATTCAAAATATACACGGATCACCAACTCTTGAGAGGCATAGCGAATCTGAAAGATCAGACATCAAGATTAGCAAGATTTAGATACAAGATGTCAGAGTATGACTTCGAAATAATATATAAGCCAGGAAAAAGAAATTTGAATGCAGACGCGTTAATTAGGATACCACAACCAGAGCAGGGTATAAGATTAGTTGAAACGAGATCGAAGAGCCAGAAATTGAAAGTACGTAGAAATAAGAACACTGGGTAGAGAACAAAAAGAACAAAAATTATAACGGACCCAAAAGAGATAGAAACAATATTTAAAGATTTTCACGATTCACCATTAGGAGGTCATCAAGGAGCCTTAAAAATACTGTTTAGAATAAGAAAATAATACAGGTGGAAAGGGATGCAGATGCAAATAAAAGAACATGTAAGGAACTGCAAAAAATGTCAAGTAAACAAGAGTTCTAGATTAACAAAAATACCGATGGTTTTGACAGATACACCAAAACGACCATTTGATAAGGTTTATGTTGCTACCTTGATATAGAAAGGCCCTATATCAAAAGGCCCTATATCAAAAGGCCCTATATCAAAATATCGTCTTTTCTCGGACGCATGTAAAATGTTAGGTATAAAGAAATTGCATATTACACCATACCATCCGCAAGCAAATGGTGCACTAGAGAGAAGCCATAGACCTTTAGCGGAATATTTGCGGAGTTTCGCAAAAGAAGATGGGTCAAACTGGGATCAATGGTTGTCATGTGCGATGCATGTACATACCAGAGATCTGCAACGAGTCACGTTTTTGCGACTTATAGTGATTCATGCAAAACCGAGTTGTAGTGCGTGCACTTCAAACAAAAACCACCACTACTACTCGAAGCACTCTTGCTACAGAAAGAAAATCATAGTTCAATGTTTGATTCGTCAATCGAACGTCAAAGTCTACCAAATACTCTGCAACATCAAAGAACTTGTTATAAATCATACCGAAAACCCATAGCTCAAACAAAGTACTCATAGCTCAAGCTAAAGTCCCATAGTTCATTAGGAATGCGTGCGAATTTTTCCAGTCAAACGCAGTGGCTGTTTTTGAACTTACGCTCGCTGTTAGAAGAGAAGCAGGGTTACCATAGAATTTTTTATAACGAAATACATTTAATTGGATTTTAAGATGCAGTAAACACTTTTTTATAGAATTTCGCTGTGCGTTTCACGAAATGATGTAAAAGTAAAATAACACACCTTGTATATAAAGGGAACTTCTCCAAAAGAAATAATAAAAATAAATTTCAATTTAATAAAGTTTGTTTATTTAAATTCAGCAAAATAATTATATAAGTAACTTCACGTATATTCACATAAAAAAAAGAAAATACATTATTTAAATATGATAAATCAGCAGTTCTGACTCAATTGATAAATCAGCAGAGTGTTGTGATAGCCATATAGTCAATAGCATTAGAACAATTCAATAATAGCATTTATCAAACTAAAATTCTTAATTTATACCAGAGCTGGTAACCCTGAAAAACACATCATTCCTTTGAAGTGCTCGTGCATGTTGTTCACAACATGTTGTACTTATTGAAATTAAGTTAGAATCATACCGACTACGTTCGACTGTGAGTCAGAGTATGACTCTTGAAGCATTGGATTTAAGTTGCGTGTTATGAATGCTTCAACATTTTTGATAAGTCTGAATATGAAGTAGAAGCCAAATTAATGCGTATATACTCGAGTCAACTATGTTTATAATGACTTGCTGCAGATCTCTGGTACATACCAACACAGTGCATGTATCAATAAAACAGACGCCTTTTCGAACGTTGTACGGGTTTGATTCCGAAATTCCGATAAACTTGAAACGCAAGTGTGGGCCGGTATATAATGCCGAGGATCCCTCAAAGGTGTTAAAGTACCATATACAAAGAGCACATGAGTTAGTAAGACAGAATCAGGAAAGTGCGAAAGAAGCATCCAAAGAGCAATATGAAAAAGCATATGATAAAGCAATACCTTAAATCCAGTAAAGTTTAAAATCGGCATAAAGTACTAATGAAAAATCAGTGTAGGAAAAACAAATTTTCACCGGTATGGATAGGGCCATATGATGTGGTAGGTATTAGAGTGCAGTCACCAACGAAATTTTAATTAGAAATAAAGTAAAGAAAATACATAATAATCTACTAAAATTTTTCATAGCATGTAATAAAATAAATGATTATCGGAAAAGCGACGATAGATAAAATAAATATATAAAAGATGGGGACACTTGAAAGTAATCAAACTAAAATTCAGATGTCTACAATGCAAATTAAACTAGTAATATGGGGAAAAATTCTGACGAACTGAAAACGGAGAAAGCTAACATAAATGATGATATAAAATAAATGAAAAGAAGAATAATGACGAGATCAAATAAAATAGGCAAAGGTTGCAATAAGGGAAAGTGTAAGAAAGGCAAATGAGTTAATGAAAGAAAAATTAATGATTTAGTAAGAATAAAGTAAACGAAAGAATAATAATGAAATTACTTTGAGCGAAGATAATAATTGTGAAGAAATAATAAGTAAAGGAAAGAAAAATAATGAAATAAATTTAAAAGGAGAGAATTACGGGAAAATAATAAGTAAAAGAAAGAATAATAATGAAATAAAAAAATTAAAGCGAGATTAAGAAAACAAAAATACCGCAACAGGGTAATTGTATAGATATAATTAAAACAGGGTCTAACACAAAGGACAAGAAAAATGAAAAGGAAAATAAAGAAATTCTGAAAAAATTTAAGAAGTTTTAGAAGAACATCACAAAAAAATGGTAATACTTGCCGAGCAAGAACAGCTCGAGAAATTAGGAAGTTATGTGAAAAACAAGTGCTAGATAAATAAAATTTCTAAAACATGGGAAATTCAAGAAAAAAATACATAAATTACAAGAGAAATTTTTTTTTAATAAGGATTAATTTAAGGAATTACTTTTAAAGCCAAATTTAAATTGTGCTTACATAGAGAAAAAAAAATATTGTTTTTTTTTAAGAAAATTAAGAATAAGGATATAAATAGAGTTAATGAAATTGATCATTCTGAGGAAAAAGAAAATATAGGGGAAAATAAGAAGTGTTAAAAAATTTAAATAATTAAAAAGAAAAGCAAATAATTCAATCAAATTAAATTCAATTCGAAAGGAAATTGAAAAAAAGATCGAATTTTGGTTTTCAAAGTTAAAGTAAAACAAATTACTCAATTATTTTAATAAATTATGAATTAAATTAAAAGAAAAAAAAAACAAACAAATGAATATAAGCTGATAAAAAATTAATATCAGAATAAAGAAAACTTAATAAATATCAGTAAGATTTAAAATAATTAGAATCAAATGTACTATGTATGAATTCCATATCTAAGTCGTTTCATTTTGAAAACCTATTAAGGCGCGTTTTACGTAATAAAAAACCACGGCACTATAGACGTAAGAACCGGCATTGAAAAGTAAACAATGCTTGTTCTTTTCCTACGTAATATGAAAAAAAAAACAACAAACACACACACACAATATCATTGCTTTAAAATTAAAGAAAGATAAACTAGTATAAAAAAATGAAAAAATTCGCATATAAAATACACTGAAGTAGAGCAAAAGAGAGATTAAAATATTTTTATTAAATTTTTTAGAAAAATACGAATTATACAAATTTTTTTTTGAGTTTATATCAGAGAATAACAGAAAATCAAAAGAAAATGTGCTTACGCATAAAAATGTTGAATTTAAAAATGGGAAAATGCAATGTAGCATTGAAAGATAAAAAAGAAAATCAGTTTCTAAGAAATTTAAGATTTAGTTTAAAAAGCTAAGAAAATTTAAGAGAAAAATTAAATTAATAAAGTAAATAAAATAACAAAAAGAACTGTAAGCTTATAAGAGATTTGAAGAAAAACTAAATTAAAATAGGTAGAACAATTTAAACAGAAAATTTGATTTGTTGAGAAAAAATCAAATAATTACTAAAGACTAAAAATCCTAAGCTCCAAGAACCGAAAGAAAGCAAAATAATACTAGAGTGTGTGTCAATCGGAAACTTTTCAGTCTGATGATCAAATTTTGACAGTTGGTAGAGCAATTTTTGGCAATTGTGAGGTGAATATAATTGTGTGAGTATAATTGTTATTAAAAATAACAATCGAAAAGTGAATTTTTGACACATCCAAAAAGTGAGAAAAAAACCATTACATTCATTTCCGCGCTGTATTTCGATTTGATTAGCTATTTTAATTTGTGAATTTCTTAATTAAACTATTGTTCTTTTAACGTAAAGATAAAACCGGAATAAATAAAATCTAATATAATTTTTAACTGTGAGTTTTTGTGAAAGCTGCATTTTTATGTGTTTAGTTCTGTGCGGTAAAGCTGATGATAAATTGTGGCTTTTAACGCGAGATGCTTTAATTGTTCCTTTTATTTCCAGTTAAATATATTTTAAAGTAAATTGTGCCTTAAAAGTGTTGTTCTTTTTGTTTTAAGCGAGTACCAACCAAGGGTAATCCGAGTGCTGCGAAAATATTGCAAATGGAAGATAACAAAGAATGATGACACACTCACGTGGATATCGCGGAACTGCTGGTGCATGCAAATGGGAAAAGGCTATTGCAATGATGCACGGCTACAGCATACACCCGCTCCGCTGCCAAATGCAATGCCGCCAGCAGGCAAACATTCCGCAGGTCCGCAATTTCCACGTGATTGTTCAAAGCTGCCTTTGAAACCGTCGTATATGTCTCTTCTAATGCAATCGGTCATGGCACTCGAATTACCCTTGAATCATAATTTAATTTATTGATACCCTTAACTAGGTTGCTGCAGCCGCATAGCATAAGCTAAGCTAGCAGCATATGAAGCGTAGACGCGAATAACGTTGTGAGCGACATATAAATATAAATCAAAAATTTTTTTTTCCCCTTTCCCTTAAAAATGCTCTAAAACGCGACCGAAATGTTGAACGTCAAAATATATAATTGTCAAAATATCATCGTCCATTTGACACACCAAGAAAGACAAATTTATATCAACACAGACAAATTTTATTCAACTTGCTATTTTCTTTCCTACCATGAGTGAAAAGTTTCCTTTTGACACACACCCCTAGTAGAGAAAATGTAAAACATTTTCATTATGTATTTTTAGAGAAAAACAGATAAAATTATAATGTATTAAAAATTGATTTTTATTTAGAGAAGAAAATTGATTAGGCTAAACTTGGTTAGGGCATATCAGACACGAGGAAGAGCGGGGGCGCAACCAGAGATGACGCCGTTGGACCCGAAAAATGAGTGATAACAGAGGCATAAGAAATACAACAAGTTTAGCTGAAAAAAAGTGTGTAATGCTAAGGCGGCAACATCCGCATGAAAAACTGCAAGAAGGTGGCAGCATCCGCGTGCAAAACTACATTACAACGGCGGCAGCATCCGCAAAAACGACTGTGACAGGCAATCCGCGTACAAAACTGCGAGAGGAAGGTGGCAGTATCCGAGGGCAAAACTACAAGAAAGCAGCAACAACCACTAAACCAACTTTGACGGGAGGCAGCACGTTGGTGCAATACGACGATAAAGATCAATAACAAACATTCAGAAAGTATCAGAGAGGCAAGACGGTACATTCCTGATGAACAACTGACATAAAGAGATAAACATTTTTCTACAATAAAATAAAACAACAATTGTCAGAAACTAAAAACTAAATAAACCAACCGAAGGTATGAAAAACTTTACTAAAACATCCTAGTAAACCA
Source organism: Coremacera marginata (assembly GCA_914767935.1). Lineage (NCBI taxonomy): Eukaryota > Metazoa > Arthropoda > Insecta > Diptera > Sciomyzidae > Coremacera > Coremacera marginata. The sequence goes on along the minus strand of OU612044.1, from coordinate 70,463,371 downwards.
AAAGTGTCAAAACTTAAATAACAAGAACAAAACCTGGAAGATAATGAAAGGAACCAAACCCTTTCTGAAGAACAATAAAGCAAAATTCTAAAATAAATTAAATAAAATCGAAACCAACCATTTAATGCCAACGAAAATTAAACAATGAAAAACTAGAAAAGCAGTGATTAAGGAAATTAATCAAGAATTGATGGTGTCAAAGAAGAAGACAACATTAGCTGAATTCAAGTCGCGAAACATCTTTATATCAATACAACACACACTTCATCAATGTAACGCACAAGAAAATATGCCGTGAAGCCATCGGTGGACGAAGAAATAGAAAGCACCAATCGTGTGAAAGAAAACAACCTTTACAACCCCCACAAGTACCAACAAAAGTAGGAACCAATAGGTTTTAGAAATAGAACACAATACAATAAATAAAGTATAACTAAATACAAGTATGTAAAGAAATAATGAATTTAGTAGTTATATAAATAAGAAACAAAAAAATATATATTTATATTATATAACAACTATAAAGAAATGATAAATAAATTTGAGTTAGAATAAAATGCGAAAAATATAAAACAAGAAATAAACGAAGAAATAACAACTAAGCAACGAAAAAATTATTGTTAGGTTTTTTAACAATAATTTTTTCTTTTTCGAAGGGCGGAGGAATGTTGTGAATTAATCACAAACTAAACAAATAAACCAATGCATACTTGAAGGCATTACCTTTTGTGCCATACAACAACCTTGAATTTCTGAAATCAAGGCTAATGCCAAGTCCAAGTGCAACTGCATAAAAATGCTGTATTAGCATTAATGTACAAACCATTTAAGCTATTACGCGTGCCATAACTTAAACGGTAACAAGCGAGCAGCTTAAATAACAAGCAATATTGCAGGTATGTTGTTGTTGCCATGGTCATAAGAAATAAACTGACACCTTTGTGCCTTCTGCACCGGGAACAAAATGCGTTGACAGCGTTTTAAATTAATAATATTTTATTTTTGTTATAACATGCATTAGTTCTGGTAATTTAA